>CM052815.1:64643699-64670515 GCA_028533885.1 Nasua narica
AGATCATAATTTTCATATACACATTAATGTTATTAAATGATATCATAAACAATAAATCTTTGACACTGAATCTCCAAATGAATTCACTTACACTCAAGTGAATGGATTAATTAATTAATTAATTTGTTTATTTACTTATTTTAAAGATTTTATTTATTTATTTGACAGAGAGATCACGTACTCGTGATCTGAGCCACACAGGTGCCCCTGGATTCACTTTTTTAAGAGTAAAATTGTATACATGTGATCAGTAATATCAAGATTGTCACTGTTTAGTTCACCTCATTTTTGTACATTTTCTTCATATGAAAAATTCCATATAAATCAACACACTAAAATTAAAGGGTATTGATATATTGTCATAGCAAAATTACACAATAACTTAAATTGTATGTGATTAGACCATAGATCTTGATATATAGTTCCACTAACAATCAAAACCGCTATTGGAATATCAGGATATTATTAAAAGCTACAATGCGCATAATCAGAAATTATAGAGCTCTGTGACTCTAAGAAAATCACTTTAAAAGAACAGCTGCGGTAATATTTGTATAAGCTTATACAATTCAGTGTTGAAAAGTAGCTGTAATACTACCATTCCAAAAACACTATTGGATTATTTTCGGAAGCACTACACCAATTAATTTTACATTTTGCTATGGTAAAAACCTTGGCAGCTCTTTTAAGTGTTTAACTAGGGAAATATTTGGGAAAAAATATCCCTTGATGTATACTGTTTCAAATAACAAATGCACAGACCTCATTAATGTATTTGAAAACTTTAGAGTTTGTATTTCCTCTGAATCCCTCAAAAATATTTTTCTTTTTCTTATTTTAATTCCAGTATAGTTAACATAACAGTGTTATACTAATTCAGGCATACAAGATAGTGATTCAACAATTATGTATATTACTTATGCTCATCATGGTAAATATGTTCTTAAACCCTTCACCTATTTCATCTATCCTGTCTGTCCATCTCTCTTCTGGTAACCATCAGTTTGTTCTTTGTGGTTAAGACACAGTTTTTTGGTTTGTCTCTTTTTTCTGTTTTTTCTTAAATTCTACATATGAGTGAATGGTATTTCACATAGTATTTGTCTTTCTCTGACTTATTCACTTAACATTATACTTATTAGCTCCATCCATGTTGTTGCAAACGTCAAGATTTCTTTTTTTTGTGGCTGAGTGATATTCTATCGTGTATGTATATACTATATATATATATACACATATATACGTATATATCCACATACATATATATCATGTTTTTATCCATTCATCTATTGATGGACATTGAACTGCTCCCATAATTTGACTATGGTAAATGATGCTGCAATGAACATAGTGGGGCATATGTATTTTCTTTTTTCTCTCTCTTTTTTTTTTAAGATTTTATCAAGTTGACAGAGAGAGAGAGAGAGAGATTACAAGTACGCAGAGAGGCAGGCATAGAGAGAAGGAGAAGCAGACTCCCTGAGGAGCAGAGCCAGGTGCAGAGCTCAAACCCAGAAGCCTGAGATCATGACCTGAGCCAAAGGCAGAAGCTTTAACCCACTGAACCACCCAGGCACCCCGGGGCATATGTATTTTCAAATTAGTGTTTTGACATTCTTTGTATAAATATCCAGCAGAGGAATTACTGGATCAGATGGTAGTCCTATTTCAATTTTTTGAGGAACTTCCATGCTGTTTTCTGGAGTGGCTATGCCAATTTGCATTCCCACCAACAATTTATGAGGGTTCTTTTTTTCTGCATCCTTGCCAAATTTGTTTCTTGTGTTTTAGACTTTAGCCATTCTGAGAGTTGTGAGGTGATATCTCATTATTTCTCAGATGATTAGTGATGTTGATCATCTTGTCACGTATCTAATAACCATCTGTATGTCTTCTTCAGAGAAATGTCTGTTCATGTTTTCTGCCCTTTTTTTAAATTGAGCCACACTTCATCCCAGGAATATATCCCACTGGATCATAGTGATTGATTTTTTAAATTTATTTTTTAATTTGGTTTGCTAGTATTTTGTTGAGGATTTTTGCACCTGTGTTCACAGAGATATTGAACTGTAGTTCTCTTGCTTTTGGAATTCTTTTATCTGGTTTTGGTGTCAGAGTAATGCTGGCCTCATATAATGAATTCAGAAGTTTTCCTTCCTCTTCTATTTTTTGGAATAGTTTGAGAATAGGTTTCAATTGTTCTTTAAATGATTGGAAGAACTTACCTGTGAAGTTGTCTGGTCCTGGATGAGTTTGTTGGGATTTTTTGATTACTGATTCAATTTTATTGCTGGTAATTAGTCTGTTCAAATTTTCCCTCTTTCTGATTCACTTTTGAAGGTTATATGTTTCTAGGAATTTATGCATTTCTTCTAGGCTGTCCAATTTATTGAATATAATTTTTCATAACATTCTCCTACAATCTTTGTATTTCTGTTGTGTCTGTTATTTTTCCTCTTTCATTCCTGATTGTGTTTGAATCCTCTCTCTCTCTTTTTTGATGAACATCTCTAAAAGTTCATTATTTTTGTCCATCTTTTCAAAGAATGAGCTCTTAGTTTCACTGATCTGTCCTAGTGCTTGTTATTGTTGTTGTTGTTTGTTTGTTTTAGTTTCTGTTTTTTTTCTTCTCTAATCTTTATTATTCCCTTCTTTCTGTTAGTTTTGTTTTGTGTGTCCTTTTTCTAGTTCTTTATTGTGTGATGTTAAGTTTTTTATTTATGATTTTTCTTGCTATAAACTTTGAATTTATTGAGACTTGTTTTGTGGCTTAATATGTGATCTATTCTGAAAAATATTCCATGTGCACTTGAGAAAAAAATGTATTCTACTGTTTTAGGATATAATATTATGAATATATGTGTTAGATCCATCTGGTCCAGTATCCCATACAAAGCCACTGCTTCCTTGTTGGTTTTCTGGATGACCTACACATGTATATAAGTGGGCCGTTATAAGCCCTTACTTTTATTGTATTCTTATTGATTACTTTAATGTTTGTTATTAACTGCTTTTATGTATTTGGGTTCTCCCCTATGTTGAATGCATAAATATTTACAATTCTTGTTGGATTCCTCCCTTTATGATTATATAGTGAACTTCCTTGTTTCTTATTACTTTGTTTTAAAGCTATTTATCCATTATAAGTATCATTACTCTTTCTTTTCATTTACATTTGCATTATAAATCTTTTTCTGTCCCTTTTCTTTCAATCGTCAAGTCTTTTTAGGTCTGAAATGAGTCTCTTGTAAGCGAGATAAAGATGGGTCCTTTTCTTTTCTTTTCTTTTCCCATTCTGTCAACTGCATATCTTTCGATTAGAGCATTTAGAGCATTTACTTTCAACATAATTATTGATGGGTATATACTTATTTTCATTCTGTTGCTTTATGGTTGTTTTTGTAGTTCTTTTATCTTCCTTTATTCTCTTGCTGTCTTCTCTTATGGTTTGCTGGCTTTCTTTAGTGATGTACTTGAATTCCTTTTTCTTTATTTTTTCCATATCTATTACTGGTTTCTGATTTGTCATTGTCCTTAAGTTAGTCCATAACATCTTATGCATACAGCAGTCTATATTGACAGTTGCTGAAGTTTGAACCCAATCTTTACTTGTCCCCCTACCATGTTTTCTGTATATAGTGTCATACTTTACATCCTTTTATTTTGCAAATCCCTTCACTTATTTTTATAGATATATTTATTTTCACTGATGCTTATTTTTGCTGCTTTTCTGTTTCCTACTTTTCTTACGCCTACTTATGGTCTTTCCTGTACACTCAAAGAGTTTTCTTTAATTTTCTTGTAGGGCTGGTTTAGGGGTAATGAATTATCTTATCTTTTACTTGTTTGAGAGACTTGCTCCCTCTATGTTGAATGATAGCTTTGCTGGATTTTTGAGTATTTTTGGCTGTGGGTTTTTTTTCTTCAACACTTTGAATATATCATGCCATTCCCTTGAGGGCTACATAGTTTCTCCTAAAAAATCAGCTGACAACCTAATGGGGTTTCTTTGTATGTAACTGATTTTATTTCTCTTGCTTCTTTAAAAATTCCTTCTTTATCATTACATTTTGCCATTTTTATTACTATATGTCTTAGAATGGACCTCTTTGTGTTGCTTTTGTGGGAGATCTCTGTGCCTCCTGGGACTGGTTGTCTGTTTCCTCCCCAGATTCGGAAAGTTTTCAGCTACATTTTTTTTTTTTCCAAATACATTTTCTGCCCCTTTTCTTTCTCATTACCTTCTGGGATGCCTATAATGTGAATGTTACTATGCTTAATTGTGTCACTGAGTTCCATAAGTCTATTTTTACATATTATTATTATTATTATTAATTATTATTATTATTATTATTATTATTATTATTATTATTATTTTCTCCTGTTCAGCTTGCTTGCTTTTCTTTACTCTGTTTTCCAGGTCACTGATCATTCCTCTACTTCCTCCAGTCCACTATTTATTTTATCTAATGTATCTTTAATTTTATTTTTGAGTTCTTCATTTCTGATTGGTTACTTATTACATTTTTTTTTTTACTTATTATGTTTTCTATCTTTTTATTAAAGGTTTCACTGAGGCCCTCCAGTCTTTTCTCAAGACCAGTGAGTATCTTTATGACCATTAATTTAAATTCTTTATCAGGTATATTATCTATTTTTGTTTTGTTTAGTTGACTTTCTGTGATGTTGTCCTGTTCTTTCACTGGGACATAAACCTCTGTGTCCTCACTTTGTCTAACTCTTTGTTTGTTTCTTTGTGTTAGGAAAGACAGCTACATCATTTACTAGTGAAAATAGTGGCCTTATGAAGAACAGATTCTTCAATATCTTTCGGTGTCATGTCCCCTGTTCACCACAAACTTATGCTTAAAGTGTTTCTCCTATATATGTTGTGTGCACACTGCTATTCTGGCTGAACCACTGTTGCCTTAAGTCCAGTCATCATTAATATCTCTCTTTGCCTGTTGTGGTCTCTCTTTGCCTATGTTGTTGGTTGGCCAGTCTGGGGCTGTGTGGAGTTTCAGTTGAGTCTGACCAGTCATTTCCAGAGATGCAGTTACACTGACTTGCAGGAGAACATGGGTCTGGGTTGAGCCATGCTAGCACAATCCTTGACAATGGAAAGGGAACTACAGCTGCTGGGGGCCTAAACAGGCAGTGTTGGAGGTGACAGATCCAGAGAAGTAGATGGGATGGGATGTATGATGTTAGCAAGGTTGTACTGATGCTTTGAGGGAGGGGACCTACAGTCACTGGGTCCAAGGCAAGTTGAGTTTTTGTTTGTATGCTACGTTACGTTGTGTTATGTTATGTTAGTCACCATACAGTACATCATTAGTTTGTGATGTAATGTCCTATGATTCCTTGTTTGCATATAATACCCAGTGCTCCATGCAATACATGCCCTCCTTAATACACATCACTGGGCTAACACCTCCCCCAAACCCTCAATTTGTTTCCCAGAGTCCATAGTCTCTCAAGGTTTATCTCCCACTCCAATTCCCTCCACCTTCATTTTTCCCTTCCTTTACCTAATGGTTCTATGCTATTCCTTATGTTCCACAAATAAGTGAAACCAAATAATTGTCTTTCTCTGCTTGACGTATTTCACTTAGCATAATCTCCTCCAGTTCCATTCATGTCAATGGAAACAGAGGTACTCATCCTTTCTGATGACTGAGTAATATTCCATTGTATATATGGACCATGTCTTTATCCATTAATCTGTTGAAGGGCATCTCAGTTCCTTCCATAGTTCAGTTATTGTGGACCTTGCTGCTATGAACATTGCAGTGCATATGCCTTTTCTTTTCACTGTGTCTGTATCTTTGGGGTAAAAACCTAATAGTGCAATTGCTGGGTCATAGGGTAGCTCTATTCTTAACACTTTGAGGAAACTCCATACTGTTTTTCAGAGCAGTTCTAACAACTTGCATTTCCACCAACAATGTAAGAGGGTTGCCCTTTCTTCACATCCTCAACAACAATTGTTGTTTTCTGTTTCATTAATTTTTGCCATTCTAACTGGTGTAAAGTGGTATCTCATTGTGGTTTTGATTTGTATTTCCCTGGTGGTTAGTGATGTTGAGCATTTTTTCATGTGTCTGTTAGCCATTTCTATGTCTTTTTGGAGACGTGTCTGTTCATGTCCTCTGCACATTTTTTGACTGGATTATTTGTTTTTTGGGTGTTGAGTTTGATAAGATCTTCATATATCTTTCCCTTTATCTGTAATGTGATTTGCAAATGTCTTCTCCCATTCCATGGGCTGCCTCTTAGTTTCATTGACTGTTTCCTTTGCTGTGCAGAAGCGTTTTATCTTGATGAAGTTCCAAAAGTTCAATTTTGCTTTTTTTTTTTTTCCAAAGCTACTTTTAATAGTTTAAGGTGAGCCCCCCAGGAATAAAAAACACTGTGAAGGGGTAACCCCTCTCCCCCAGGTGTGGCCCAGGGAGAGGAGGCTACCTGAGGGGAAGGAAGCATCATAAAAGGGACATGCTGCAGACTCAGGGCCAAGGGAATGCCATCAGTGCTGGGACCCGTGAGCACTAGAGGAGAAAATGTGAGAGTGGTGGGATTGGTCCAGGCACATAGGTGAAGGGCAAGAGGATTGGACATGAAAGCACAAAGCTACTTGGGTTCCTCCTTCTTCTCGTTTGCCTTTTTCTGCTTCTGCTGCATGATCTCCATGTCCCTCTGCTTGAGGGTAGCAGCAGAAAGCCCATCATCTCAGCACTTTCCTTTAACCAAGTCACTCTGCTTTCTCATATTTTTCTGGTGGGTGAGCTCGCTCTGGATACCACAGGTCGTGGCAACAGCAGCAGCTCCAGCCTGACTCCGTTGTGTCCCCTTGTTTTATTTTCCTTGCCTTTGGAGACATGTCTTGAAAGAACTTACTGTGGTTGATGTTGAAGACGTTATTGCTTATGTTCTCCTCTAGGATTTTGATGGATTCTTCTCTCACATTGAGGTCTTTCATCCATTTTGAGTTTATGTGTTGGGCGTAAGGGAATGGTCTAGTTTCATTCATTTGTATGTAGCTGTCCAATTTTCCCAACACCACTTACTGAAGAGATTTTGTTTTCATAATTGTTCCCCTGAAGTCTATTTCTGACATCTTGCTTATACACATATCCATTACGTCTATGAGAGAGTCCTATCTCTGTTTTTTTTTTTCCTTTATTGGGAGTTCCTCCTATTACTAATTCTGTTAAGGGGTGGTTGGGGGAATATACAGAGTCAAAAATATCAAACACAATCCAGATGAGAGACACCTTGGGAAAGTTTGGAGTGATCAGAAGCTACCACCAAAAAAAAACACCAGCCAAAATGAAACCCAACAATAAGATTTATAAAGTTCCAAAAAAAAAAGGGGGGGGGAGAGTGAGGAGAAGAGGGGCTTTAATCTCTCATGTGAGTGAGGTAAGGTGTTTCAGTTCTTCTTAGGTATATTTTGTTCTCTTTGTTAGAGAACATTACTTCTGAGAGTTACAGGGAAATTAAAATTGGTATATATAAAGGTTACAGGGAAATTAAAATTGGTATATATAAAGGTAGGACTACCTTGAAGCACGCATATATATATATATATATATATATATATATATATATATATATATATAAGTACCACCACTTAAAAAGTTACTAAGGAATATGTTGTATTAAACATCCAGTTAAAATGATAAGTAGGTAAAAAGAAAAAACAGAAGAAACATAAGAAAGAATAAAAAAAATGGGGAGTAAGTGGAGGGGAGCTATAACGTCTCAGTTGTTGGCTAGGTTGGGTGTTTCAGTTCTTCCTGGGTGTATTTTGCTTTCTTTTTTAGAGTACGCTACTTCCCATAATTACAGGGAAATTAAAACTTGTATATATATAAAGGTAGTATTTAATAGGGAAAAAAAACTACATTGAAGCTTATATCTATACATATATATATATACATATATATATCAAGTATAGATGTGAAAAAGTACAAGTTAAAAACTTACTATAGAATATGTTGTATTAAACAGCTAGTTGAAATAAGCATGTAAAAAAAAGAGAGAAGAAACGTGAGAAAGAATTTTAAAAAAAAGATAAAAATTGTTGTATCTAAGAAATACAGAAGTCATGAGGCAACACCAAGAGTTCAATATAGTATTTTCACCTGGTGTGGTTTTACAGTATTATGGGGACACTTGAATTGTCATCCTCTTGTTCTTCCAGCTTGTTCTGGGATAGAGAGGGGCCTGCCATGTTGTTTTTCTGTCAATCCTGCTCAGACAGAGTTGCTCTGCCCCTAATCAAGAGGCTGGGCTCTGTGGAAACTGCTTTTATGGGCTTTTGTTCTCTGGTGGCCTCTGTTCTCTGGCAGCTTTTCATGCCTTTTCAGAGGCTCGGAGCAAAGGAAAATGTCTGCACCCAGACCTCCACGCCAGAGGAGAGAAGTCACAGTCTGCTTCTCTCTGAATCCTCCAGAACACACAGTCACCATTCTGTAAGTGCTACTGAAAACTGGCCTCCCACAGGCAGTGCATGCCCCCAAGTGATCCTTTCAGTGGTCAACCCAGGCCCCCACTTATCTTTGCCCCCTGTGCCTTCCAAATCACAAGGGTCCTGGTCTGGGCTGACACAAGTGGCAGCAGCAGTGTCAGCCACTGTGGCTGCAGAGGCACAGGTCGAGGCAAGTGGACTCCCCAACCCCAGTATTTGCCCCTTGAGCTCCTGGATTCTGTTTGAGTGCTGTTATCAGGCCCTTCTCATCATACTTCCACCACTCTGCAAGCTATAGTTAGTCCCCAGGTGTAGGATGCTTTTGCTTTGGAGTATTATATTACTTTACAGTGGCTACCTTCTGATAGTTTCCTCCCACTTCTGTTTATCCTCCAGTATCTGTCTACACAATCACAACTCCACCCTTCATGCCTATCAACTAATGATTCTCTGCCACTGTAGAGATCCAGACATAATCTTACATTTCCGGCTGATTTTGTGGGTGTTCAGAATAGCTTGGTAGATATCAAGGTAAATTCAAGGTACTGGTTGAAACAAAGTCTCCCATTTCTCCACCATCTTGCTCTGCCCTTGGCATGTTGTGTTTTATGGGATGGATCTGCAGGAGTGTACATGGACAGGATGCACAATGTTAATAAGGTTTTTAAGAGTCTGTTGTGGGAGAAGACCTGGAGACAAGACCTGGCTGGAGGGGCCATGTCCATAGGAGAAGTGTGGGCAAGATGTGCTATTAGAAGGTTAGGTAGCCAGTGTTGACCCTGAGCTGGTTAGCACAGCTATCCTTGGGTTTATGCTGGGTGGTCTGTGGGGGAATTTACACTCACAAACTCCTTTGCTCCTGGAGAAGTCTTCTAAGGATCACATGCCCCAGAGCACATGCTCTGACATTAGTAAATAAACTCTATCCCATATACCCCGGACATTTTTTAAACTATTGCTTCTAAGTTATATCTCTGGGAGGTTATTGTCCTGTCTCTTTAAGTGTGGGAGTTGTTTCCTCTGTCCCTCTAGGCTCTTACAGAACTGAGTCTGCTGATTTTTAAAGTTACAAATTTTAAGTTCCATTGACAGTAAGACCTCATAAAATTCAGCCTCTCTGGTTTTCAAAGAAAAATGTCATGGGGATTCATTTCCGCCATGTGGCTCTCTGGTGTGAGAGTCTGTTTCTCTCTCCTCTCCACACTCAAAATGCCTCCCTCCCATGGACAGCTCCATGGGTCCATTTAGCCCTGTACCATGTCTTCACCCTTCCTATACACTTTGATGTGACCTCTTCTCTATATTTAGCTGTGGAGAGTTTATTTTGCCAGTCTTTGGGTCATTTTCTGGGTTATTTATATTGATTTGGTTATTATCAAGTTGAATCCATGGGACAAGGTGAGCTTAGGATCTTCCTACTCAACCATCTCCCCCAAAAGGCAAAAATATCTTTCTTTTTTTTTTAAGATTTCATTTATTTATTTGACAGAGAGATCACAAGTAGGCAGAGATGCAGGCGGGGGGTGGGGGCGGCGGGAAGCAGGCTCCCAACTGAGCAGAGAGCCAGATGCCGGACTCGATCTCAGGACCCTGAGATCATGACCTAAGCCAAAGGCAGAAGTTTTAACCCACTGAGCCACCCAGGCACCACCAAAAATATCTGTCTTGACTGTGAGAAAAATTAGAGTTTAAAAACAAATTCCTTGAAGAATAGATGAATAAAATGGATTATTAATATTTAGTTTTGCATTTATTTTTATACAAAGATATTTTATATGCTTCCATAAAAATATATTTTATTAGCTGACATGTTAAAATTTTTATAGAACTTGAAAAAGACTAAAAATATTAAAGCAAGGAAAAGTGTCACTGAAAAAATTTATAGAATTTAATAGATCTGAAACAATTTTGAAATGGTAAATAATAAATCAGAGTTCTCTCTTTTTAAGGATTATTGAGCACTACATATACCCCTTTTTTCCAGTCAATAATAAATATTCCATTAGATTTTAGCAATATGGGAGAAAATAAGTGTGACTGATTGTCAGACTCTTACAGAGAAGATTATGCAATTGATTAGTCTGGAAATCTTTTTTCTAAATACTTGACATTTTAAGCAATGCTTCTTTCTTTAATGTTTGCTTTTCTACATTCTATATAGATGTATTATTGAATTACATAGGTATCTACCTGAGAGCAAATATATTTTTACAAGTTGTTCTTTCCTTACATACAGTTACTTGCAAATGAAAAATTGTTAATTTATGCCTCTGCAGAGAAGGTGAAAAACAGTAAGTGATCTAGTAAATTTGGAGTTAAATAAAATTGGAGTAAGAAAAGATTTACTTCCAAGAATATTTGTTGTTAAATTAATTTAATTAGAAAAAAATAATAAATAATAATTTAATAGAAAAAATCATTACCTATACACTAATGTTAACACTTTAGATGTAGTATTTCTTAAAAATGTACCTGGTTTCTACCCACCTGCTTATTCAGCATTCTTCAGCATTAAAATACATTCAGTTAAATGAATGTTCTAGAGCTGAACATAAACCATATTTGTTTACTTATTTTTGTACCTCATCTTCTATTACTTCACAACTTCTTTCTGTCTCTCTCTCACTCTCTCTCTTTGTCTCTCTTTCTCTCTCTTTTAAATTTTATTCCCTTATTTTTATTTTGCTTATGTAACCAGCATATTATTCTGACATTCATAAAAGGTAACTTGCCAAAAATAATTTACCAACTTTCACTCTTCTAGCACACTTTTTATGGGAGAAAACTATCACTGTTCTGTACATAGTTACTCTAAATTCTCTCTATGTATTTAGGGAAAGGCATTCAGATTTGAATCTAAAAATATATCAATAGTTCCTGCATTTAGATGGATGAAAGCATGAGACAAGCTGTCTGTTTTCTATTATACATTGGTAAAGATACCAATGGATATCATGGACAGATCAACACACAATGCCTTATACCAAGTACCACAAATCCAATATTTCAGCAGCAAAAGGTATGATTTGATTAACAACTTTAGTTCACTTTACAAATATACTTTTTCAAGCTACATTTTTCAAAAGAAATATCCAATCAATAGGCAATATTTTCCTTCTCAGTGAATGGTTCTTTGTAATACACAGTTACAAACAAACCAAATTAATTGAATTTGTACTAATCAGTAGTTTTTCAGTACGTCCCAGGCAGTGTTAGGTACTCTGCGTATGTTATTACTGTAACCATTACATGCATGAAAGTTATATAGCCCCGTTATACAGATAAGGAAACAGTGCCTATAATATGTCTACATGGCTAGTGTGTCAGAGTTAGAGTTGCAAATCAATCACATCTGTTTTCCAAAGGAAAGCTTTATATTAATTAGAAAAACATAAGAAGAATACAGCCTAGTAATTACCAGAATAAACCCTCATAATTTAGAAATCACAGCCTCTCATTTTACTGATTGTAATTTTCCAGGTTGCCCTCCACAAAAATTTAGCAGATATTTTCTCAGCTCTTTAATATTTGTACTCAATTTGACAGTGGTATATATCCCTTTTCTCCCTCTCCCAGTGATTTCTCCAATTTACTTTTTCTATTCTCTCTAAATGTTATAAATGCTAATTTAAAATAATGTATTTTTTATGCTACAGATAAAAATGCTGGGACTACTGTGGATGATATGATTTATCTGTGGTGCTTTCATAAATCAGCTAAATAATCAAAATAAATATCTATCTAGTTATGCATATCCTTCTAGTATATAAATTAAAGCTTAGAATAATTAGCATGGTGTTTGGAATATATGATGGAATTTATAGTCCTCTTTTTCATTGATTTGATCAAGGAATTTAAAAATAGATTATTTCGGGGATTTAAATTTTGTTTCTGTGGGTGAATTAAAAAGAGCTACACATATGTTGGTAAAGAAAAAATGATAAGTAGATGCTTTCATCTAGATAAATATATATGTCTTTGCTTTCTAAAGAGAAAAACAAACTAATATTGTTAAGGGAAAAAAGAATTTGGGAACTAAATTAATCTGAATATTTTTTTAAGATGTTATTTATTTATTTGACAGAGAGAGATCACAAGTAGGCAGGGAGGCAGGCAGAGAGAGAGAAGGGGAAGCAGGCTCTTCACTGAGCAGAGAGCCCAGTAGTGGGGCTTGACTCCAGGACCCTGAGATCACGACACGAGCTGAAGGCAGAAGCTTTAACCCACTGAGCCACCCAGGAACCCCTAGTTTTCTTCATTGATTATACTTAATATGTAATTACTGATCTTTCTCACTTTTCTTTTTTGAATTAATCGAGAAGAATATGTAATCCCTAGTTTTGGATAAAGTGGCTTAGTCACCTTTGAGGTTTCTGTTAAATATTTTATTCACATTCATCAAGACATGGAATATTTTTCTATACAGTTTACCTTTGGCTGTCAGGAGATACATAAACACCAGCAAGACCATGAAAGGTACTTTACACATTTCATTTATTTATTTATTTATTTATTTATTTATATTTCTGATAGGGTTTATATTAAGTAATCATTATTGTTTCTGCTTTACTGGGAAATTAAGGCATAATTAGTAAGCAATTTATCTGAGTGTATATAATTATTAAAGCAAAATATATTGAAATCTAGGTCTCACTCTTGACACCTTACCAAATTCATCAGGTTGAGTGGAATCACTTATTTAATAATCCAAAAATCACTCTTGGTTTCCTTTTTGAAAAATCTATATAGTAATTGTCCTTTCATTTTTCTGTCTCACTTTATGAACTTGGATATGATTAGTAAAGAATCTTTATTATTTATAAATAAGTACTCTTATTTATTCTTATTAAAACGTAAGAATGTCTATTAATAATAAAATATAAATATGTTTTTAATCACTGAATGGATAAAGAGGCACAATATTATTGATTTTATAGATGTTAGTAGCCTTGATTTAAGAAAATGTGTCCGAATTCCTGAAATTTAAGCATAAATAATTTTATTTTTAGAAATCATGCATCTTTCCCATCCACAATAGTATGAAACAAGAAATCAATCATGAGGAAAAAAACAAACAAACAAATGGAAACACATGGAGGCTAAACTACTAACCAATCAATTGGTCAACAAAGAAATCTAGAAAGATTTTTAAAAATATATGGGGCATATGAAAATAAAAATGTAGTAGTCCAAAATCTTTGTGATGTAGTTAAGGCAGTTGTAAGAGGAAAATATTTGGCAATACAAGCCTGCCTCAGGAAACAAGAAAAAGCTCAAATAAATAATATACCTTACACCTAAAGAAGATAGAAAAAGAAAATAAACAAAGTCCAAGGCAAGTAGAAAGACAGTAATAAAAAAAGATCAGAGAAGAAATAAATGACATGGAGACAAAAAAAAAAAAAAAAGAAAAAATCAATGAATGCAAGAATTGGTTCTTTGGAAAACCTACAAGAAACAGATAAATTCTTAGAATCATATAGTCTTCCAAAACTGAATCAGGAAAAAATAAAAAATCTGAACAGACTAATTACTAGTAACAAAATTGAATGGCAAAATTAATCAAATATCTACCAATAAATAAAAGTCCAGGACCAAACAGATTCACAGTTGAATTTTACCAAACATTTAAATAAGAGTTAATACCTATTCTCCTCAAACTATTCAAAAAATAGTAGAGGAAAGAAAGCTTTCAAATACATTCAACAAGGCCAGCATTACCCTGATAACGAAACCAGACTGATACCCCCAGAAAAGAGAACTATAGACCAATATCCCTGTTGAACATCGATGCAAAAGTTCTCAATAAACTAACAAACTAAATTCAACAAAACATGGAAAAGATTATTCACCACAATCAAGTGGGTTTTATTTCAGGGATGTAAGGATGGTGCAATATTTACAAATCAATCAATCTGATACAGTAAGCCAACAAATAAAGAATAATTACATTTTTAAGTTAAATATATCTAGTACCATAAGTGTATTTCTTTTTGTTTATCCTATTCTATGTATAACCTCTTACACAATCCCTCTACACATATTTCACATGTTTGAATAATAGAAAGAATGGAAATTATTTAGTAAATGTGTTCACATTTTACTTATAAGACCAAACTAAAATGTGAGGAATAAATATATTTTTATGGTAAACTCATATCACCACACTTTTATGCAAGTATTATTTCCATCTGATTATTAGATAACATTTATATGTCTAAAATGTTATGGATAGCCATAAAGACAGTTGCTGAAGAAGTTGCATGTTTTAATGCAATTCTTAACTTTTATTCTTGCTAAGAGTGATAAAAAGTAGAACTCATTATCAGTGATTTATATATGTAAGCTGTTAGAGAGAAAACTTTCTGATAGCTACCATAAAAATTGAATTAGTAACAGATAGTACTACATTAATGTCTGCAATAGCTTCTTAATTAGGCACCATCAAATAATTGGACATTTTGAAATACACAAAATTCAAATTAAGTTGGCAAATTTTCAGAAAGTGCTCTATGAATTTAATATTAGAACCGCTTTCTATATACCTTTCATTACAATATGACACCAAAAAATGATAAAATATAAAGCCTATTTTACCAATTTCCTGTGAAATAGGCAAATATATTTAAATATATTCTTTACAATATTGATGATTGATTTATGCTATGAATATTAAGTTATGAATGGATATTAGGTTATGTTATGAATGTTATGTTATGAATGAAACTTTCTAGAGAACAAATTGGAATAGTAATTTTCAATGACTTTTTAATTGACTGTAAAAATATTCTACCCATGTCAATTATAAACAGGAAAACGTTGACTAATTTCCATATGCTCATTTACAAATTTGATATCATAATACCAATTAGGTATCATCAAAATCATTTGCACAAATATTCATGCAATTCTTAGGTAATAACAATGTATTTTAGATTAGGTGGTTCATTATGCCACCTAAGGCATAAAGGGTAATTATTCTACAATACATTATTTTTTTTTAATTTCATTATTGCCTATCAGCCTATTTCTCCTAGGTAAATCTGTCATTTATGATACAAAATAGCAGTAGATTAATTATAGATTTCAGAATTGATATATCACAAGAGTTGTGGGTGATGTCACTCACCATGTGCTCTCCTCTCTCATACATCACACTCATTCAGGGTATAACCAATGCTAAGAATACAAGAAGTATAAATTTAAAAAAGTTTTTATTTCCAAAATATATTACTCATCTTATGAAACCCTTCACTTAATTTTTTTATTATTCTTAAGATTAAATTTTTCAGTTTTATCCTACTTTCAAGAGCAGCCATGCCTTCATACCCAGAAAACCATCTCTTACAAGCATTTAATTTAATTCTAACATGACATACATTCATTTTAAATTGACTCCTGTTCCTCTTTGCCATATCTACAAACATGCGGCTACCATAACTGAGAATTCTTCGAAGCTCCAAACACCCCTTAAGGGATTAAAGACTTCCCCCCGCTGCTTTCATTAATGTTTATGTGAGACCAAAACATGGGTAAACAACAAAATTTATGAAGCAATATATTAAAAAAAGTATGTACTCTTGAGTCAGATTTGTATTCCATATCTAGTGTCTATTTACTAACTATATAAATTTAGGCAACACACTTAGTAATTACCTTTTAGTCTCCCTGTAAAATAGAGCCATCATATTTACTTAATATAATTGCTATGAGGAATAAATTGAATGATATGTATAAAGTACTTGGCATGGTGTTTGGCTTATAATCATTGCTTAATAAATTTTAGTTAATTTGGAGAAGACAATAAATACTCTGTTTCAAGATGCTTATGATCCTAATAAAAATATTTAAAGAACTTTATAAACATTCTTGGTTGCTGGCAGAAGGTAATGAGTGTGATATCTTTTTTTTAAAGATTTTATTTATTTATTTGACAGAGAGAGATCACAAATAGACAGAAAGGCAGGCAGAGAGTGAAGGGGAAGCAGGCTCCCCGCTGAGCACAGAGCCCAATGCGGGGCTCAATCCCAGGACCCTGAGATCATGACTTGAGCCGAAGGAAGAGGCTTAACCCACTGAGCCACCCAAGCACCCCGAGATTGTGATATCATAAAAATAAACCATTTTAAACATTTTGCCTGTGAAGAAAACTCTTATTGTAAATTTTGTTATCATTGATTATTATGAGAAAATTTTTTATTTTTTTATGTTTTCAAAGCGGTGCACTTCAAAGTAGATCATTTGAATAGTTTTGGTAAATATGCAAACTAGTTAAGGAAACTAAAAGCATATAATGAAGAATATAAACTCTGAAACAAAAATATACATGACCTTTATAGAGTAGTTAAGGGCAAAGTGTTTGTGAAAGCAGTGGATAACTAAACAAGAAAAGATTTTAAACACAGCTACACAAGCTGAAGATGTAGATGAATAAATATGTAAAAGTTATGGATACAAAGCACCAATGATAAATATAACTTAGAAAATTTGAATAGATTAAAGATGTCATGGGGCGCCTGGGTGGCTTAGTGGGTTAAAGCCTCTGCCTTCAGCTCAGGTCATGATCTCAGGGTCCTGGGATCGAGCCCCGCATCGGGCTCTCTGCTCAGCAGGAAGCCTGCTTCCCCCTCTCTCTCTGCCTGCCTCTCTGCCTACTTATCATCTCTCTCTCTGTGTCAAATAAATAAATAAAGTATTAAAAAAAAGATATCACAAGCTCATCAAAAATAATTTATCATATACAATTTTTTTAAAAATAAATAATTAAATAAATAAAATCCAAGAAAAAAGGAAAAAAAATAACTTGGACTTCTCCACTCAAGCTGTCATTAAACTTAGTGCTGTAATATTCATTTCCTAGTATCTTACTATGAGTATGCCATGTAAAAAGACATTTATAGCATACGAAAATAAAAAAAGTGTACTAGGGATGATGTTTATTAAAAACTATTAACGAAATTTATTTTCCTGTATTTAAAAGAAAAACAATGAATTAAAATTGAAGAAATTTCTGAACTTCAGGTAAATTTTCCTATGAAAAACAAATTCTGAAGAGATGACAGTAAGATTAAGAAAAAAAGATTATGAAAAGCACACCTACAAATTCAATTCATTTTAACTTTAAAAAAAAGTCAGCATTTATTGTTATTGATTATAATGGATTAGGATAATCTTCTAAGCTTTTTTCTCTTATATTTACTCTTCCTGGGTACTGTTTTAATAGTTATTTGTCTATCCAAAGTTTATAATTTACTTTGTGTTCTATATAACATAATTAATAGCATAGAACCTAAAGTCAGACTTCCTAGATCCAATTATAAGTTTGCCACACAGAACTGTGTTAATGTCATCAATACAGTTAACTTTTCTTCAAGTTCTCTATCTATTGAATGGGAATAATAGTAATATATCTGGCTCATGAAGTAAGCCTTATGAAACACTAACTAGTGTTTTAATTATTATGTAGGTTATTTTGCAACCATAATTCATGAATTGTTTAGCTTTCATTGACTTAAATAACGTCTGTGCCAATCACTAGTCCCTTTACGGTGGCTTTGTTAATCTTAAAGTATTTTGATTCATATCTTAAATTTTCCTACAGCATCTAATGTACTGTATATCTAAATTCTTTCAAGTTTGATAATTTTTCCTATTGCAGTTATACTTAACATCTTAGCTGAATTGGTATATCTTTCCATCCACTCTAAAATCTATAAATATTCCTTTATGATATTGAATACTACTGTGAAAACTAGAAATAGTTCATTTTTATCTTTCGTAGATAATTTCTTAGTCTGCTTTGATTGCAGAAAAAAGTATTCCCTTGCCTCAATATTCAATAACTTAACTCAGATTTGTCTTAGTTTGAACACCATAAAAATGAGATAATTCCTGAAACTGTTCTGTCTGTATCTGCAAATTTTGTCTTCACTGAATAAAACATCTGAATGGACCATTTTTAGAAAAACAAAACAAATACAAGTAAACACAAAGTCGTACTGAATCTTACCAACAATCAGGGATGCAAATTAAAAAAAAATGAACTTAACTAAATTTTGAAATTGTTATAGTGCTTGCTGGTTTTAAGAGATTGATTTTTTTTCTTCTTAACCTAAAGTCTAAGCAGGAAATCAAATAATAGATTTCAAGTAATCAACTAAATGACTGCTAAAGGCTTAAATGAAAGGTATGGCTTGAATGTGCATGCAAATGGATTTAATAATACATTGCAAATTAAATAATCTTTGCCACCTAGTCAGAGGTCACTCTGATCAAAGACAGGCCACATGAAAATGGGCAGAGCCTTTTCTACCACATTTTTCAAATAATATTGAGAGATTAGAATTTACCTTCTCTGCAAGCACACAGATCTGACAAATGAAAAGAGCACTGCTCAGTGAAGTCTCCAGAATTCATATTTTCAGATTCTCCAGTGAAAATGATTGTTAGTGTAACTGAAGTACCTTCACATGTAAAAATAAGAGGTCTGAGAAAAGTGTGACTTCATTAAATATATCAAATGTCAGTGATATTATGGGGAACAATGGGCTCTCAAAAACTATAAATGAGAGATGTACATATAACTAATTTGGAAATATTTAATGAAGTTAAATATTTTCATATCTGAAAATCAGAATCTCTCTCTCTCTTCCTTTCTCTCTATCTCTTATTGTTGGACGAAGTCATCAAAAGGACATAACCATATGTCCATAAACCCAATCAGGGGGCTCTTGGTGGATTAAAAAAAGGTACTTTTTTTAGAATCATCTTAATCTGTGCTTTTTCTTGCATGTGCTTATATTGTTGCTGTGGTATCTACCTTTAGTGAAGTCAGCAAGCCACCAAATGAATGATCTCCATGCTAATAACACCCCTTGATGGCCACTCAGAGCATATTATGGATAGGGGACATGTAAGATTGTAAGAGACAGGCAAGAGGGATAAAGTGTTGGGGAGGTCATTGAGAGTATGTGATTGCCAACTGACATGCAAGCTGGATAGAGCCAATTGACACGTAAGCTGTATAGAGCCAGGCAGAGACCCCTTAACTATTCCCCTGTCCTTGGAATATATTTTCTGTAAACAGACACCATAGCCATAACCATTGCAAGTATGCAACCATGAGAGAGTAATATACTGTTGAGACAAACCTCTATATAAATAATAAATAAACCTCTACATAAATTTTTGAGATTCTGGTGGATGGGTGCACAGATATACTCATCTTGTGGCCACCAAAGACTTGTATGTACATTTATCTGCTATTTAAACCTGCATCTATATTTGACTAAGTAAAAAACCATTCATATTAAAAATCCTTAGCAAACTAGGTTTAGAGGGAACATACCTCAAAATAATAAAGGCCATATACAAAAAACCCACAGCTAATATGATCCTCAGTGGAGTAAAACTTAGATCTTTTCCTCTACAGTCCGGAACAAGAAAGGGATGTTGACTCTTAACACTGTTATTTACCATAGTACTGGAAGTCCTAGACACAACAGTCATACAGCAAAAATAAATAAATAAATAAAAACATTTAATCAATAAGGAAAAAATAAAACTTTTATTACTTGCAGATGACATGAAACTCTATATGGAAAAACTGAAAGACTCTATCAAAAATTTGCTAGAACTGATACATGAAGCCAGTAAAGTCATAGGATACAAAATAAATGTACAGAAATATGTTGCATTTCTATACACAAATAATGAAGCGGAAGAAAGAAAAATGAAGGAATCAATCTCATTTACAACTGCAGCAGAAGCCATAAAATATCTAAGAATAGACCTAACCAAAGAGGTGAAAGACTTATATTTTGAACACTATAGAAAAACAATGAGAAAAATTGAAAATGATATAAAGAAAGAGAAATACATTCCAACTTCATGGACTGCAAGAACAAATATTGTTAAAATGCCTGTAATATGTAAAAGCAATCTATACATTTAGTACATTCTTATCAAAATACCACCAGCATTTTTCACAGAGCTAGAACAAAAAAATCCTAAAATTTGTATGAAGCCACAGAAGACCTTGAATCACCACAGCAACCTTGAAAAGGAAAAGCAAAGATGGAGGCATCACAGTTCTGGACTTCAAGTTATATTATAAAGCTATAATGATCAAAACAGTATTGTACAGACACAAAAAGAGACACATAGATCACTAGAACAGAATAGAAAACCCAGAAGTGAATCCAGCAGGTGGAAAAAAATCTCTTCAACAAATGGTGTTGGGAAAACTAGATAGTCACGTGCAAAAGAATGAAACTGAACCATATTATTATACCATACACAAAAATAAATTAAAAATGGATGAAAGATCTAAATGTGAGACATAGAACTATAAAAATCCTAAAGGAAATCATAAGCAGTAACCTCTTTGACATGGGTAGTGGAAACTTATTAGGTATGTGTTCTGAGACAAAAGAAACAGAAGGAAAAATAATAATAATAATTGTAGTAGGACTTCAAAATAAAAAGCTTCTGCACAGCAAAGGAAACAATCAACAAAACTAAAAGGAAACCTACAGATGGGAGAAGATATTTGCAAATGACATATCTGATAAAAGGTTAGTATTAAAAATCCATGAAGAACTTATCAAACTCAACACCCCCCAAAATAATGATGATATAATAATAATAATAATAATAATAACAACAACATCACGTCAGGCTCCACGCTCAACACAGTGTCTGCTAAAGTTTCCCTCTCTCTCCCTCTGCCCCTCCCCATGTGCTCTCTCTCTCTCTGTCTAAAATAAATAAATCTTAAAATAATAATAATAATAATAATCCCATTAAGAAATGGACAGAAGACATGAATCGACATTTTTCCAAAGAAGACACGGAGATAGGGAACAGACATATGAAAAGATGTTCAGCATTTCTCATTATCAGGGAAATACAAATCAAACTATAATGAGGTATTAATCCACATCTGTCAGAATGGCTAAAATTAACAGCACAAGAAACAGTAGGTGTTGGTGAGGATGTGGAAAAAAAGAGAACATTTCTTAGGGTTGGTATAGTCATCATAAATCTCTTAGCTTGTGTTTGTCTAGGAAATTCTTTAACTTCACTTCTATTCTGAATGACAGTCTTTCTGAATTGAGTATTATTGGCAGCAGAGTTTTGGTTTTTTGTTTGTTTTTTGTTTGTTTGTTTCTTTCAGAACTTTTAATAGATCATGTCACACACTTCTGACCTGCAAAGTTTCTGTGGAGAAATCAGCTGGCAGCCTGATGGGGTTTCCCTTGTATGAAACTATTTTATTTTCTCTTACTTCTTTAAAATTCTCTCTTTATCACTACTTTTTGCCACTTTTCTTACTATGTGTCTTGATGTGGACCTCCTTGGTTTGATTTTCTTAGGGGCGGTCTGTGCCTCCTGAATTTGGGTTTCTGTTTGCTTCCTTAGATTTGGGAAGTTTTCAGTTACCATTTCTTCAAATAAATTTTCTTGTCACTTTTCCATTTCTTCTCCTGGGATCCCATTAATGTGAATGTTATAATGCTATAGTGGTGCCTCTGTGTTTCCTTACTTTTTATTATTTTATTTTATTATTTATTTTATTTTATTTTATTTTATTATTTTTTATTCTGTTCATTTTGATTGCTTTCCATTATTCTGTCTTCCAGGTCACTGATTCATTCTTCTGATTTCTCTATCTACTATTTATTTCATCTAGTGTATTTTAAAAATTATTTATTTGAGAAAGAGAAAGAGAGTGAGGGGGCAGTCAAGGGAGAGAATCTTTAGCATTCTTCCCACTGAGTGTGGAGTCTGATATGGGGCTGGATCCCATGAACTGATAATGTTCCAAGCCAAAATCAACAGTTTGATGCTTAACTGATCACCCAGATGCCCCCATCTATTGTATTTTTAAGTCCAGTTATTGAGTTCTTCATCTTAGATTCATTCTTTATGAAGATTCGTTCTTTCGTTTATCTTAGATTCGTTCTAGCTCTCTGTTGAGGGGTCACTGAGTTCCTCTACTCTTTTCTCAATTTCAGTGAGTATCTTTATGACCATTACTTTAAATTCTCTATAAGGCATATTACTTATCTCCACTTAATTTAGCTGTTTTGTGTGACTTTGAACTATTCTTTCACTTGAGACATATTCTTCTATGACCTCATTTTGTCTAACTCTCTGTGTTTCCATGTCTTAGGAAATTCAGATATGTCTTCTGCCCCTGAAAGTTGTGGCCTTATGAAGAAGAGATCTTATAGTACCCCACAACGCAATGTCCCCTGTTCACCAGAACTGGCACTGCAAGGCTATATGCTATATGTGTTGCATGCACATCACTGTTGTGGCTGAGCCACTTTTGCCTTAAGTCCAGTTGCCTGCAATGGCTCTCTTTGACTATTGTGGGTAGGGTTTGATCCCTGCGTTCTAAGTAGGCCAGTCTGGGTCTATTTTGGATTTGAGTTGAGTCAGACCAGGCATTTGCCAGAGAGACAGTAGTACTGATGGTAGGGTGCTTTCCTTGTTTTCTTCTGAGAAGCTTTTGTTGGTGAGTGGGGACTGCAGTCAGACCAGGTGTTTACCTTCAGTTCACTGCTAGGGCTGCAATGAGACAGGTATGTGTGGTTAACTTCTCCTTTACCCATGGCAAGAGTCACTTTGGAGTGGTTTTGTCACCTCTTGGAGCTGCTTACACCCTGCCAATCTTGTGTCACTGCTTCAAATGGACTCTACCCAAGGGTTTATTTGAAGGACTGGTCTATAGGAGAATACTGGGATGGAGAGTGAGGTATTAGCAAGGTTTTCATAGGTCTGCTATCAGGAGGGACTTGAGGGACTCTCAAGGCTTTAGAAAACACCTGCCTTGGGGCTGGAGTGGGGCTGTGTGGGGCTAAAGTGCATGGTGTTAAAAGTTGGTACTGGTCTGCTGTTGGAGAACTGGAACAGAGTCCTGGCTGTGGGGCATGTCTGCAGGAGAAAATTGGGGGCAGTGCACACTATTAGCAAGTTAGATGGAGATTGTTGGAGCTATGCTGTTTCTGTAGTTGTCTTTGTGTGTAGGCCAGAAGATGGTGCAGGGAAATGGACCCAACTTATCTCCCTCCAGTACACCCTAAACATTTTTCAAACTGTTGCTTCTATGATGTATTTCAGGGAAGCTGCTTGTTGTGTTGTTTCTTTAATGGTGGAGATTCAGTTTTCTATGGCCTTCCTTGCTCTTTCCAGAGCTGAGCGCTTATTTTTAAAGTTCCAGGTACTGAGTCTTGCTGATTTAAGAACTGGCTAGATTATGTCCCTCCATTTTCAAAGCCCAATGTTATAAAGATTCATCTTCACTGTGTAAGATCCCTATGCCTGGGGTTTCTAGTCTGAGGGTCTGTTTCTCTCTCTCTCTCTTCTCAGCACTGTGGTATCCTTTTATTGTTCATTTGTTTGTTTGTTTTCCTGTGAACAGTCTTATGGGTCTCTTTGGCTCCCAACAGTGTCTCTGCCCTCGCTTCCTTCTTCAAAAAGTCCTCTTCTCTACATTAGTTGTAGAGGATCTGTTCTGCCAGACTTGTGATTTTTTGAGTTATTTACAATAATATGTGTGTTATCTAGTTGTATCCATAGTACACGGTGAGTTTATGATCCTCCTATTCCCCCATCTTCCCTAGAAGTCCTCTAAGGATATCTTTATTATACGTTTGGGCTTGAGCATTTTGCTAAGAATAAATATCTCATAATATCCATACAAATATAATTAAAGACAGTAAACACAAGATCTCTCTTCATTCATGTGATCATCCAATAATCTTTACCATATTCATGATATTATCTTATATCATGCTTTACTATTTACTATTTAATTTTTACTATTTACTTTTTTACTATTAATTTTTATAGATTTAATCATATTTTATTATCCATCTCCCTTGTAATTTATTATCATACATGCATCAATAAATATTTATTAGAGATAATTTTGTTTGTTCTTTTTTTTTAAAAGATTTTATTTATTCACTTGAGAGACAGAGAAAGTGAGAGAGAGCATGAGAGAAGAGAAGGCCAGAGGAAGAAGCAGAATCCCCGTGGAGCTGGAAGCCCGATGTGGGACTCGATCCTGAAACTCAAGGATCATGACCTGAGCCAAAGGCAGTCGCTCAACCAACTGAACCACCCAGGTGCCCTATTAGAGATAATTTTGAATGAAGACAAAAGTCTCACCTGTCTGTGGAATAGAAAACCAAGGTAGCAAGTAAAATTCAATTTTTCATTACATAAATTCAGTAGCTTGAGTCTGTCTCTGATCTCTTTTTAAATTATTGCATAATTGTATATCAATACCAGAGATTTTGTAATGCTCAATAGGTGTTCTCTATTCTTCTCTGTTACTTCATGATATCTTATATTTGCAGAACACAAAAATATAATTCTTTACAATGTTTAATTTTAATACATTTAGTTATAGTACCTAGATTGACAAGAAAAATCTTTACTTCATTATGTTTTGGGGCTAATATCATTTTGTTGTTGTTTATTTGTTTTAGAATGTCCTTTCCTCTATCTCCACTACTTCATGTCCTCTATCTTATAAATTGATCTTTTTAAGTGTTTTTCCTTTACAGATGCTAACCTACTGGCTTCCTTTCTTGATTGAAAGCTTTTTATTCTATATTATTGACTCACTGGAATATTATCCTGATCCTTTTCTCAACTCTTCACCTAAGAAGTATCATTGTCCTAAGTCATAATAATTACTAACAAATCTGTGTATTCAATTTGGGTTGGGCACTTTTCTAAGCATGTTAAATCTTAATAAAGAAACCCTTATAACAGAGTCATCTTTGAGATATATTTCTTTTGTTCATCAATACCTAGCTCGATAGTTGCAGGCATGCAGAAGGTTTCACTTCTCCATCAACTAGAAGTCAGACATGCTCATATGACTTCCCTTGGTCAATTAAATATGAGTGGAAATGATTTACTTTACTTCAAGGTAAGATTACTTAATTGTCTGAGTTCAACTCCCCAGCTTCCTCGTGGTAACTATAGGATCATATGATATTCTGGAAATGACTTAAGATCAAAACAATCTAGGATTCTAAGCCTACTCATGGAAGAAAGCTGCCCTGTTGATTCACCCAAATCAGTACTGGGCTTTGCATGAGCAAGGAATAAACTTCAGTTGTGTAATTCACTGAATATTTGGTATCAAGATGCTAAATACCCTAGATAATACAAAGAGTTCCTGAAACACACACACACACACACACACACACACACATATATACAAAAGTGCTTGATGTATAGGTTTAATTAAAAGCCATGGGATTGGCGGAAATATTCAAGAGAAGGGTTAAACAATGCAAACACTCTCAAATTAAGAAATCAAAGAAAAAACCAGAGAGCAGTAAAAAATAAGGAAGAAAACAAAAGGAGCTTAATCACTTTGTGAAAAATTTCTAATAAATCAAATAAACTCACAATTAAGATTTGGCAATTGCATTTGGCAACTTGTGGGATGTTAGTGACATCGACAGAAATATTTTCTGATAGTGGTATGAGAAAAATATTAATTTTCAATGCATGGCAATAAACTACACTATATATATGTATAATATATATGTATATATTATATATATATATATATAATAGGACTCATTTCATTAATTCAATTGAATGTTTGAGTACAGTATATATTTGGGCAACACCATAATTTCAGAATGTGCAATTTAAATTATTATTTTAGGAGCAAAAAGATGGTGGAGGAGTAGGGGATCTTATTTCAAAAATTCCCTTGAATTGTGCTGGATATCTACGAAACCATTCTGAACAAACATGAAATAAGCCTAAGATATAAGAAGATATATCTGGATCTCTACAAACAGAATATCCCTGGTGGTCAGTCTCCAGGTATGAAGAGGGGAGCCATGATTCAGTGGGCAGATATTGGAAGATAAAGGGAATGAGGAGGGAGTATTCATGAACATGCACTGGGAAGGCAAAGCCTCTTGCACTAGGAACCAGGCACAGACTTACAGACCAGTAGCAATGGTGAAAGAACTTTAGGCAACCCCCCAAACTGAAACCTGGAGCTATGAGGGCACGTGCACAAACTGGGATCAGTTTTTGGTTTTAGAAGTACACAGGGCAGAGGTGTGCATGGCCCTGGGAGTAACAGCTGGGAGTGCTGCTCTAGGGTGCATAACTTAGGAGGTTTCAGTTTTTAGCAGCACAAACAGAAATGAAGATAGTGTGGCCTGGAGAGCTCAGTGAAGAGCAGAATGCAATCTCTGTTCTGGAACAGAGGTTTGGATATAGTCACTTCTGCTCTGACACTCAGGAGAGATGTGGAAAGCTGCCAGAGAAAGCTGCCTGAGAACAA
>CM052815.1:64671015-64695359 GCA_028533885.1 Nasua narica
CCATGCTCATGGATCGGAAGAATAAACATTGTTAAAATGTCTATATTGCCTAGAGCAATCTATACTTTCAATGCCATCCCGATCAAAATTCCACCAGTTTTTTTCAAAGAGCTGGAACAAACAATCCTAAAATTTGTATGGAACCAGAAAAGACCCTGAATTGCTAAGGAAATGCTGAAAAAGAAAAACAAAGCTGGGGGCATCACATTGCCTGATTTTGAATTTTACTACAAAGCTGTGATCACCAAGATAGCATGGTACTGGCACAAAAACAGGCACATAGACCAGTGGAACAGAAGAGAGAGCCCAGAGATGGACCTGTAATTTCATATTCTAATAGCATGTACCAATTATGATGTTCTAATTATAATCAAATCACTCACAGAAGGAAATTATTTTCTATTTGATTACATACTTTAAAACAAACATATCCTTCTGGGGCGCCTGGGTGGCTCAGTTGATTGAGAGACTGCCTTTGGCTCGGGTCATGATCCCGGAGTCCCGGGATCAAGTCCCATATCGGACTCCCGGCTCTGCGGTAAGTCTGCTTCTCCCTCTGACCTTCTCTCCTCTCATTCTCAGTCTCTCTCTCTAATAAAATAAATAAAAAATAAATAAAACAAATATTTCCTTTGAAAGTTCCATAGTGTTTTAAAAATTATCTTTTTTCAAAATATCTTCTATTTAATGTGATATCCTAGTCCTCAGTAAATTATCAAGTTTAGTGTGATATTAACTGGGAAGCCTATACAAGGAACATGAATCACCATAACACTTGCCTTTGAAAGTGAGGGGGCAATTTTGTGAGTTCTAACAAAAAGCTGGGCTTAAAATCTGGAACTACAAAAAAGATAAACTTGAAATGGATAAAAGACCTTAACATGAGGCAGGAATCTATCTAAACCCTAGCGAAGAACATAGGCAGTAACCTCTTCGACATCAGCCACAGCAACTTCTTTCAGGACATGTCTCCAAAGGCAAAGAAAACAAAAGAGAAAATGAACTTTTGGGACTTCATCAAGATAAAAAGCTTCTGCACAGTGAAGGAAACAGTCAACAAAACAAACAGGTAACCCATAGAATGGGAGACGATATTTGCAAATGATACTACAGACAAAGGTCCGATATCTAAGATCTATAAAGAACTCAAACTCAACACTCAAAAAACAGATAATCATGTCAGAAAATGGGCAAAATACATGAACAGACACTTCTCCAAAGAAGACATACAAATGACTAACAGACACATGAAAATATGTTCATCATCAATAGCCAGTAGGGAGATTCAAATCAAAACCATACTGAGATACCACCTCACACCAGTTAGAATGGCCAAAATCAACAAGACAGTAAACAACAAATGTTGGAGAGGATGTGGAGAAAGGGGAACCCTCTTACACTATTGGTGGGAATGCAAGTTGGTACAGCCACTTTGGAAAAATGTGGAGATTCCAGAAGAAATTAAAAATAGAGCTATCTTATGACACTGCAATTACATTACTGGGTATTTACCTCAAGGATACACATGTAGTGCAAAGAAGGGCTACATATACCCCAATGTTCATAGCAGCAATGGCCACAATCTCCAAACTGTGGAAAGAACCAAGATGCCCTTCAACAGATGAATGGATAAAGAAGACTTGGTCCATATATACAATGTAATATTATGCTTCCATCAGAAAGGATGAATGCCCAAATTTTGTATCAACATGGACAGGACTGAAAGAGATTATGCTGAGTGAAATAAGTCAAGCAGAGAGAGTCAATTATCTTATGGTCTCACATGTGGAGCATAAGGAAAAACATGGGAGGGGATTGTAGGAAGGAAAGGAAATGTACATGGGGGAAATTGGAGGGGGAAAGGAACCATGAGAGACTGTGGACTCTGAGCAACAAACTGAGGGTTTTGGGGGGGGGTGGAGGTGGGGGTTTGGGTGAGCCTGGTGGTGGGTATTGAGGAGTGCAGGTATTGCATGGAGCACTGGGTGTAGTACATGAACAATGAATCTTGTGACACTAAAAAAATATAAGTTTTTGGGAAAAAAGTAAATAAGAACATTATAACTGTTGACAGTTAATTAAAAAAAAAGTCAACTTTAAAACTTTGCCTTGGGATAGTTGGTAGGGGCATAGAAATGAGTCCCTGCCTTTAACAAGGCACCGTAACAAATAGCCCACCGTGAAAAATGCCTGGGGAATACAAGAAGGAGAGTTATTTTCTAATCTCAGAGCATGAGTTGGAGGGTCAGAGATCCTTGGAAGAGTTTCCAGAAACAAAGTTGCTGGCAAGTGCCATTTCCCTCCACCATCCCCAAACATAAACAAATGGCAACCTGTGGAAATCAGTGCAGCACTCTTATTTGCTACCTAACTTGTTTTCACTCCTCCCTCCTGCCCTGTGCTGTGACAGATCTGTCCCCTCAAGCCTGACCTGCCTCAGTCCCAGTGCTGTGGTCCCCTGCCCAGATCAGTGAAAACTTTACTAACAAAATGTCTTCCATCCCACACATTTTTTTTTTCAGATCCCCACCCTCCAAACAGTCTGGCCTTGGACCCAGTGGCAAGAGTGGCAAGTCCTCTTTTGCAGGGGACCAGTGTACAAACCTTGCTAAAAACATTCCACTCTGTGCATATTGCCCGCTTCAATACACTCTTCACCAGAACCCATACACAAAAGCCTGGCAGTAGGAAAGCAGCCCCAACAGGGGCCAGCACCACTTCATAGTGATTCCTCCCCAAGGAGAGGGAAAGGTAACCACATACAGAAGTCATACTGTGGCCCTAGCAGTCATCTGGGGCAGACAGGTGGTCAGATTCCATCATCAAAAGCTTCTTCGGAAAACACAACATGGAGAAAGCACCCTGCAGAATGATACTATTGCATCTCTGGTGAATAACTGGTTTAACTCAACTCAAATCTAAGATAGACACAGACTGGCCTACTAACAACACAGGGATCAAACTCTGCCCACGATAGACAAAGAGAGCCACCTTAGGTGATTGGAATGAAGGAAAGTACACCTCAAGCACCACAGCAAGGCAAGGCAACACACATAGAAGATACCCCTATTGTGCCAGTTTCTGATAAACAGAGGATACTGCAGGGCACTATAGGACCTCTTTCTCATAAGGCTGCTGCTTTCAAGATCAAAAGACATATTTGACTTTCTGAACACACTGAAACAAACACAGAGACTTGGAAAAAATGAGGACACAGAGAAATATGTCCCAAATGAAAGAACAGGACAAAATCACAGCCAGAGACCTAAGAAATACGGAGATAAAGGGAAAATCATACAAAAAGGTATAACAATTGTAAATATTTATGCACCCAACATTGGAGCATCCAAATACCTGATGCAGTTAAAGTAAAGTAAGTAATACATAAAAGATAAAAGTAAGTAATTCCACACAGTAAATAATCAAGAGTAATACAATAATTATAGGGGACTTTAAAACTCCTACTTACATCATTGGATAGATCGTTGAAAAAGAAAATCAATAAGGCAACAAGTGACTTTGAAGGACACATTAGACTGACATATATTCCAAAAATCTCATCCTAAAACATCAGAATACACATTCTTTTCAATTACACATGGAGCAGTCTCCAGAATAGGTCACATATTAGGCCACAAAACAAGTCTCAACAAATTAAAAAAGACTGAAGTCATACCATACATATTTTCCAAACACAAAGCTATGAAGCTAGAAATCAACCACAAGAAAAAAGTCTGGAAAGATCACAAATATGTGGAGGTTAAATAACATGATACTAAACAGTGAAAGGGACAATCAAGAAATTGAAGAAGAAACCAAAAAAAAATTCATGGTGACAAATGAAAATGAAAAAATATATGTCCAAAATCATTGGGATGCAGCAAAAGCTGTTTTAAGAGGAAAGTTTATAGTAATATAGGGCTACCTCAAGAAGCAAGAAACATCTCAAATAAACAACCTGAACTTACACTTAAAGGAAATTAAAAAGAACGAAGAAAACACAAAACCAGTAGAAGGAAGAAATAATAAAGATTAAAGTGGAAATAAGTGAAATTGAAACAAACAAACAAACAGAATCACTACAATGGATTGATGAAAACAGGAACACATTCTTTGAAAAGATCAACAAAACTGGTAAACATTTAGCAAGACTCATTGAACAAAAACAAAAACAAAATTAAAAAAAAAACAACAAAAAATAAGGGGGCTCAAACAAAAATGAAAGAAGAAAAATAATAATGGGACACCACAAAAACACAAAGGATTGTAAAAGAATACTATGAAAAATTACATGCCAACAAATTGGACAACCTAGAAGAAATTAATTCCTAGAAACACATAACATCCTAAAACTGAATCAGGAAGAAATAGAAAATTTGAACAGACTGAATACCAGCAATGAAATTGAATCAGTAATTAAAAACCCCCAAAAAGCAAAAGCCCGGGGCCAGACAGCTTCAAAGATAAATTCTACCGATCACTTGAAGAAGAGTTACTATCTATTTTCCTCAAACTATTCCAAAAATTAGAAGTAGAAAGAAAACTTTCAAATGTGTTCTATGAAGCTAGCATTACCTTTATACTAAAACCAGATAAAAACACTCCAAATAAAGAGAACTACAGGCCAATAACTCTAAAAAACATAAATGCAAAAATCCTCAACAAAACAGTAAATCAAGTGCAACAATACATCAAAAAAAATCATTCACCATGATTAAGTGTGAATTATCCCAGGGGTTAAGGGTGAATTATTCCAGGGAGTTTAAATATTCACAAGTCAGTCAACACAATCTATCACATCAGCAAGAGAAAGGATAAAGACCGTATGATATTTTCAATAGATGCAGAAACATCATTTAACAAAGTACAACATTCACGAGAAAAACTCATGATGAAGTAGGTCTATAAAGAACATATCCCATTATAATAAAGGCCATATATGAAAAACTCACAACAAACATCGCATTCAGTGGCAAAAAACTGATAGGTTTTCCCCTAAGATCAAGAACCAGACAAGGATGTGCACTATTACCACTGTTATTTACCATAGTACTGGAAGTCCTAGACAGCAATCAGAAAACAAAAAGAAATATAAGGCATCCAAATTCGTAAGGCAGAAGTAAATTTTTCACTATTTGTAGACGAGATGATAATCTATGTAGGAAATCCTAAAGACACCACCAAAAACAACAACAAAACTACTACAACTAATAAGTTAATTCAGTAAGTTTGCAGAATACAAATCAATATACAGAAATCTGCCATATTTCTATCAAATTTCTAATAATGAAGAATCAGAAAGAGAAGTTAAGAATATTATCCCATTTACAACATCACCAAAAATAATAAAACGCCTACAGATAAACTTAACCGAAGAGGTGAAAGACCTGTACTCTGAAAACTATAGAACACTAAGGAAAGAAATTGAAGATGACATAAACAAATGGAAAGACATTCCAAACTCATGGATTGGAAGAACAAATATTGTTTAAATATTCTTACTACCCAACTCAATCTACAGTTTTAATGTAATCTCTACTCGATACCGACAACATTTTTCATAGAAATAGAATAAATAATCCTAAAATTTGTATGGAACCATAAAAGACTCAAAATAATCATACTTAATCTTGAGAGAGAAGAATGAAACTGGCGGTATCATAATCTCAGATATCAAGGTATAATACAGAATTGTAGTAATTAGGGGCTCCTGGGTGGCTCAGTGGGTTAAAGCCTCTGCCTTCAGCTCAGGTCATGATCTCAGGGTCCTGGGATCAAACCCCACATAGGGCTCTCTGCTCAGCAGGGAGCCTGCTTCCCCCTCTCTCTCTGCCTGCCTCTCTGCCTACCTGTGATCTCTCTCTGTCTCTGTCAAATAAATAAGTAGAATCTTAAAAAAAAAGAACTGTAGTAATTAAAAAGGTATTGTACTGACACAAAAATAGACACATAAATCAATAAAACTGAATTCAGAGCTCGAAAATCAACCCAAGATTAAATGGTTAATTAATCATCAACTAGGAGTTAAGAATATGAGATGAGAAAAAGAGTTTCTTCAACAAATACTGGGAAATCTGGACAGTTCTTGCAAAAAAATGAAACTGTACCACTTTCTTACACCATACACAAAAAATGAAGTTGAAAGGGATTAAATACATAAATGTGAGACCTGAAATCATAAAAATCCTAGAGAAGAACACAGGCAGTAAATTATTTGGGATAGGCCATAGAAACATATTTCTAGATATGTTTCCTGAGGCAAGAGTAACAAAAGCAAAAATAAACTACTGGGACTATGTCAAAATAAGAAGCTTCTGCACAGGAAAGGAAGCTATCAAAAAAACTCATGGACAATGTCCTGAATGGAAGATGTTTGCTAATGACATATCTGATAAAAGGTTAGTATCCAAAATATATAAAGAACTTATACAACACCAAAAACACACAAATATTCCAATTAAAAATAGGCAGAAGACATGAACAGACAATTCTCCAAAGAAGTCATAGAGATGGCCCAGAGACATGTGAAGAAGTTCAATATCACTCAGCATCAGAGAAATGCAAATAAAAACTACATTGCAATATTACCACATACCTGTCAGAATGGCTGAAATCAAAAACACAAGAAACAGCATGTGTTAGTGAGGATGTGGAGAAAAAGGAACCCTTGCACACCGTTGGTAGTAATGCCAACTTTTCTCAGGAACCATGTGAGGTTTCCTCAACAAACTAAAAATAGAATTACCATACTACCAGTAATTCCACTTCTGGGTTTTTACCCAAAGAATACACAAATACTAATTGAAATAGACTTTTGCACCCTCATGTTTATGCACCATTATTTACAGTACTCAAATTATGGAAATAATCCAAGTGTTCATTAATAGATGAATGGATGAAGAAGATGTGCTATACATACACAATGAAGTATTAGTCATAAAAAAGAATGAAATCTTGCCATTTTTAACAACATGAATGGAACTAAAGAGAATAATTCTAAGTGAATGTCAGTCAAAGAAAGATAAATACCATGTGATTTCACTCATATATGGAATTTAAGAAAGAAAATAAGACCAAAAAAGAAAAAAACACCAACCAGGAAACAGACTCTTAATAATAGAGAACAAACTTATGGTTACCAGAGAAAAGGTGTATGGGTGGGGGAGATGGATGAAATAGGTGAAGGGGATTAAAATATCTGTATCATGATGACCACTGAGCAATGTATAGAATTGTTGAATCACTATATTGTACACTTGAAACTAATATAACACTCTACATTAACTATATTGGCATTAAATTTGAAAGTAAAAAATGTGACGGTACTTAGAGATGGTGGTACTTTTAATTTTTAGGATATTCAGAAGAAAGAGATATGTGGCAAAACAGGGAATATATATAGTTATTCATATTATTAATGGATTTATTTAAATTCAATTTAGTTAACATATACTGTATTATTAGTTTGAGGTAGAATTTAGTGATTTATCAGTTGCATATAACACCCAGTGTTCATTGGATCAAGTGCCCTCCTTAATGACCATCACCCTCCTTAACGACCATCACCCAATTACCCCGTCCTCCCTCCCACCTCCCCACCAACTACCCTCAGCTTGTCCTCTATACTTGAATCTCTTTATGGTTTTTCTCCCTCTCTGTTTTCATCTTATTTTATTTTCCCTTCCCTTCCCTATGGGAAATTATATTTTTGAGAGAACAAAATATTAAAAAAAGGTGCCTGGGTGGCTCAGTTGGTTAAGCAACTGCCTTCGGCTCAGGCATGATCCTAGATTCTGGGATCCAGTTCCCACATTGGGCTCCCGGCTCCACAGGGAGTCTGCTTCTTCCTCAAATCTTCTCTCCTCTCATGCTATCTGTCTCTCAAATAAATAGATAAAATCTTTCTTAAAAATCTAAAAAAAATGATTTTATAGTAGGTAGTTTTTATCTTATGTGCTCCTAACTTACCTATTAAAAATTATAGGCTCTTAAATGCTGTCATCACAACAATTATTCCAAATATTGTAGGACAAACAAAACCAGAATTGAAATAATCCCCTTGAAGGTTAATGATCCTCAGTCAAATGTGGTATAAAGAAATTCTCAAAACTGTGTAGGAATAGGAAAGCTACAGTAAACTGACTGATTATGATCACTTCCTCAATCCAAAAATGTTCAAACTGTTTTATAAGGGGCAGAATAAGGTATGTTCCAACTCTTAGACTTGTAAAAAATATTTTAGAATAAAGCCAGAGTCTTTACTTTGACCACCACAGATATTTGGAGTTATGGATTAGCCCCAAAACACAGAGGAATACACAAAATGGATCCAAACATAACAAAGGAGGTCAGTTTCACAACAAAAAATAAAAAAACTTTTTTTTTTCTTTATCTACTCCACAATCCAAAAGCAAGGAAAGTTATACTAAAGAGCAAGCTTCTTTCCTCCAAAGTCATTAAAGGATTTCATGTAGTAAATTCACTTCATCTTGAATGAATCAGGTCTTTGCCCTAATGGAGTGGTCAAGGATATATCTAAGCTCTGAATTTCAGTTATATTATATACAATGTTTTTGTCTGCTAAGTTTCCCCTCCTCTTTTTATTTCTCATCTTACTTCTCTCCCTTCCACTTTTTTTCATAGCCTCTCTCTTCTGTGTTTTCCGGCAATTACAGTAACTCCCTGTTTGAAATATGTTACAATTCATCTTTATATAACATTTTAAGTGTTTTATTTTTCTAACGTTTTGCTTTTTATTATAGAATGATCAAATGAAATCAAATGCAGTCATCTGCACAGTTAGATCAGAATATTAAAAAGCTCACACATTTTACTGTGTCAATATGGGTCTTATGTTATTCTAATATTTTAGCAGTTTCATCTCTCCCACTTTTCATGCCATCCATATCCTGGCAAAAATGGTCTTTGGTCTCAGAATTTCCAACAAACTATAACTGACTCCCTCAAAGAATTGCTTAACTTTTTCCTCCACTGACTTCTTATTTCTTTGATATAAAAAGTTAGATGTAGCTATTGATTAGATTTTTGTATTTGACAAGTATAATCCACAAGTTGTGTGGTTTACATTCTATTTATAACAACAGATGTCCTACAGTGTTATTTGTCATATGTCCTATTAATATATTATTGAATATCATATATTCAATCTGATTGATTTATAAAAAAATTTCCCCAAAAACCACTTACCCAAAATTTTTGGTTCCCATTGATTATTGCATGTGTCAATTATCTCATTGTAGAATGCAAATTCTAAAGGAAAAAAAAATCTATTTTTAGGTTCAATTACTCTATACAGAAAAACATTTTTCCTAATATAATTCCTTAACTGAAACACAATTTACCAAGGAGAATAGTATAAACATTTGAATTTTTCCTTTTACTTATTAATTTTCTAATCGGTGCCTCACTTATGACTCTTTGGATCTATAGAGGTTTCATATATTTTTAGAAACTGCTGGTGTTATTCTTTTTTGATGCTCAAACTATGCTCTTTCTGTTAAGTGGAAATTAATTCAAGTCAATTCAAGTTCTTGGTTTTTTCTGTCTCTTCTCTCTCTTTTTTCTTTTTCTTTGCTATAGATGCCTACCAGCATTGGGTATTTTTAGCTAACTCTTAGGTCATTTTGTATTTGCATGTATTGTAAGAAATAAGAGATTTAAAGATCTTTTTATACTCTTCACCCAATTCCCCCCCCCCCCGTGGCAACATCTTATGTATCTATAGCACAATATCACAATGAAGAAACAGATCTAGACATAGTCCATCCATCTTATTTCTTGTATCCTTTTTGCAAAACTTCATCATCTTTGCTTTCTGTATTTTTTGCCCCAACATGACCAGATTTCATCTGGTGCATTCTGTGCATATGCCTGAAATCAGTCAAATTTCTAAGGTGCCCAATTTCTTTCTAAGAAATGATATTAAAGGTGATAAGTTGGACATTAGGGTCTTCACTGATGCTAGGTTGCCATGGCTTCTAAGCCTTTTTAGTGTTTAGAGCTAGCAAACATGATGATTTTATTAAGAATAAATAACTCTGTATAGTGATAGTTTTTAAAACAAAAGTTCTAGGTTTTTATTTTTGTTCTTGTGTCTTAATATCCTTAACTTTGTATTAGTATTTCTTTCTTCTTCTGCTGATAATCTTGGGTTATCTTGACATTTACATAACATATTTAACATATTATAGTGAAGGATATTTTCTAATGTTTATATATATTCACATTTTACTATTGTCCATTTTATTCTTTTCCCCTAAAAGTTGACCTAACAGACTTGCTTTCTGGCTTTCATTCGCATACAACAAATACAAGGAATTGGGAAGAAACTGAGAGTTGGAGGCACATAAGGACATTTCAGCTCACAACTCCTATGATGCAAGTTTCACCACAGAGTTATTTGGGCAGCTGGTAGTAAGAACAACTATGTTCTCCTTTTGTCTTTCAGGTATTGGGTAAATGACTTTCTCTGTTACCAGTCCCCAGGTGCTGCAATAACCTTTGTTGTTTTCCTTCTGTCTACCCACAGCTTTGTAAACTGTCCCCTTATTAAGTACTTTTGAAATTATCCAGTTTAAATGTGATATATTTTTTTCTGCCTGAACATAGTTAATATAAACGATTAGCCTGAAAATTGAAATAAATGAGTATTTATTTAGATCCTCCTGTATTTTGTCATTTGTTCCAGATCATTGGAATTAAAAAAAAGAAAAAAATAGGTCCCCTGTCCTCTGGAAACCAGTAGGTTAGTTGGTGGAACAAATAAATAATTCCTTATAATACAATAAATTACAATATATTTATTGCAGAACCATGAATGAGCTATTTTGAAGCACAAAATAAAGCTACTTACTCTATTCTAGAGTATGAGGACTTCCTAGTGAATATGTTCCTGAGCTATCTTTATTAAACCTTCCTTTATATGGAGGAAGAATGACTTGAGGAAAGTATGTAACTTGTTTATTTTCCAAATATACACAAAACTCAGAAAGTGTATTATACATGGTAGTTTCAATAAATACAGCTTAAATGAATAGATGGATGTATAAGCACAGATAGTCATTCAAAATAGGAAAGAGTTATGTGTGGTTTAAGCCTAAGTGGAAAACAAAAAAACACCTCATGTTTTCTCACATATTTGTTGGTAAATTTTACTGCCTTCCAGTGAAGACATCAGGACACATAATTTAATAATTTCTTTGTGCCTTTGTAAATTTTATCTAAGTTATATTTGAATGGCTTTTAATGAATATTTGCAAGATTGGCAATGTCTACTCAAATGCCAGTTAAATATTACATATAGGCCATGGAAGTATGGATCAAGAAACTCAAGATTTAATGGGTTAAACTTAAAAATAGCTAAGAACAATAAAATGGTTAACATTTGGATTGTCCATGAAGCATCTTCCCTACAATGGCCACAGGCTTATGGTTGAATACTCTTAGTTATTAGAATCTTATTTTCTTTCTCTACCTAATCCATTTTATTTCAAGTCTGGCATGTCAGAAAATTTTAGAGTATGTAAGTATATCCAAGTCCAGTCAGATATAAGGGATAGATTGTCTGCATTATAAAAGTTTAATGTGCCATCATTCCAATTATATTTTGGATTAGCTATTAATAAGAATTTCAAATCTTTTCTTTCAATGTACTACTTTCATAAGCAATTAAATTTTTATTTTCTGAATAAAAAAGGTGTCAGAAATATGGCTGCAACCATTGCTTTTTAATTGAATTTGAGGACTAATTTAAATCACGATTTCATGTTATAATATCAACCCATTGTACATCTTGCTTAAAATATCAATAGTTATTCTAGAATAAGATCCTCGTTTTCCAATTCAAGCTCTTAAAACTTTTAAGCACAATTAGAGCATCATTATTGATAATCTTTTTGACTCAATAACCAAGACAGATAATTTTACTTATAACATTAAGTAACATCCTTAGGCTTCATACTTGCCTCCATTCCATGTTTTTTTTTTAATAGGCATTAAATTACCATCTAAATTATGGCAGTTTGATGAGAATTATAATTTACTAAGAGCCTATTTTTGCCATAAAACTCCAAGATACATCTGAACACATCAGAAGCAAAAGGCTGATTTTTTTAGAACTTGCAAGCTACTTACATAGCATTCACATAGTGTGAAGCACATGTGTGGACACTCAATTCTAAATCTCATCAAACTTTCAAAAATTACACATATAAATAAGCAGAACAGATGAAACCAGTCATAAAAAAAATAGAAGACCTAAACACTGTCATCTATGTATAATGGGGAAATAAATATCTCAAGACAGTTTTATGCAAATTATGTCCTGACAGGATTGTGGTCCTCTGTGAGAGGGTGGGGCCACGCAATGAAGAAATGACAAGGAATAAATTTTCTAATCCTGATCCCAATCCACTATGATTCTTCAGTTTCCCACCTTTTCCTCCAAATCACTGAGCTCAGTCAGAAACTGGGGACAAAAAGCATGTTGATGTAGTCTGCGTTTATAGTCCACGAGCCTATATAAACTGGCTTCAGCACACCACTGAATATGCATTAATTTTAATCCTCTCAATCAAAAAATCTCACACACAACTCTCCATTCCCTTTCCCTCTCCTAGCTGGCAGAAATGCAATAAAATCCTCGGGATAAACTTGGGAGCCATGAGCAGAAGATAGTAAACATCCACACAATGGAGCATGCCTGAATTCTATGTCATCTCTTGGAGGTGAGCTGTGGGATCAGGTACACCTGCTCTGGAATGTGTGAGGTGAGTACACTCGAAGTTTCTGTGAAGCCACTGATATCTTGAGATTTATCCACTAGAGCAGCTAGCATTTGTCATATGGATCATAACACAAGCAAACGTTAATAACCAAACAAAAAATTCACTATCCTATTTATCAATTAAAATATTTACTAAGCATGAGAGTACTAGATACAGGGGATACATTTGCCTTAGAAAGTTTATAAAGCTTAGAGAGTTTACAAGCTTAAAAAACTTAACGTGAACTACAAAAAACGTTAGGATAGTGCAGTATTTTAGAAGCATATCAAAGAATTGAATGGCAGTGTACTTAATACTTTGTGTGTTTCTACTTAGTTAGGTAAACCTGGAATGCTATCCTTTCTTTTCTGCCTGGCAAGTGGCTGCTCATTATTTAAGGTATATTCAAACCTTATCTCTATGCTTTCCAAATTTATTTTCCTTTATACTTTTTAACTATATTGAGCAAATCTCACCTATAGCTCTCTTGTAATTCTTTCTATATTTATCACTGAATCGTATTCATTTAGAACTAGACCCTGATAAATTTATATTCATTTTATCCTCCTTGCCCCTAAAAATGGTTGTGCACATATTTAAAAGTAATCTTTATTGCCTATATTTTGTATGATATGTTTTTAGTCCAGATATCCAGTTATATAGCCATTGTTGTCTCTATAATCAGTCCTAGGAAGCCAAATCTCCTTTAGAAATAAAATTCCCTGTGGCTGGCTGTGGTGTATCAGATTTTCTGAAACTCGGTTCCATGTTAGCTGTTCCTATTGGTACTGATATAAGTGTGTAGATGAGGACATAATCCATATAGTTGTTGAATATAGTCATGTGGAAGCCATACATATTCCTCTGGGTTGTACTTAAGAATATAGATTGCTTCTTATTTTGATTCCTTCCAAGACCTAGCATAGTGACTTTTGCATTTAAAATACCAAATAGGATTTCAAACTGCCTTTCTCCATCTCTTTGTGTAATACTATGCTAACATAATCAATGGGATAAAATTTCAAAAGAACCCATGAGAATTGTCCATTGATGCTAGTCACATTTTGCAGAGCCGAGCAGAATTTGCTTTTCTCCCTGCTCTGAATCGTATCTTCCCCAGGTTTCTGATAGTACACAGCTTTGATTGCTGCTCTCTAGTCTGTTCCATCTGCTACTCTCTTATTTCCCAGCAGACAAACCAAGGTACTGTGCCACTTTAATTTCTGCTTTAGTACCCTTAAACTGCTTCTCCAACTTACCAGCCAGGCTTTAGCTCACCATAAAGCACCTGCTAGGGAATTCAGCTGCCACACATGTGGTCAGCCTGGTGATTGTAGGATGCTTTCAGAAATAAGGTGAAAGTGCTTGTGGAATTGAGGTCAAAAACCTCCCTCATTTTTCTTAACAGTTAATTGACTGTGTTTTTGATATGGAATGTGAGTTATAGAATGTTATTATTCTTTGGGTCAGGGACAGAAATCAGCAGTTTCTGACACTGAAACCTCTAGCTTCATTAAGAGGCCAAATGAAGGCCACAACCCACCTGCATAGGTTTTTGGTGCTATAGTCCTGTTAATGGCACATGTTTATTCTGTCAAATTGGAATATATCTACAATGCAAACTTATCACATGTTTCAGGTATTGAGTAAATTCTCCACTGATACAATCTTTCTATAGAGCTTCTGCACAGATCCTAGTCCTAGCTAATTAAACTTGTCTTTACTGACAATCAATCAGCACTTGATTGTGCTTTATATATCATGCCACCTATAGATGATTGAACATTCAATTAAAAAAATGTTGCTTCTTTCAAAGACATAGGATAGACTTTTAACTAATAGAATAAAATACAAATATTCTGGCAGAATGAAATTCTGAGATCAGGGCCCAAGCCAAAATCAAGAGTCATGTGTTTAACTGACAGAGCCACCCAGACACCCCAAAACTTCCCAAATTCTAAACAGGAGTTATAATTCCTCTCTACTTACAATTTCACCATAACTATCTTTCATATAATTTCACATAATTTACTTCATGTTTTATTTGAAATTTCTGCTAAATTACTATGTTTCAATTATTATACATCAAAATTAAATTTTCTACACAAAAATTTAAGTTTTTATTTACATTCATGTTAGTCACTGTACAGTGTAATATTAGTTTCAGGTTAGAATTTAGGATTCTTCACTTATATACAATATAGAGTGCTCATTCCAGGTGCCCTCCTTAATGCCCATCAGCCATCTGACCCGTGCTCTTGCCTACCTCCCCTCCAGCAATCTTCAGTGTGTTCTCTGTAGTTAAGGGTCTATTTTATGGTTTGCCTCTCTTTTTCCCCTATGTTCAACTGTTTTGTTCCTTAAATTCCGCATACGACTGAAATCATAATGGCATTTGTTGTGTTATCTATTTTATATCAATATCTTATTAAATTTCTACAAATATTTAACAAAAATAGTTTGCTACACATGATGTGAAAAGCATTTCAGAATAGTTTGTAATATATGACAATGATAATGTATAAAGTATTTATTAAGTATCTACAACATGACAGGAGCAAAGCATAAAATTTTGCCTAATCCTGTCAATAGTTTTATTATTATTATTATTATTATTATTCCACAATACTTAAAACCAGTGTTTTGTTAGTTTCAAGTGTACAATATAGTGATTCAACAGTTCTATACATTACTTAGTGCCCATAATGGTAAGTGTACTCTTAAATCCCTTTACCAATTTCATCCATCCTCCTACACACTTTCCCTCTAGTAACCATCAATCTGTTTCTATAGCTAAAAGTCTATTTTATGGTCTGTCTCTTTTTTCCATGTTTGTTTTGGTTCTTAAATATCACATATGAGGAAAATAATATAGTATTTGTCTTTCTTCGAATAACTTATTTCACTTACATTATACTCTCTAGAGCCATTCATGTTGCAAATGGCAGGATTTAATTCTTGTTTTATGTCTGAGTAATATTCTGTAATAGTATATATATATATATATTTCATACAAACGTTGAGTCTACTCACCTCACACGTTCCAGAGCAGGTGTACCTGATCCCACAGCTCACCTCCAAGCATCAGGACAATGCTGACCTCATGGAATTAATTTGGAAGTTTTCCTTCTGCTTCTGTTTTTTGGAATAGTTCGAGAACAGTTATTAACTCTTCCTTCAATGTTTGATAGAATTCCCTTGTAAAGCTATCTGTTCTTAGACTTTTGTTTGTAAGAGTTTGTTGTTGTTGTTGCTGTTGTTTGTTTTTTTTTATACTGATTCAATTTCTTTGCTTGTCATTGACCTGTTAATGTTTGGAAATATGACTTATTTTTGTATATTATTCTTGTATCCTACAACTTTGTTGTACTTGTTTATTAGCTCTAATACTTTGTTGGTGGTTTCTTTAGTGTTTTATATGTTTAAGATGATATCATCTACAAATGAAGAAAAAGAATTGTCAATACAGAATGAACTTAAAGTACAAAAGTCCTTGACAACCAAGTATGGCTATAACATTGTCAATTTACAGAAACTGCTGTTTGTTTAGGAATCTTTATGTTTAGTAATCTTATGAAAAAATATATTTATGCCTATTTAACATATAAGGAATTCTGAAGTATACAAAGTTCAGAAACTTGCCAAAGATTACACACTACTAAGCAGAAGAACTGGGACTTTAATGGAAAATCTGACTACTATAGGCAATGATATTACTCATTCTATAGTTCTGACTTTAGGCAGTTTCCTTATTGGTAGCTTATATTCAATTTGATTTAATATATTTCTCATGCTCTACCAACTTCCTTAACATAGTACTCTGAACTGTAGAAAGTAGTCATAAACTTAACTTCATAACTATGGTGAAAAAAATTAATCTAAGGAACTTAGTAACAGAGGAAAAATCAGGCTACTAAGAATCAGAATTATGAAGTCATAGAATACGAGTGAAGAGTTCTCCTTTGTTCATATATTGTCAATATGCACAAAATATATTGATCTGAACTGTTCAGTTGGATAGTTTTACAATTATATATACTTATATTTTGAGTGACCACTACTCACAATAAAATATGAAACATTTCCATCTCCTCTTTCCCAAAGGTTCTCTACTCTTCCTACAAGCAATTCTTTATCCAGAAACTCTATGATTTTGATAAGCACAAAAATGTTTTAATTTTACCTGTATTTTTATTACATGGGAACTAAATAATACTGTATTCACTTTTATCTTTCTGAATTATTTTGCTTATATAATGTTTTTGAGATTTTTGTGCAATGTTTTGAGATTTTGTGTATGTTTCCTTTTTATTAATTGCTGATGAATTTTGCATTTTATTGGCTACACCATAACTTATATATTTAATCTGCTGATGGACAAATAGAGTGTTTCCAATTTTTGGATCCCAAAATAAATGTGCTCTCTGAATTCCAGTTTGAGTATCGTTTTGTTTTGTTTCTTTAACATTTGTTTTCCTTTCTCTCCATGAACCATTATCTAAAGTAGTTATTTATTGCACTCACATCATCAATGTATCAGAGTCCACTTCCTCTACATCCTTACCAATCTTCGCTTTTGTCAGCTTTGTTTTGTTTTTAACCTTTCTAAGTAAATGTGAAGTGACATCTCATTGTGGTTTTAATTTGACTTTTTTTTATAAAGATTTTATTTATTTGACAGTGATCACAAGTAGGCAGAGAGGCAGACAGAGAGAGAGGAGGAAGCAGGCTCCCCGCTGAGCAGAGAGCCTGATCTGGGGCTCGATCCCAGGACCCTGAGATCATGACCTGAGCTGAAGGCAGAGGCTTAACCCACTGAACCACCCAGTTACCCCTTAATTTGACTTTTTCTAATAACTAATGATGTTGAATACATTTTCTTCTGTGATTACTGACTATTTTTATATTATCTTATGAAATGTCTGTTAGTTCTTTTGCCCTTCTCTTTTGTAGTATATGTACTAAAAATCCTTTTAAAGATTTAATTTGAATTTCTCTTTTTAATTGAGTATAACTGGCATAAAATTATTTCATTTTTAGGTGTACACCATAATTATTCTATATTTGTATATTAAAATGTGCTGTTATCTCTGCTATAAGGTTAGTTACTAACTAGTTAAAAGGTCTCAGGGTCTTTTTATAGACTAGACTAGACCTGAAAAAAATAAGACTTTGTCTTGCTAACTACTATATCTACTCTGTGTAGAAAAATATCCATCACATAATAAATGGTTATTTCTAGAATAAATGAGTCTTTGTTTTTTATGAAAGCAAAAATTTAATTATTGATCAATAAATCACTGCCCATTTTTTTTTAAAGAACCACTGTCCTTCAATGACATACACACACAGAGAAAACCTAATTTCAGATTCCAGTTCTGACGTTTCCCAGCTATATGTCCTGGGGGGGGAAAATTGCTATTCTCTCAATCCCCTAATTTCCTTATCTAATAAAAGAGAATGGTAATAGTTCTTACTCATATGTTGCTGTGAGATATAAATAACTCATTGTCCATTAAAAAAGAAAAAGAAAAAAAAACATAAAATAGCCCTAAGGCATTCAATTGCTATGTAATTGTTTGCTATTATTATTATTATTATTATTATTATTATTAACAGTTTTAGATTAGAGGAAATGAGGCTTGCTTAGAAATTTAGGGGAATTTGGCAGTATTTATAGGGGAGGTGGACAGAAGCTTAGGCTAAGAGGTAGACAACATGAGGACATTCAACATATTGTCTGGCTGGGTGAGGCAGATGCTAAATTAAATAAAAAAATAGTAGGAACTTCAATCAAATATATTCCCTCATCATAATGTTTCTTGAGTAGATAAGTCTAAGAACTCTTTGGAGACATTTCTGATCTATTAAAAACATAGCTAGTAAATCAATAGACCAGACCACTAGTGTCTATGAAAAAATGATAAGCATTACTCTTACACACATTACTGCAATTATATAATGCATATTAAGGCTTTTAATAAACTGCAAAAAGCTATACAAATGATATCAGTACCAAAAAGTCTGCTTTGGTGGGCACTGCCGATAATTTCTTTTATATTTTATGGGCTTTTCTAGGGTTTCTTACCCTTTATAATCATGTAAAAGTTAAAGCTCTCATTTCCTCCTCAGCTTTCTATCTACACTGAAAGAAAAAAAAAATCTCTCTCATTTCTGTCTTCTTTCTTTCCGTCTAGTCCCTTATCACTGTCTGTCCCTCAGTCTTTCTACTTAAATGGCTTCCTATCATATCAAATCTACTATCTAAGACAAAATGTCTGATCTTTTCTTTAAGCCTTCTCTTTTGCTTATTTCCCCTATTTCTTGAAGATATAGCATTTTATAAGTATTTGATGCAGTCTTAAAATACTAATCTTAGGTAGTGATGTCACCAGGTGGTAAAACAAGTCATTCCTGACTTTGCTACACCTTACAAGAAAAAAAACTATTCAGTCATTCCTGACTCTGTTCCTCCTCACAGGAAAAGCAACTATTCAAAAGTAAGACACTACTGAGAGAATCCTGAAGCACACCCCAGCACCACAGAGCCCATGACTGACTGGATAAGAAGGGTAAGAGAAGCAGTTGCACATTGATTACATTATGCCTCTCCCAGGCACTTAAAGAAGTCTCCTCTGAGCCTGATTCTGCCAGTGGAAAAAAAGAACCCAGTGGAAAAACGGGGGAGAGTCAACACTCACCCCAAGCACTGGGACTGCTTTGTGGAAGCCTCTATTTATATTCCACACAATGAGATTACAAGGAAATCTGACTATGGTAGTTATGGAGGGGAAGGACTTGCAACAACCAGCACATGGATCCTGACAGACTGAATTCGTACCTGCAGTGTTCAAATAGTAATCCCAACCGTTGTTTTGTTTACCTGCAGAGCCAAGTTGAGGGCACATTCTGACTGGAAACATGGCTGAGTAGAATTTCACCTGGCACTAGGGCTTGGGTTGCTTATGTCCACATAAGGAGCAGAGCCACAGTCCCACCCACAGTGGAGAGTGTCTTCTGGCCCCATATAAAGAAGGGCTAGAATATGTCTCAAAAGCTGTGCAGCCCAGTGGTGCTTGACCCTAGAGAAGAGCAGGTGGTGTGATCATTTGCAAAACAAAGCTGGTGTGTGGTCCTGTTCAACCAGGGAACTTGGGAGTGTGGTTTGACTTGAGTCAAAACAACAAAGAACTTTACCACCCTTAGACTGCTTCTCCCACTGAGTGTGGGTAGGAAATCTAATTCATAATCATAATCATTGCTGCAAATAACTTTTAGCCTATTCAACCGAGAAACCTAATCAGAGCACTTGGGAAGCTGCATAGGCCATTCAATATAGCCTGAGGTACAGTGGCCCTTGAACAGAGAGCACAGCCTGTGGCTTGCCCCAGCTGTAGAGCAAAACCAGTGGCCTCACCTCACCAGGGATTTCAGTAGAAGGTCTGGTCTGAAACAGGTCCCCAAACAATGAACTGTGAAGGTTCTTGGTGCCATCTGCTAGGGCAGGGAAGTGAACTTATAGCCTTATCTATTACTGAATATAATACTTAGTTTTTACCATCTAGTAAACTGATCAGGTAATCCAGGCAACCTTATCCTAGACCCTCACTTGCGTGGGGGACCAAGCCAGCAATTCTATCCAACTGGTTTAAGCCAAGGCACATGCTGCATCACTCCATATCTGTTCTCAAAGCTTAATCAGTGGCTTCACCCAAAAATATACAGTAGTAATAAATCCCACCTGTTCAAGGACATTACCATCACACATACCCAGAAAACCAAACTGAGCTGACTGATAAAATGGTCTCTGCCAAAACAAATCTATAAAGTCTGAAAGAGGAGCCCAATTACTTAAATGCAAAGATACCAATGTAAAGAATCAAGGATTGTGATGAAGTCAGGTAAATATGACAATATCAAAAGAAACTAATAAAGCTCCAATAACTAACCCTAAAGGAATAGAGATCTATGAACTGTCAGACAAAGAATTCAGAATAATATTCTTAAGGAAGTTTAGTAAACTCCAAAAACAAAAACATAAATAGACACTAGGTAAAATTAGAAAAACAGCACATGAACAACATGAGAAGTTTGACATAAATTGCATCCATCAAAGCAAAAACAAACAAAAAAAGAAAGGGATAAATAGTATATTTAAAACAATAATGTCTGGAAACTTCCCAAACATGGGTAGAGAAATGGTCATTCAGATTCATGAGAACAAAAGAACCCAAATAGGTTGAAACTAAATGGGGCTACATCAAGACACATTTTAATTAAATTGTCAAAAGTTAAAGGCAAAGGAATTTTAAGAGCAGCACAAGGAAAAAAGTTCCATACAATTGGTAAATTTCTCAACAGAAACTTCACAACCAGGAGAGCATGGAATGGCATACTCAAAATATTCAAAGAAATAGAACTGCAAGAATTCTATACCCAGCAAAGCTGTCCTTCAGAAGCAACGGTGATGATGGAGGGGAGATACAGACTTTCTGTAACAAACACAGATGAGGGAATTTGTTACCACTGGATCTACCTAACAGGAAATCGAAAGTTATGACTTAAAATGAAAGTGAAAGAACTTTAACATTATAAAAGCATAAAAATGTAGTGTAAATCTCACAGGTAATGTTAAATATATAGTCATAGTTACATTCTGCAATATAGTAATAATGTTTCATATTTCACTTACAACTCTAGTTTAAATGTGCCAAAAGAACAAAATATAGTAAAAATAACCATAACTACAATAATCTGTTATTGGTTACACAATATAAAAATACGTGAATTAGGGCACCTGGGTGGTTCAGGTCATGATCCTTGAGCTCCAGGATCGAGTCCCACATGGGGCTCCCAGCTCCACAGGGAGTCTGCATCTTCCTCTAACCTTCTCTCCTCTCATGCTCTCTCTCACTTTCCCTGTCTCTCAAATAAATAAATAAAATCTTTATATATATATATATATATATGTGTGTGTGTGTGTGTGTGTGTGTGAATTATAACAGAAATAATCTAAAATTTGAGGGGAAGAAGTAAAAATGGAAAGTTCACAAATTCTGTTGAAGTTGTTATAAACTTAAAATAGGATCTTACAAGTTTAAGATACTTTATACAAGCCTCATGGTAACCACAAGGAAGCATTCTGCTATAATTACCCAAAAGAATATGATAAAGAACTCAAATCTTTCTGATAAAAAAGGACAGCAAAAGATGAAAAATGACAGCAGGATAAGAAACAAGGAACAATGCATCTGCAAAACAATGAAAACAATTTACAAAATGGGAATAGTAAGTCCTTATCAATAATTACTTTAAATGTAAGCTGACTAAATTTTCTAATTAAAAGACATAAAATAGCTGAATAAAAATAACCAAAATATGCTGTTTATATGAGACTCACTTTAGCCTGAAAGACACACGTAGACTGAGAGTGAAGGGATAGAAAAATATATTTCAAGCAAATAGTAACCAAATCAATCAATCAATCGAAGTAGTAGTAGCTATATTTACAAACACAAAATTGAAGTTTACCTAAAAATAGTAAGAAGAAATAAAGAAGGCCATTACATAATGACAAAGAGTCAATATATCAAGAGTATATAACAATTTGAAATACTTAATGACACAATATTGGAGCACCTAAATATATAAAGCATAAACTACCATAGCTAAATAAAATAAGCATCAATATAATAATACTTGGGGACTTTAATACCCAAATCTCAACAATGCATAGATCATCCAGACAAAGAATCAATAAGGAAACTCCATATTTAAGAACACTAATAAACAGAACATTCTATCTAACAACAGGAGACACATTCTTCTCAAGTGCACATGAAATACTTTCTAAGATAAACCATATGTTAGGCCACAAATAAAGTCTTAGCAAACTCATAACACTATTTTTCTGACCACAAAGACATGAAGATAGAAATCAGTAACAAGAAGAAAACTGGAAAATTCACCAACGTGTGGAAATTGCCAACACTCTCTTCACTTGATCTTAGCCAAAAGGCCGAGAAGCGATGCCAACACTCTCTTAAACAATCAATAGATCAATGAAGAAATTAAAGGGGGAATAAAAAAAATTCTTGACATAAAATAAAATGCAACATACTAGAACTAGAAGCAGATCTAAGAGCAAATTTTATAAACACCCACATTAAGAAGGAAGAAAGATCTCAAATAAACAACCAAACTCTACAAATTAAAGATCTAGAAAAAGAAGTGCAGACTAAAGCCAAAGTTAGCAGAAGAAAGGAAATAATAAAATGTAAAACAGAAATAAATGAAATAAGGATAAAAAATAATAGGAAAGAGTAACCAAATTAAAAGTTGATTCTTTGAAAAGATAAACTCAGCAATCCTTGATGAAAATAGATGCAAATTTTCCAATAAAGTGCTAACAAACCACATTCAGCAGCACATTAAAAGGACCATTTATCATATTCAAGAGAATTTTCCTCCAGAGCTTTAATGATGGTCCAACATCCATAAATCAATCAATCACATCAGTAGAATGAAAGACAATAATCATATAATCACTTCAGTAAATACAGAAAAGGCATTTAACAAAATTCAACATTCATTCATAATAAAAATTCAACAAAGTAGGCATAGAGAAAACATATTTCAAAATATTAAAGGCTACATATGACAATCCAAAACTAACATCATACTCAGTGTTGAAAGATTGAAAGCTAAGAACAGGAAAAAAAAAACCCACTTCCACTACTCCTATCAGCATATTACTGGAAGTCCTACCTGGAATAATCAAGCAAGAAAAATAAATTAAAGTTACCGAAATTGGAAAGAAAGAATTAAAATTGTCTGTATTTGCCAACGCCATAATTTTATACATAGAAAATTGTAAAGACTCAACCAAAAAACTGTTGGATGTAATCAATAAATTCAGTAAAGTTGCAGGATACAAAATCAACTTACAAAATTTACTACTTTCCTGTATACTAACAAGACATTTTTGAAAAAGAAATAAATTGATTCTATTTACGTTAGCATCAAAAAAAGAAAAAAGTTATTTCTAGTCATCTTATGTTGTATTCATTTATTTTCTTATGCTACATATAACCCAAGGTTAGGAAGTGTAGCTGATGATAGTTTTGTTTTGTCATTTCCAGAAGTAAAGCGGTCTATAAAAGTCATGTTTATATATATACATATATATATAATTAGTATGATATATATTATTTCTTAGATTCCTTTGAAGGTAATATCAGCTAATATCATTTAGATAGAATGATTTCATCTTCAAACATTTCATTGTTCTTAGCTGCTTATCTCATTTATCCCCTCTTCATTTGGCCTTTACACCTTAACCTTAACAGAATCATGAGGCATTGTAAAATACATACAGTTCATTCCCTACAAAATTCCTAGTTACTTGGTGTTTTCATCTATATTGACCTTGTCTTTCATTACACATTGGTCCCTAATTCCCATGATCATATTGGATCCTGTCATTACTTATAACGGCTTCAACTAGAAAATCACTAGTTAAAATAATGAATTTCTTATGGTGAATGATGCTTCTTCTCA
>CM052815.1:64695859-64717872 GCA_028533885.1 Nasua narica
TGACATGAGAGGAAAGTTTATGAGAAACCAGGTGTCCAATTTTGTTTTGACATTTTCATTCTATTTGACTTTGAGCAAGTCACTAAATCTCTTTGCAAAATACATTTGAAAAATATCTACTGTATGAATTTGCAGTGTGGCAATTTGCAGTAAAATGCTTTTGTAAATTATAAGTGCAAGACAAACCTATTTGTTGCTGTTTATGGCTGTAATTACAACATTTTAAGGCTCTACCTCTTAACCCTCCTTTCCCACTATGAGATGCTCCAACGTCTATAAGGATTTCATAATAGAGAATGTCAATGTTGAAATTCTTCTCTAGCTCAAAAATCCTTAATTGTCTAATGAAGTGGATCATAAATTTCTTTACTTAGTATTTGAGGTCATCTGTTGTAGACATGTACTTTTGTAACCAACTTCCATTATTAGCCATTAACTTGCTACTTTCAAAACATGTTCTTTTTTCTCTGAATATGGATTACCACTTTGATTTGTTTTGCTCACGACCTCTGACTTCACTTAAAGTTCCCTCCCCAAGTAACTCTTCTAACTACCATCCTATATATAGGTCCTGGGATCTAGCCCCGCATCAGGCTCTCTGCTCAGCAGGGAGCCTGCTTCCCCCTCTCTCTCTGTCTGCCTCTCTGCCTACTTGTGATCTCTCTCTCTGCCAAATAAATAAATAATAAATAAATAAATAAATAAATAAATAAATAAATAAATAAATAAATAAAATCTTTTAAAAAAAGAAATATCTAAAAGTGAGAGCACCAAGTCCTAATTTCTGAAAGTATAAAGAGTGCTGATAGTCTATGTGTGTGTATGTACACACACACTCATGCACATATAGGCATGTATTTTTTCTTCAAGTTGATGTTTTAATAAACAAAAATCAAGTTATAGTTATAAGTATTTCATGCTTTTGGTGATATTTAGCTAGTTTCAATTTTTCTTTGCTAGTGCATAGAAATAAATTGGGCTTAGTATGTTGACTATGAAGCCTGTACTCTTATGAAAACTTGTTATTGGTGCTAAACTTACATTTTATAGATTTTTTTGGGTTTTCTATTTAGAAAATCATGTCTGCAAATAGAAATAATTCTAGGCACCTGGGTGGCTCAGTGGGTTAAGGCCTCTGCCTTTTGCGAGGGTTGTGATTTCAGGGTCCTGGGATCCAGTCATGCATCGGGCTCTCTGCTCAGTGGAGAGTCAGTTTCCCTCCTCTCTCTCTACTCGACTCTCTGCTACTTGTGATCTCTCTCTCTATGTTAAATAAATAAATAAAATATTTTTTTTTTAAAAAAGAAATAATTTTAGGGTGCTTGGGTGGCTCAGTCAGTTAAGCATCTGCCTTCAGTTCAGATCATGATCCTAGGGTCCTGGGATCAAGCCCCACATTGGGCTTCCTGCTCAGTGAGAAGTCTGCTTCTCCCTTTCCCTCTCTGCTCTCTCTCTCTTTCTCTCAAGTAAATAAAATCTTTAAAAAAACAGAGAGAAATAATTTCATTTCTTCCATTCCTATACAAATGCCTAATTTTTTTTTTTTTTTTTACTTATTGCTGTGTCTAAGAATACCCCATTTATACAAGTGAAAAAATGAGGAAAGGATGTTAGGTAAATTGCTAGAGAGTACACAGTGGAAAGTGAAGAACTGGGAATTTGAAGCTGGGTTTATCTGTCACCAAAATCTTTTTATTTAATCACCTGAGAATCGACATAGAACCAATTACGTTGTCTACAGCATTCCCAAGTTATAAATCCATAGAGATATCAATGGAAAAATTGTTATACTAATGAAACACTGTACTTATGTACCTTATAAATGTTTAAACAATGGTTTGAGTAATTCAACTTGAAAGACTGAAATAAATGCTTTAGATTTCCTTACTTTTGATCAACTTGGTTTAAGACTATGAGTAAGTGAAGTTATAGCTTATCAAAATGAACATAATAAAGGAAAAAGGAAGACATATGACAATCTCGATAATTTCATGATAAATGTAATAAATAAAATAGTTTTTGATTCAGAAAAGTATACAAATATCTATTGAGAGTTTTTTAAAAGTGCTTTGTAACTGTTTCTATTACAGCAGGTCTGGTTACAATCCATGCAAATACATATGTAATTAGTTGGTTTGTCTATTACATCTACTCATTCATAATTACCATGTTGTTCCCTCATTACATTTTATTACCACACATTTAATTGTATGTGGAAGTAAAGGGAAATCATTTGATCATAAACAGCAAAATGCAGAAGTCTGAATTGAAGGCAAATTCAGTAATAGAAAAAGTTATGTTGTGTGAACAGCCTAGAAATTTCAGATATGTACAATATAGTCACCCTAACATCTGTGCTGAGTTTTTGCGACATAAAAAACTTTCTTTTTTTTTTTTTTAAAGATTTTATTTATTCATTTAACAGAGAGAGAACACAAGCAGGCAGAGAGGCAGGCAGAGGCAGAGAGGAGCAGGCTCCCTGCGGAGCAAGGAGCCCGATGCGGGACCCGATCCCAAGACGCTGGGATCATGACCTGAGCCAAAGGCAGCTGCCCAACCAACTGAGCCACCCAGGCATCCCATAAAAAACTTTCTTTGAGAAATGTTTAATTTGAATATCTCAGTATATTTAAACTACTTTGTATTCAATTAATATAAGTTACAACATACTGCCTTGCTTATTTTGTCATTTCTACTTTGATTTGTGGGACATTTTATTTTAGTAAGCTAAAAAATATATGACTATCACTGTATAAAAGTACACATTTAATAATTTTATGATGACAATGACATAATTTAAAATTATAAGTTATGTGTATTTTAAAAACCAAAGGAACCTTGTATATAACTAGTTATAACAATTATAAGACATATATGTGTCTGTAATTTGAATAGCATATTTCGTATCAACAAAGAAAATATTTTGTGTGATTCAGTTTCTTTCAAGTGAGCTTCATTAAAAATAAGCCCAAGATGCTAAATTTTTACATAAAATGTTGTTTTGTGTAAGTCTTAAATGTGTTTTTAAATGCAAACAAAAGCCCTCAAATTGACCTAGTTTTCATTATACCCATTTCCAACCACCAGAGCATTGAGCTTTTTAGGAGGAAGCTCTTTTCTCTTTGATGGCTTGTCTAGAGTAGATATCTGGTCAAGAGCCTGGAGAAAAATCAAATTACATTAAACTAATCCTTTTAGTACCACTGGCTTAGTACCACTTTTAGTACCACCATGTGGTAAACCCCTAATTGGTAGGCTGCTTGTATTTGTTCTTGTTACAATAGCATGACTTTAAAAGCAGTCTCTTCATATTTTACTTCTTAATGTTATTCTTGTTATGTTTAGGAAAAAATAAAAACTAAAATGAACTTCAATACCTGATATGAGAGGCATTTACTTACATTTTCATTATATTATATTTTATGAATTATATACAACCACATATGCTGAAAAGGTGGATTTTAGAAAGATCTATAAAAAAGCTAGGCTCATGCTGAAAGTAAGTGGTGATTTGCATGTTTAGGTTTTCAATACTGTTTCTCCTTCTTCCCTTCTTCTTCTTCTTCTTCTTCTTCTTTTCTTCTTCTTCTTCTTCTTTTAATTTAACAGAGAGAGATCACAAGTAGGCAGAGAAACAGGAGGGAAGCAGGCTCCCCACTGAGCAGAAAGCCCAATGCAGGGCTGGATCCCAGGACCCTGAGATCATGGCCCAAGCCAAAGGCAGAGGCCTTAACCCACTGAGCCACCCAGGCGCCCCAACACTGTTTCTTCTAATATTTAGTTATTTGTTAATAGTAATTTTGTATGGAGTGAGACAAGTTTTTGACAACTGAAAAGAAAAATAATTAATAACAGAAAATAAGAGGAGAACAATAGAAAAGTAAATTTAGCAGGAGTCAATTAAAAAAATTCTGCTTCCTAAATATGATCACTCTTCAGATACTTAACTTCAGATCTCAAGCAATCTGTGCCATTTGGGACTTGTCATTACTTCCATTGAGTAACCAGTATGATCTCTTGATCCTACCACTATCCAGATTCAAACTGTCTACTGGTTTCTTACAATGAGAATAAAAATTGCTATGGCTTACTTACTTGTCCTAAATTTCCAAGCTCATGCCATAGCTCTTACTTTGTTCTCTCCCTGTGCTCTTTACTGGATTACTTCAAAATATTAAGCAATTTCCTATTTTATTGGTGAAGCTAACTCTTCTTACACCTTATTCCAACTGATCTTTACAGTTCCTGGCAATTCATATCTCAACTTACATGCTACTTGTTTGGAGAACCTTCACCCACCACTGGCAGTGAGCATTCTGGTTGCTGTTACAATAGCAATTCCCTCTTGTCATGTAACTTTATTTCCAGGATCCACTTGCACTTTATAAGAATTTGACTCCACTCCAAACTAAAGTGATGATTTTTTTTCTATGTTCATTAAAATTTTACCAAATTCTCACCACAGTCATCATTTTAAATATAGAGTCATGACCCAGTTAGGACCCATACAAAACAGGCAAATATATGCTATGGTTTTCATTTATAAGCTTTCTTACCATTTTCAGAACTCCTTAATAATTTTCTTGTTTTTTTCATTGTCTTTCAATTTAAACACAATCAGGGAAACATGTAGCTTGGGAAGAGTTTGGCTGGCCTACAATAATAGAAATTCTAAGATGAAGGGGATATTAAATCTGGGCCCTTGTAGCTATCACTAACAGTAAGTTGCTGATTCTGTATAGGCCTGAAGTCTGCCCTGAATTGGTATCATTATTTTTGCTTATATTTTTTTCTTGTTTCTTGCAGTTGAATGTAACCTTACTGATATGTATCTACTAAACTAATGTGAATATCTTTTAATCCCTTTTATCCAATTTCCCTGTTTTATTATCAACCTTACATTTTTGAATGTCAGAAATTATGTTTAATGTTTAAATATTTATTTATTTATTTTTTAAAAAGATTTTATTTATTTATTTTAACAGAGAGAGAACACAAGCAGGCAGAGAGGCAGGCAGAGGCAGAGAGAGGAGCAGTCTCCCCACCGAGCAAGGAGCCTGATGCGGGACTCTATCCCAGGACGCCAGGATCATGACCTGAGCCGAAGGCAGTTGCCCAACCAACTGAGCCACCCAGGCGTCCCTAAATATTTATTTTTAAATCTTTAGTACCAAGAATCATGCTTTACTTATAGTAAGAAAAAAAAAAGTTGGATACATGATGAAAGAAAGTGGCTGGAACTAGTAAACTAAAATCTCAGAGTCAACTTGCTTCTATTAGATTAATTAGGCTGTATTCCCTTTTTACTGACAGAAGCTTTGAAATCACAGATAATATTAAGTCCCAAAGTTCCAAAAGTTACACTGTATTTAAAAATCTTAACCTAACATATATAAAATTTACTCTTTCATTTTAGTTTATCTAAATTGAGTTTATGATCAACTCTATTAAACAGCCTTTTTGCCTGTGCCTAACACCTACTCTCAAATCTGGTATCCATCTTAATAGTCCTAAATCTTTCCTTGAGTTACCCTAACCAATAACTACTCCTATATGAATGGACCAGAATCATCTCAAACTCAACATGTGTGCTTAAATGAAGACATTTTATTTTCCGATTCTTCTACCTAATTTTTTATTCACTGGGATGTGAAGGTTTCAAGCCAAAATAGTCTTAGACTATTAAGGTAAAGTTACTTTGATAGTTTTGAGTCAGGTATTTCATAAATTTGTGCCTCAGCTGGGATTTGTCTGTTTTTCTCATGCTTACACTAAGGTTACATATTCTGGGAAGGAAATCGGTGGGGATGAAGTGCCAGTTTTATCACAACATATTATGGGTATATACTCTTAACATGACATCTATGTTGGTGTGAAACTTGATAATTTTGTTGAGGTAGTTTGTCAAGGTTCCCCACTATAAAATTATTCTAGTTTCACTTTCCTATACTGTATTCCTTGGAATGAAGTCATTATTTGCAACCCACAGTGATGTCATATTCTTAGGTCTTCTCATCTGTATGGGTGTATATTAACTTGTATATGTACATATCCATAAATATTTCATATGTAGCCACATGTATCTATATTAAGCTAAATGTAAGTACATACTGATATTCTCAACTGTACTCCATTACTACACGGATCATTCTGGCTTTCTCCCCTTGATTATCTATAAACTCCTGTCCCCACAGTGAAAAGTCCAGCTCCTGTAATCCACTTGGAATTGTTCAATGCCAGTTATGTGTGAATGTTAGTGTCAGAATTATTAATATATAATCTCTTGAAAAAGAACATTACCAAATAGTATATAATGTTATGTACTGCTCTGTTTGCCCCTAATCTTGCAGAATCCATTAATTTCCAAAGTTAATTAGGATAGCACCATTTTTACCTATCCCCTTCAGTGAAGTTACTTCATACATTTGTAATATAGTTATAATGTTTTATCACATTCTTCTTTTTTTTTTCATAAGGGTTCTATAGTTTTCAGAATACACCTCTTTTACTTCTTTGGTTAGATTTACTCCTAGGCATCTTAGGGTTTAATTGGTATAATTGTAATTACATAATTACATAACTGTATATTTGTATAATTGCATATATTGTATAATTGTATATGGTATATACAATTGTATATGGTATAATTGTAAATGGAATCAATTTCTTAATGTCTCTTTGTGCTTCTTCATTATTGCTGCATAAAAACGTAACAGATTTCTGTACACTGATTTTATATCCTGTGACTTTGTTGAATTTGTATATCAGTTCTAACAATTTTTTTTTGTAGAGTCTTTCTGGTTTTCTATGTAGAGTATTATGTCATCTGAGAATACTGAAAAGTTGAGTTCTTCCTTGCCAATTCAGATGCCTTTTATTTATTTTTGTTGTCTAATTGCTTAGGCTAAGATTTCCAGTACTATGTTAATAACAATGGTAAGAGTGAACATCACTGTCTTGTTCCTGGCTATTGAGGAAAAGCTCTGTTTTTCCCCACTGAGGATATTAACTATGGGTTTTTCCTATTAGTTCCCATTAACTATGGGGCTTTCCATAAAGGCCCACCTATGGCCTTTATGGTGTTGAGGTACATTCTCTCTATCCCTATTTCATTGAAAGTTTTTATCAAGAATGGAGGCTGTATTTTAAGAAATGCTTTCTCTGCATCTATTGAGAGGATCATATGGTTGTTATCCTTTCTTTTACTAATGTGTTGTATTGTGTCAGCTGATTTAAGAATACTGAACCACCCCTGCAGTCCAGGAATAAATCCACCAATCTTACCATTTCCAACAATATGGATGGAATGAGAATGTATTATGCTAAGTCAAATAAGTCAGTCAGAGAACGACAAATACCATATGATTTCATTCATGTGGAATTTAAGAAACAAAACAGATGACTATAAAATAAGGGGGAAAAAAAGAGGAAAGCAAACCATAACAAACTCAACCAGAGTGTTCCTGAAGGGGAGATAGGTGGTAGATGGGCTATATGGGTGATGGGTATTAAGGAGAGCACTGAATGTTATATGTAAGTGATGAATCACTAAATTCTACTCCTGAAGCCAGTATTACTGTGTTAACTAACTAGAATTTAAATAAAAATTTGAAAAAAAATAACAATATTAAGTCTTCCAAGTCATGGGGAAAAGAAAAAAAAAAACAACAATATAAGGCTACCAATTTCCTGCTTGGGAAGTATGTCCGGATAATCTCTTCTCTTTCATTTTCACATGAAAAAAGACAGTAGAAGGAATATAGTCAAGCTAGTTGAGAGAATGAAGCTATCTAGACATCTTCCATTTTGGTCTTTTCTTCCTTTTTCAGTTGTAGCAGTAAAATAAAGAAATTCAAGATCTATGAGATCTACTATAGTATCAACAGCTGTATAAGACATAAAGATTTGTGTGTAATATAGTTATGGGGATTCAAATTCACAGCTAGAACTGAGGATGCATCAAGTTTGTTAGCTGAAACTATTTGACAGTCAAACTTTGAGACCCCAGGTTCATCTCACATTTTTTTGCTTTTTTTGTTTGTTTGTTTTTTTGAACTGTGAAATGTTTTAATATTATAGAAAATTACACTGTATAATAAAACTAACATTTATGTTGCTGTTATTGAGGTTTGTCAATTTTAGCCTTCCACATTTTCCTCAGAATATTTTCAGAAAATAAAATATTACTGAAATGGTTGAAAACTATACTCCCAACTATGCTTTCAGGAAGTAGTTATTACTTCATATTTTATTATACTTATACAAAAGTATATTTTCATCTTGTCTATGTATTCAAAAATAAAAATATATGAAATATTATTTTGCATAAGTAAAGCTTTATATTTTCATTTTTGTGAATACTTTTTTGACATGGTCAACTTTTTGTTAAATATGAAACACAGAACTGAGCTCAAATTACACATATTCAGCTTGATTTTTCTCATCGCAAATACACCCATGTGAACAGCATTCAGAATATTACCATGCACCAACAAGTTACACTTATATTTTTTCTCATATATATATATATATATATATATATATATAACACATATAAAATTTAAAGCTGAAAGTAACCAGAATCATAATTTATAACACCTTAGTTTTGCATTGAACAACTCTAATCAATTCTCATCATTAAACAAATGTAATTGTATGTCTAGATTTTTTATTGAATTTGTACTGAATTTATAGATCCATTTGGAAAGAATATTGTTATATTAAATCCTGAAATGTCATAAACATTTTTCTAGTTATCCAGTGCTGAATAACAAATTATCCTCAAATTTAGTGGTTTAAGACAATAATCTATTTTGCATATGAGTCTGCAACTAGAGTAGGGCTTTGTGAATACAACTTCTTTTTCCTCAATGTAGCTTCAGTTGGAGTCACTTCAAAATGGTTTGATCACATTATTAATAAGTTGATAGCTCTCAGTTGAGTACTTGGCCGAGGTTTTTGGCTCTGGGTGTCTTGATGGAGCTGCTTGGTTTTTCTCCCTGCATGGCAGATAGATTCTGAGAACAAGTTTTCCCTGAGACAAGAACTAGAATCTGCCAGTCTTTTAAGGCCCGAATCTGGAAACTAATAAAATGCCACTGCTGCCAAATTTATTTGGTCACATAGTCACACTCAGAATGAAAAAGAGGAGACATAAACTCATCTCTTAGTAGGAAAAGTTATCAAAATAATTTGTGGCCATTTTAATCCTTCACAGAGGCCTTCAGCATATTGTCCTAGGTATTTAATTTACTCCTATCCTGCATATTCCTCCTAGACATTTAATATACCCCTAGGCATGTAATACTTTGATGCTATTTTAAATGATATAGTCTGTACAAAGTTATTTTATAAACATTTGTTAGTGATATCCCAAACTACAAATGATTTTTGAAAACTACCTCTACTCATTAGCCTTGCTAGATAAATTTATTAATTCTAATAGCTCTCCCGTATAATCTTTTTGGGCATTCAACATAAATACGGTCAGCTTTGAATAGCTAGATTTTAAGTAGATAAGTAGGTGCATGGGAATATGTGTTTCTTTTAAGTTATACTGACTACCTCAAAAGCATAATGGAGGTTTATTTCACTGACTCAGATCTCAAATACATTGTTAATAGAAGCTGTGATAGCTGACTTGATTTCCTCATTCCGATCTCAGGGAGAAAGATTTGATATTTTATCTATTAGGTATTAGGTCTATTAAGTCTTAGGTCTTAGAGAAAGATTTTATATTTTACCTATTAACTATTAGGTCTATTAGTCTATTAGGAGAAAGCTTTTATTAGATTAAGAAAGTTTTCTTCTATTGCTCACTTGCTAAGAATTTTTGTTAAGAATAGGTGTCACAGTTGGTCAAGTCCTAGGGCTTTTCTCTTTTTATAATCAATTATTGATTTTTTACGTTAGTCCAAACATAGATCCCTTTTCTGCATCTTCTTAAATTTTTCTAGACAATTTCAAAACCACCTACACGGTCCCCAGTGTTCATGAATTATCATGAAAAATATCTTTTGTAACTCCTCTCAGAGCCAAACCCAAGACAGGACATTTTCTTTGTAGCCCATCTCTAGGGACTATTCCCCATCTATTTCAAAGCATTTCAAGAAAGTATATCCGTCCTGTGTTTTGTTTTTATGGAGGTTTTTGTTTTGTTTTTCCTTAAAATGAGATTTCTCCTCTGACTATACCACAAAGAAACAAAAGACATAGAATTTCTTAGCAACCTCTAGGCATTAAAATTTCTTAGTTGCTCCTAAAACATCTGAAAACTTTAGTACTATTGTTTCTGGACTTCTTACTTCTACTTTTCTTTTCTTTCTTTTTTTTTTTTTAAAGATTTTATTTATTTATTTAACAGAGAGAGAACACAAGCAGGCAGAGAGGCAGGCAGAGGCAGAGAGAGGAGCAGACTCCCTGCCGAGCAAGGAGCTCGATGCAGGACTTGATCCCAGGACACTGGGATCATGACCTGAGCCAAAGGCAGTTGCTCAACCAACTGATCCACTCAGGTGTCCCCTTCTACTCTTTTCTTAACCTCAAAGAACTTTCCTTATTTTCTTGAAGGTCACCTATTATTTCAAAAAATGTATTTTCTTATTATTTTATCTACAACTTTTTGTTCTGTTTTGGAGAGAGAGGTTTTCAGCATCTCCATTTTATCATTTCTTAAATGAGAAAACATATTTCCTCAACCTTTTCTGTTTCAATGTAAAAATTTCCTCCAAGTTTTTTTTTTTTCCTGTCCACATGTATTTCTTTTTCCCTCTTTTTCGTGTTGATGTCATTTCTTAAATAGCTGGTGATATTTGGATGAATGCTTTGCATGAATACATCAGGCTTTTATCATGTGCTATATTGTGATGTGACTGAACCATTTATTTGAAGTAATAACAACTACTAATATTTGTAGGTTTTTCTTCTTTAGTTCATTAGTTTCTATATAGTGGAATGCTGCAATATTCTTCTGGGAATTATTAGCTTGGCCATTGTATTTTTTCCTCAGTAATGGAAACAGAACAAGACAAGACTATTTTTTTCACCTTTGAGATTCATTGCTCCTACACTATTAAAAATAGTCACTTTTTTTTTGTTTGTTTCAAGTCCTACCAAATAGCTTATAAACTCAGTTAAAAGATCAGAGTGTTTTCTGCATGACCTTCAGGTTCTGTGCATTTCCCAAACTGAAGATTTGTTTCTCAAAGTACTCACACACATATGTTGACATACCAAGGTTGTTGAATACAGAACACTGAAATTTTCACTTCCTGCCAAAGCAAGATGGAGAGAAAACCTTGTGGCTATATGGTTAATCCTTTTCTTTCATCCCTCATTAAGCATTTTTCCTATTATCCAGATAGTATTCTAGTTGAATGGGATAATAATTATAAAATTTAAAAAATTTATTCTATAAACAACATATGCATGGACCAAAAACCTGTTGACAGTATTTTTTAGGGGTTGTTTCCAAGTATTTTTGTGAATTTGTACTTTGACATTATGAGTACATTGTCTTATTATCCGATATAAAATTGAATATGTAGGACTTTGGTGGACACATCACATCTTTGCTAACTTTTTGCTTTTGTTTTTGCTTTTCTGGAGGAAAAGGGCTGTTAGTGAGGCATCAGTTCTGTTTTTTAAGATTGATTGATTAATTAATTGATTGATTTTAGAGACAGAGAGTGCACACGATTATGAGGGGCAGAAGGAGAGGAAATCTCAAGCAGACTTCATGGTGAGCATGGAGCACAATGTGGGCTCGATACTGTGACCCTAAGATCACAACCTGAGCCAAAACCCAGAGTGGGACACTCAACCCACTGTGCCACCCAAGCACCTCGAGACATCAGTTCTACCACAGTAAACAACATTTCTGAGAAGTCTCCATTAGTCTCCTCAGTATTTCTTAATATAAACTTTGTTGCTCTCAATTCATTATGCTATAATTATTCCTTTTTTCTCTGTACATTAGTCTTTCTGTTCATAGAATTCTGTTGACTAGAATATCTCTTTACTTGTTAATTTTTGGTAATAAAGACTTTATTTTTTAAGACATATTTTAGGTTTGCCTCAACAGTGAGAAGAAGTTAGAGCTTTATTTCCCATGCTGACATGTTGTCTTTCAATGACTGCTGCTGAAAATGTTGAACATCTGGATGCTTGTGGGGTTCTGGGTTATTGGCCATATCATATTTTTTTGAAAGGGGTTTTAAAATGGAATATTTAGGATGAATTCCTGATCACCTCCTTTAGAAGAGATCAAACACTGTTATGAAATTTCTTAAATTATGATAACCATAATAACAAGTGTGAGATTCTGATTCACATTTTCCTAATAATTAATGAGGTAAAATATCTTTCCATGTACCTGTTGGCCATTTGTATGTTTTCTTCAGGGGAAAAAAAAATCTATTCATTTTCTCTGCCCATTTTTAAATCACATTGCTTGGGTTCTTTGTTATTGAATTGTATGAGTCCATGGATAGTAACTCCTTATAAGATATGTAGTTTGCAAATATTTTCTACCATTTCAGACTGCTTTTCCATTTTGTAGGTAGTTTGTTTTAGTGTGCAGAAACTTTATGTTTCTGTGTGTGCTTTTGTAGGTCGCACTTTTGGTGACAAATTGAATTACTTTTTTTTCCCCAAACCAATTTGAATTGGAAAGGAAATTCTTCCTTTTTCCCCCTAGTAGTTTAATAGTATCAGTTCTTATGGTTAAGTCTTTAATCCATTTTTGAGTTAATTTTTGTAATTAGTGATAGGCCAGTTTAAATTTTTGGCATGTGGTTACCCGGTTATCCTAATACCTTTTATTGAACAGACTATCTTTTCCCTGTCGACTATCCTTGATTAGCATGTGATGTATTGGTTGACTGTATATGTGTAGGTTTATTTCTGGACTCTCTATTCTGATTCATTGAACTATATATCTATTACTATGCCAATAACCATTCTGAATTGATTACTATAGTTTTAGGTATAGTTTGAAATCAAGAAGTGGATGTCTCCAGCTTTGTTCTTTTTTTCCTTTTTTAAAAAAATAATATGCAATGTATTATTTGTTTCAGGAGTACAGGTTTGTGATTCGTCAGTCTTATATAACACCCAGTCCTCATTACAACACATACCCTTCCTGATGTCCATCACCAAATTAGTCCATTAAACCACACTCTTCCCCTCCAGTAACCCTCAGTTTATTTCCTAAAATTAAGAGTCTCTTATGGTTTCTCTCCTTCTCTGGTTCCATCTTCTTTCAATTTCCTCTCTTCACCTATGATCCTCTGCCTTGTTTCTTAAATTCCACATATGAGTGAAATCATATGGTATTTGTCTTTCTCTGACTGACTTATTTTGCTTAGTACAATATATCCTAGTTTGATCCACGTTGTTGCAAATAGTATATTTTGTTCTTTTTGGTGATTGAGTAATATTCCATTATATATCCATCTATATACCACCTACATCATATATTGATGGATTGATGGACATCTTGGCTTCTTCCACAGTGTGGCTATTGTGGACATTGCTGCTATAAACATTAAAATATCCCTTCTTTTCACTACATCTGTATCTTGGGGAAAATACCAAGTATTACAACTGCTGGATTGAAGGGTAGCTTTATTTTTAATGTTTTGAGGAACCTCCACGCTGTTTTCCCAAGTGGCTGTGCCAGTTTGCATTCCCACCAACAGTTTAAGAGGTTTTCCCTTTCTTCACATCCTCAGCAACATTTGTTGCTTCCTGACTTGTTAATTTTAGCCATTCTTACTGGTGTAAGGTGGTATCTCATTGTGGTTTTGATTTGTATTTCCCTGATGATGAGTGATGATGAGCATTTTTTCATTTCTGTTGGTCATTTGTATGTTTTCTTTGGAGAAATGTCTGTTCATGTCTTCTGCCCATTTCTTGATGGGATTATTTGTTCTTCAGGTGTTGAGTTTGATAACTTCTTTATAGACTTTGGATACTAGCCCTTTATCTGATATTTCATCTGCATATACCTTCCCCATTCTTTCAGTTGACTTTTGGTTTTGTTGATTATTATTTCCTTTGATGTGCAAAAGTTTTAATCTTGATGAAGCCCAGTAGTTCATTTTTGCCTTTCTTTTCCTTGGCTTTGGAGACATATCTAGCAAGAATTTGCCTTAGCCATGGTCAAAGAGGTTGTTGCCTGTGTTCTTCCCAAGAATTTAGATGGATTGCTGTCTCATATTTAGTTATTTCATCCATTTTGAGTCTATATTTGTGTATGGTTTAAAGAAATGATCCAGTTCCATTCTTCTGCATGTGACTGTCCAATTATCCCAATGCCATTTGTTAAAGAAACTCTTTTTTCATTGGACATTCTTTCCTACTTTGTCAAAGATTAGTTTGCCATAGAGTTGAGGATGCATTTCTGGGTTTTCAATTTTGTTACATTGATCTATGTGTCTGTTTTTGTGCCAGTACCATACTATTTTGATGATTACAGCTTTGTAATAAAGCTTGACGTTTGGAATTATGATTCCTCCAGCTTTGTTTTCTTTTTCAATATTCTTTTGGCTATTTGGAGTCTTTCTTGGTTCCACACAATTTTAGGATTATTTGTTCCAACTCTGAGAAAATTGATGGTATTTTGATAGGGATTGTAACGAATTTGAAGATTGCTCTAGATAGCTTAGACATTTTCAGATTTTGTTCTTCCAATACATGAGCATGGGACATTTTTTCATTTCTTTGTGTCTTCCTCAATTTCTTTCATTAGTATTTTATACTTTTCTGAACACAGATCCTTTGCCACTTCAGTTAGGTTTAATCCCCAGGTATTTTATGGTTTTGGGTGCTTTGTAAATGGGATTGACTCCTAAATTTCTCTTTCTTCTGTCTAATCATTAGGGTATAGAAATGCAACTGATTTTGGTGCATTGATTTTATATTTTACTGAATTCCGTATGAGTTCTAGCAATTTTAGGATGGAGTCTTTTGGGTTTTCCACATAGAGTATCATGTCATCTGCAAAGAGTGAGGGTTTGAATCATTCTATACTGATTCTGATGCCTTTTATTTATTGTTATTGTTTTTATTTTGTTTTGTTTTGATTTGTTTTGTTTTGACTGCTGAAGCTAGGACTTTTAGTACTATGTTGAACAGCAGTGATGTTAGTGGACATCCCTGCCATGTTCCTGACATTAGGGGAAAAGCTCTCAATTTTTCTCCATTGAGAATGATACTTGCTACAGGTTTTTCATAGATGGCTTTTTATGATATTAAGGTACGAACCCTTTATCCCTACACTGTGAAGAGTTTTAATAAAGAAAGGATGCTGTACTTTGTCAAATGCTTTTTCTACATCTATTAAGAGGATCATATAGTTCTTATCCTTTATTTTATTTATGTGGTGCATCACACTGATTGATTTGCAGATATTGAACCAACCTTGCATCCCAGGAATAAATCCCACTTGGTCATTGTGAATAATTTTTTAAATGTACTGTTGGATTCCTATCAGATATTCCTATCGGCTAGTATCTTGGTGAGAATTTTTCCATCCACGTTCATCAGGGTTTTTGGTCTGTAATTCTCCTTTTGGGGTGGTCTTTGCCTGGTTCAAGGGAATTCTGGCATCATAGAAAGAGTTTGGATATTTTTCTTCCATTTCGATTTTTTGAAACAGCTTCAGAAGAATAAATATTAATTTTTTCTTTACATGTTTGGTAGAATTCCATTGCAAAGCCATCCGGCCCTAGGTTCTTTGTTGGGAGGTTCTTGATTACTGCTTCAAATTTTTTGCTGGTTATGGGTCTGGTCTGTTTAGGTTTTCTATTTCTTCCTGATTCAGTTTTGGTAGTTTTTATATCTACAGGAATGTATCCACTTCTTCCAGATTTCCTACTTTGTGAGCATATAGTTGTTCATAATATGTTCTTATAATTGTTTGCATTTCTTTGCTGTTGGCTGTGATCTCCCCCCTTTCATTCATGATTTTATTTATTTAGGTCCTCCTCTTTTCTTTTAGATAAGTCTGGCCAGGGATTTATCAATCTTATCAATTCTTTCCAAGAACTAGCTCTTAGTTTTCATCAATCTGTTCTACTGTTCTTTTGGTTTCTATTTAATTGATTTCTGCTCTAATCTTTATTATTTCTCTCCTACTGCTGGGTGTAGGCTTTATTTGCTGTTTTTTGTCCACCTCCTTTAAGTGTAAGGTAAGGTTCTTTATTTGAGACTTATTTTTTGTTTCTTGAGACAGGCATGTAGTGCTATGTCTTTCCTTCTGAAGACTGCCTTTGCTATCTCCCAAAGATTTTGTACACTTGGTTTTCATTTTTTTTTTTTTTAAGATTTTATTTATTCATTTAACAGAGAGAGAACACAAGCAGGCAGAGAGGCAGGCAGAAGCAGAGAGAGGAGCAGGATCCCTGCAGAGCAAGGAGCCCGATGCGGGACTCGATCCCAAGACGCCGGGATCATGACCTGAGCCAAAGGCAGTTGCCCAACCAACTGCGCCACCCAGGCGTCCCTTGGTTTTCATTTTTATTTGTTTCCATGAATTGTTTAAATTCTTAATTTCCTGGTTGACCATGCGTTCTTTAGTACAATGTTCTTTAGCCTCCATTATTTGAGTTCTTTACAACATTCCCTTTGTGATTGAGTTTCAGTTTCAAAGTGTTTCAAAGTGCCACTCCCAAAAATATGCAGGGAGTGATCCCACTGTACCAATTGAAACCTGATTTGTGACCCAGGGTATGACCTATTCTGGAAAATGTTCCATGTGCCCTCAAGAATGGGTATTCTGTTGCTTTGGGATGATATGTTCTGAATGTATCTGTAAGGTCTATCTGGTTCAGTGTGTCATTCGAAGACCTTATTGCCTTGTTGATCTCCTGCTTAGGTTGTTTGTCCTTTTTAGTGAGGGGGTGTTAAATTCCCTACTATTATTGTATTATTATCCTTGTGTTTTTTTTTTTTTTAATTTTGTTATTAACTGGCTTAAATAATTAACTGCACTCATGTTAGGGGCATAAATATTTACAATTGTTAGACATTCTTGTCGTATAGACCCTTAAATTATGATATAGTGCCTTTCCTCATTTTCTTATTGCACTCTGGTTTAAAATCTAATTTGTCTGATATAAGGATTACCACCCCAGCTTTCTTTGGATGTCTATTATTAGCATGATAAATGGTTTTCCTTCTGCACATTTTGAATCTGGAGGTGACTTTGGGTCTAAAATAAGTCTTTTGCAGATAGCCTATCAATGGGCCTTGCTTTTTTATCCAATCTGATACCCTGTTTCAATTGATTAGGGCATCTAGCCTATTTACATTCAAGGTAACTATTGAAAGACATGCATTTAGTGCCATTGTATTGTCTGTAAAATAACTTTTACTGTATATTGTCTCTGTTCCTTTCAGATCTATGTTATCTCTGGCTTCTCTCTTTGCTTAGAGGATCCTTTTCAATATTTCTTGTAAAGTTTGTTTGGTGATCACAAGTTCTTTTAGTTTCTGTTTTTCCTGGAAGATTTTTATCATTTCTTCTATTCTGAATGATATCCTAACTAATTAAAGTATTCTTGGCTGCACGTTTTTCTCATTTAGCACCTTGAATATATGATGCCAGTCCTTTCTGGCCTGCCAGGTCTCCATGGATAGGGCTTCTGCCAGCCTAATGTTTCTACCCTTGTATATTACAGACCTCTTGTCCTGTGCTGTTTTCAGGATTTTCTCTTTGTCTCTGAGATTTGTAAGTTTCACTATTATATGTTGGGGTGTTGACCTATGTTTATTGATTTTGAGAAGGGTGCTCTCTGTCTCCTGGATTTTAATGTCTGTTTCCTTCCTCAGATTACAGAAGTTCTCTGCTATAGTTTGCCCCAGTATACCTTCTGCCCACCGCATCTCTTTCCTTCTTCTGGGATCCCAATTATTCTAACATTGTTCTGCCTTATTGTATCACTAATCTCTTGAATTCCCCCCCATGATCCAGTTGTTCAGCTCTCTTTTTCTAAACTTCTTTATTCTCCATCATTTGGTCTTCTATATCACTAATTCTCTCTTCTTTCTTATTTATTGTAGCAGTTAGAGCCTCCATTTTTTATTGCATCTCATTAATAGCCTTTTTATTTGAATTTGGTTAGATTTTAGTTCTTTTATTGCTCTAGAAGAAGATTATTCAGTGTTTTCTATGCTTTCTTCAAGCCCAGCTGGTATTTTTATAATTTTAATTCTGAACTCTAGTTCCAACATCTTATTAATATCTGTATTGATTAGGTCCCTGACAGTTGGTACTGCCTATTGTTCTCTTTTTTGAGGTGAATTTTTCCATTTTATCATTCTGTCCAGGGAAGAATAGATGAGTGAGAGAGCAAAATACTAAAATAGTAACAATGACCATAGAGAAGTATACACTAAACAAATCAGAAGAGACCCAAAACTGGGAAAAAAACAAACACAAAAAAGAGAATATAATCAGACACATGAACAGAATGAGTAATACACTGGATTCTGTGTGCATTTTGGTTTGTTTTTTAGAAAACGAGATCCAAAAATTGTAAAGAAAGAAAAACTTTTATATGTACAAAAATAAGATTAAATATAATGAAAGGATAGAATCTAAGTGTAAAAGTGGAAATGAAAAGACAAGAAAAAAACAAAAGGGAAAGAAAAATAAAAATATGACAAAAGAAGGAAGGTATATAAACAGACAGGTGAACAGAGCAGAGCAATACACTATCTCCTGACTGTATTTTGATCAGTTTGTTAGCAGAAACTATATTTCAAAATTGTAAAGAAAGAAAAACTTAAATACATAAAAATAAAATTAAATGCATTGAAAGGATAGAATGTGACTATAAAGATGAAAATTTTAAAAGACTTTAACAAAACAAAAACAAAAACAAAATAGAAAAGAAAGAGAGAGAGAAAAAAAAATATGTGATCTGACAGGTGAATAGAATAAGCCATACACTAGACTTTGGGTGTATTTTGATCTCTTAGGAAAATGTACCCCAAAATTTTAAAGAAAGAAAAACTTTATATGTACACACACACACACACACACACACGTAATGTGATTAAATACAATGAAGGGATAGAATGTGAGTATAAAGATGAAAATTTTTTTAAAAATTTAAAAAAAGATTTGATAAAATAAAATTTGGTTCAAAAAGAAAAGAAGAAAAATTAAAAAAAAGAAAACAAAGTTGAAAGACTAAAGAATCATGGGAAAAAAGCCATGAGTTCTATGTGCTATATCCTCTAGTGCTGGAGTTTGGGAGTTCTCATTGATAGGTAAACTTGCTCTTTGCAGGATGTTCTTGCTGATCTTCTGGAGAAGGAGCCTGTTGCATTGATTCTCAAATGTCTGTTCCTGAGGTAGAGTTGTGCCTCCCTTGCCAGGGGCTGGGCTAAATAATCTGCTTGGGTTTGCTCTTGGTGTCTTTTGATTCCTGAAGGCTTTTTGCAGAGCTTTAGATGATGAGAATGAAAATGGCAGCCTCTCAATTCTGGCTCGAGAGCCGATAACTCAGGGCCCCACTCCTCAGTGAGTCCTCAAAGAAAAGCAGTCAATCATCTCTGGTCTCTGGCTGCATTCCATGCTCACCCACCTGGTGACCATGCATTTGTCTCAGGCATGTGACTTTGTTTGGAGTCTCCAACCCCAACAGACTCCAGTTGTATGCTACTGTGTCACTCCTTCTAGGGAAAAAAGGAAAGGGTATCATCAGTTCTGTCCCCTTGTTGGGCCTCTGCTCAAAGAGCAGTGGCCTGACTATGCCAAGGATCACAGTTTATTGCAACTCTGAGCTGAGAGCCCACTCCTAAAGTCACTCTTTGCAGCCCACTTTTCCACTCAGATACCTGGGAACTCTGCTGCACTCAGGCCACTTCTGTCTTCTAAGAACTCTTGAGGATCTAGAGACTACACTTTCCCAGCTCAAGTTCCATCACCCACCTAGTGGCTTAAGTCATGTCCTCATAGAAGCAGAATTCTATAAGTTCTGATTTCATATTCCACTCTTTTATCATTTCCCAGTAGCCTACTGATGAAGGCTTCAGTATCCCCATCCTCCAGCTGCCAGCAGTCTATCTTCCCATATATCCCCTTGGATTCACTTTACTGTCTCTCCTACTTTGCAGAAAGTGGTCACTTCCCTATATGGAATTGCAGCTATTCTTTTCTTCAAACTCCCATTGAGTTTGCAGTGATCAGAATGGTTTGAAAGCCATCTAGCTGAATTCCTGGGACTAGATGTAATTAAGGTCTCCACCAGCTTGAAACCTGTTCTTTTTTCTAATATTTGCTTTGAGGTTTTGTAGTTTCTTAAAAATTTTGGGATTTTTTTTTCTATTTCTATGAAAAACAATTGGAATTTTGAGAAAGACTGAATTAAGTCTATATTGGCTTTAGGTACTATAGACAATTTGATTGTATTAATTCTTCTGATCCATAAACAAGAAATATATATTTTTTTAATTTTTTATTAACATATAACATATTATTTGAACCAGGGAACATGTCTGTGAATCATCAGGCTTACACATTTCACAGCATTTTCCATAGCACATACCCCTCACAATGTCCATAACCCTACCCCCCACCACCTTCAAGACACCCTTAATTTGTTTTGTGAGTTTAGGAGTCGAGTCTCTTATGGTTTGTCTCCTTCCCCATTCCATCTAGTTTCATTTATCGCCCCAACCCCCAAGACCCCCTGCCCTACATCTCAAATTCTTCATATCAGAACGATCATGTGATAATTGTCTTTCTCTGGCTGACTTATTTCGCTCAGCATAACACCTTCTAGTTCAATCCATGTTGTTGCAAATGGCATGATTTCATTTCTCTTGATGGATGCATAGTATTCTGTTGTATATATATATACCACTATTCTTTATCCATTCATCTGTTGATGGACATCTAGGTTCTTTCCATAGTTTGGCCATTGTGGACATTGCTGCTATATACATTCAGGTGCATGTGACCCTTCAGATCACTACATTTGTATCTTTAGGGTAAATACCCAGTAGTGCGAATACTGGGTCATAGAGTAGTTCTATTTTCAACATTTTGAAGAACCTCCATACTGTTTTCCGGAATGGTTGTACCAGCTTGCATTCCCACCAACAGTGTAGGAAGGTTCCCCTTTCTCCGCATCCTTGTCAACATCTGTTGTTTCTGACTTGCTAATTTTAGCCATTCTGACTGGTGTGAGGTGGTATCTCCCTGTGGTTTTGATTTGTATTTCTCTGATGGCAAGTGATGTTGAGCATTTTTTCATGTGTCTGTTGAACATTTGGATGTCCTCTTTACTGAAATGTCTGTACATATCTTCTGCCTATTTCTCTATTGGATTATTTGTTCTTTGGGTGTTGAGTTTGAGAAGTTCTTTATAGATTTATTTTTGCCCTTGCTTCGATGCCTTTGGAGATGTTTCTAGGAAGTTGCTGTGGCTGAGGTTGAACAGGTTGCTGCCTGTGTTCTCCTCCAGGATTCTGATGGAGTCTTGTCTCACATTGAGGTTTTTGATCCACTATGAGTCTATTTTCGTGTGCAGTGTAAGGAAAAGGTCCAGTTTCATTCTTTTGCATGTGGCTATCCAGTTTTCACAACACCATTTGTTGAAGAGACTGTCTTTTTTCCATTGGATATTCTTTCCTGCCTTGTCGAAGATTAGTTGACCATAGAGTTGAGGTTCCATTTCTGGGCTCTCTATTCTGTTCCATTGATCTATGTGACTGTTTCTGTGCCAGTACCACACTATCTTGATGATTATAGCTTTATAATAGAGCTTGGAAGTCTGGAATTGTGATTCCACAAACTTTGGTTTTCTTTTTCAGCATTTCCCACTATTTGTGGTCTTTCCTGCTTCCATATAATTTTAGGTTTATTGGTTCCATTTCCTTGAAATAAATTGATGGTATTTTGATAGGGATTGCATTAAATGTATAGATTACTTTAGATAGCATAGACATTTTCACAATATTTGTTCTTCCAATCCGTGAGCATGGAACATTTTTCC
>CM052815.1:64718372-64759459 GCA_028533885.1 Nasua narica
TTACTACCAAATATCTGCTTTAATTGCAATTTTCTAAATAAAAATTATACAATTCCATAAAATCTATATAAACTGAGTTTTCCTTAGAAAAGTTGAACATTAGAAAAATAAGTCCACAGAATGTATATACTTTTCTTCTTTTTAATATTTATACTATTTAAGATAAACTTGCTGTATATGAAATTTCAGAGCTAAGAAGAGCAAAATGAAATAAAACAAAACAGTTTTTCCAGTTTCTTTGGAAACCAGGTCAGAAATGCTATACATAACCTGTATGCTTCCAGTACTGAAAGGGAGAAATCCTGCTTGCAAACCTCAGCTACTGACAACCTGCTGAAAAAGCAGGTGCCAGCCTGGAGGTGTATTATATTAATGTTTAAACTTCAGAGCAAAAGCAATTAAAACAATGTATTTAGACTTCTTTGGAAAATGTGGGAGTAACTTTAATTTCAAAAGTAAGGCAATGTCACAATTGAAGTGCTGTTCCTCTTTGGCTATTGAAACTTTTTAACTACTAGAAAAATAGCAGGCTTGTAACAGGACATAGTATCCATAGCAACAGTTTCTTTAGTATTTCACTTTTGCCACATTGGAAAAGTCATCTTTTGTTTTCATCATTTTATGGCCCATATTGTTTATTTTTAATAAATAGGTAAAGATAGCAAGCTCAATTCACTTACTTTGGGTCCACTTTGAATTTTTCCTTTGTTTTTTATTATATAGTAAGTTTTAATTTTATGTTAAACAGCTAAAGATAATGTCAATATTCCCTGTGAAAAGTATATACTTCTCTGAGGTAACTGTTTTTGTTTGGGTTTTGTACTTAGCCTTATTTATTATTTTAAAGATTTTATTTATTTATTTATTTATTTGACAGAGAGGAGAGAGATCACTAGCAGCCAGAGAGGCAGGCAGAGAGAGGGAGAAGCAGGCTCCTTGCAGAGCAGAGAGCCCAATGTGGGCCTTGATCCCAGGACCCTGATATCATGACCTGAGCCGAAGGCAGAGGCTTTAACCCACTGAGCCACCCAGGTGCCCCAGCACAACTGTTTAAGCTATTAATCAGACATAATATACACTAAAAGCTCTAAATACTATTAAGTCATAAAGGAATGACCTTTATCATTCAGGAAGAATAAGATGAATAAGGCATTATCCAGAAGTAAACAAATCTTCACCTTCATGGAAATTTATGTTTGAGTTAAAATTAATTTTTGAAAGGAACAATTTGAAATCTTATAATCAGCAGATGCTTTAATATACACTTTATGTATATTATCTCATGTAATCCCTACTGAAACCAACCTTGTTAAGCAGAGATTCTATCGGCATTTTACAGATGATGAAAATGCTGCTTAGGGTAGATAAGAAGGTGGAGCATGTGAAAAATAAAAGCTGAGAGTGCTGAAACTATGATTAATAATTCTGATCCATAGAGGTAGAATAAGTACTTTTTGCCATTTTGCTTTCTTTACTCAGTTTCTTCTCCAAAATAATCTTTAACTCCTTACACCCTGTCTCATTTTGTTGTCAATATTCAGTTTCAAACATCTTAATTCAGCCTTGATAATATTTTTCATTGTGATGAATTCTCTAGGTCTGCACTACAATAAGACTTGATTTTCTTTCTTCTTGATAATTGAAATGTTTTTCTAAATTGTCTCTGATATTTAATATTTCTCCAATTTATCCAAACTTATCTACATATAGTAAGGCCAGTTTTGATCACTTCTCTGTACACTCACAGACACACCCACTCAAAAATTCCTTTTGATGTCATAAAAGACAAAGAAACTAAGAAGACGTCAGGAGAGAATATTGTGGAGGAGAAACAGTATTATACAATTTTAACATTAGATATTTTTGTCTGAGGAAAAAGAAGCTTTACTTATCACTCCAAGATATTGCAAGTGTGCCTTACAGTGAGAGATTGAGAGCATGAGAGGGGAGAAGGTCAGAGAAAGTAGCAGACTCTGTACGGAGCTGGGAGACTGATGCGGTACTCGATTCCAGGACTCCAGGATCATGACCTGAGCTGAAGGCGGTGACTTAACCAACTAAGCCACCCAGGCACCCTAGATAGTCTTTATTTTAATTTTTTCCTTCTTTTTCTTTCTTTCTTTCTTTCTTTCTTTCTTTCTTTCTTTCTTTCTTTCTTTCTTTCTTTCTTTCTTTCTAGGGTTTGTTTTTTCCTTGCTGATTTCATTTTTTAATCTTTGAAAGGATAAGTATTTGGAAGGCTAATGAAGTACTTTCAGGTGCAGTGCTGTAAAGAAATTTGGGAGAATTGTATGTGTTGATCTCTGAAGGGCACAATAGGCTGAATTGCCTGGAAAACAGATTCTGAGGCATAGAATACTTGTAAAAAAAGAAGAGAATAAGAATACAAGCACTTATATGACAGAAAGAGATAAAAAGCATAGAGTGTGTTATAGGACAGATATTCTGGCAAATAGATTCTGAGGCAGTGATTTGTATGAAATAGGCTAATTAGGGAGGATTCTTGGGAAACTAACCTATAAGAAATGAGGGGAAAAAAAAGAAATGAGGAAAATAGGATTGGACAGAAGAGATAGTTGAATTGCTCTGCACTTACAGCAGAGGTCACATTTCTCTTCACGGGTTGCTCTGGACCTGGGAGACCTCTTTAAAATCATCTTAAAGTGAGGTACAGTGGGGATGGCAGATCTTAATAGAGGAGGAAATCTATGAGTTTAGGAGACACAAATTTTTAAAATAAGCATTAGACATGGCTGCCCTTTGTTCCAGAGAGAACTACAATCCTATTACAATGGCATTCACTCCATAAATATTATGAATAGATTGAAACAAAGGCTGTCAGTGCCCCTGCTCACAAGACAGGCAGAAAAGTGAGAAATCCACAGACAACTGCGTCTATGAAGTAAGTGAATCAAACAATTAGTAAGCCAGTATTGATGCTGGCTAGATGTAAAATATCCAAGTCCATACCTGGCACAAATGTAAATTCCAGTTATTATAAATCATTGCCCTTACCCAGGAGAAAGAGTGTAATTTAACCAAGAAGTGGCTGTTTTGTCTCATACTATTCTCTAAGAGTTGGCCTCTGCCAGTTTGGTTAGAGATTCAGCAGCAGCAGTATCTAGATCAACCTTAAAGTTTGAGAGCCCATGCTGTCAGGCATATTTACACTCTCCATTTCTTGCCAATTTGATACTCTCTTAAGAGGCTCATTTTTCTCAGCATTAGGTGTGTGTGCCCTTGATTATTTAACAACTTTTTAAAAATTACTTTTTAATTTTAGCTCCAGTATAGTTAACATACAGTATTAGATTCAGGTGTACAATATAACAATTCAACAATTCCATACAATGCCCAGTGCTCATCACAGAAATTGCACTTCTTAATCCCTGTCACCTATTTTACCCATCCCCCCACACCCACTCCCTCTGATAACCATCACTTTGTTCTCTATAGTTGAGTCTATTTCTTGGTTTGTCCCCTTCTCTCTAATTTTTCCTCTTTGCTCCTTTGTTTTGTTTCTTAAATTCCACACATAAATGAAATCATATAGTATTTGTCTTTCTCTGATTGATTTATTTTGATTAGGATTATTCTTTTGAGCTCAATCCATGACATTGTAAATGGCAAGATTTCATTTTTTTATGTCTGAATACAATTCATTGTGTGTGTATGTGTATGTGTGTGTGCATATATGTGTGTGTGTGTGTGTGTGTGTGTGTGTGTATACACACACATACAGAGGCTTTAACCTACTGAGCCACCCAAGCACCCCAGTCACCAAGTGAGATTTATTCCTGACTTGCAAGGTGGCTCAAAATTCATAAACCAATCTATAAAAGAAAGGATAAAATCATATGAATATTTCAATCGAAGAAAAAACATCTGGCAAAATACAGAATGCAATCATGATAAAAAGCCTCAACAAAGTAGGTTTAGAGGAAACAAACCTCATCATAATAAAGGACATATATATAAAAAAAAAACCCACAGCTAACATCATACTCAATGGGAAAAAACTGAGAACCTTTTCTCTAAGTGCAGAACAAGACAGGAATGTCCACTCTCACCACTTTTATTCAACATATGCTAGAAGTCCTAGCCACAGCAATTAGACAACAAAAAGAAATAAAATGCATTCAAATTGATAAGAAAGAAGTAAAACTTTCACAATTTGCAAATAAGATGATACTGTATATATAAAACCCTAAAGAATCCACCAAAACTGCTACTAGAACTGAGAAAGGACTTAAGGCACAGAATACAAAATCAATTTGCAGAACTCTGTTTCATTTCTATTTAAGTAATAATGAAGCAGTAGCGAGAGAAATTAATAAATCAATACCATTACAATTGCACTCAAAATAAGATACCTAAGAATAAACCTAATGAAAGAGGTGAAAGATCTGCACTCCGTAAACTATAAAATGGTGATAAAAGAAATTGAAGACAACACAAAGAAATGGAAAGACATTCCATGCTCATGGTTTAGAAGATCAGATATTGTTAAAATGTCTATACTACTTGAAAGCAGTCTACAGATTGAAGGCAACCTCTATCAATATGCCAACATCATTTTCCACAGACATGGAACAAATGTTCCTAAAATTTATATGAAACCACAAAAGACCCAAGTAGCCAAAGCTATTTTGAACAAGAAAAGCAAAGCTGAATGTATCACAATTCTAGATTTCAAGTTATATGACATAGCTATATTAATCAAAACATTATGAAACTAGCACAAAAATAGACACTTAGGTCAATAGAGCAGAAAAGAAAATCTAGAAATATACCCATAATTATATGGTCAATTAAACTTTGACAAAGCAGGAAAGAATATCCAATGGGAGAGAGATAGTCTCTTTAACAGTTGCAAAAGAATGAAACTGGACCACTTTCCTACACCAAACACAAAAATTAAAATGAATTAAACATGCAAAAAAAAAATACCTGGAACCCTAAAAATCCTAAAAGAGAACACAAATAGTAATGTCTCTGACATTGGCTGTAGCAACATTTTTCTAGATACATCTTCTGAGGCAAGGGAAATTAAAGCAATAAAAAACTACTGGGAATACACAAAAATAAAAGTTTCTGCAATAAAGGAAACAACCTAAAAAACTAAAAGTCAGCCTACTAAATGAGAGAAGGTATTTTAAATGGCATATCAGTAAGTGGTTAGTATCTGAAATATATAAAGAACTTAAACTACTCAATATCTCCCACAATGAATAATGTTTAAAAATGTGCAGAAGACGTGAACAGACATTGCTCTAGACATGCAGATGGCCGAAAGACACACAAAATTGCGCTCAATATCACTCGTCAGCGCCAAAATGCAAATCCGAACGACAATGAGATATGACCTCACACCTGTCACAAGGGCTAAAATCAGCAACACAAGAAACACAGGTGTTAAGGAGGAGAAGTGGAGAAAAAGGAACTCTAACGCACTGTTGGTGGAAATGCAAACTGGTGCAGTCACTCTGGAAAATGTACGGAGTTTCCTCAAAAAGTCAAAAATAGAACTACTCTCTGATCCTATAATCACACTAGTGGGTAGTTATCCTCAAAATATAAAAACACTAATTCAAAAAGATACAGAAACCCCTATGTTTTACAATAGCCAAATTATGGAAGCAGCCCAAGTGTCCACTGATAGATGAATAGATAAAGAATAGTTGATTACATTTATATATATATATATATTTGAATTTATACATTTATATATAAATATATATTAAATCAATATATATTAAATCTTATATATATATATATGATTAACGTATATACAAAATCCTCAACCAAATACTAGAAACTGAATCCAATAACACATTAAAAAAAAATCATTCTCTACCATCAAGTGAGATTTATTTATTCATTTATTTATTTTAAAGATTTTATATTTATTTATTTGACAGAGAGAGAGAGATCACAAGTAGGCAGAGAGGCAGGCAGAGAGAGAGAGTTCCTTTGTCTTTCAGTCCAGAGCTCTGACACTGAATCTCTGCCTTTTGTGGGCTACACTCGCTCTCTGTAGTGTTAGTGAAATCCAGGCAGGCAGATTTTTAGGGGATGTGACTGCAGGAGAGCTTGGGAGTGAAGTGGTGGTGTTAGCAAAGTTTGAGCTGAACAGCTGGTCCTGGGCAGGACTCTTAGAGGCTTGGTGCTTGCAGGAAGCATGGTACAAGGAAGAGGTAGTGGATGTCAGGGGCACAGAAATTTGGGCTGAGCACAGGGCTGAAGTCAGTAGGTTTGGAGTGGACAAGTACTCAGGAAAATGAGTGGTTAGGGCCCCCTGCTAGCTGGTTAGATGGGAAGTGTCTCTGCAGTGGTATCTCCCATAGCTGGCCCTGTGTTTATGACTTGGAGTTTGGGTGGGGAAGGGAAATGGTGCCTACCAGCTCCATTGTTCCTGGAAAAGTCCCCCAACAAACTCTAAAATCCATATAAACAGCTTGTTCTCCTGTTTGCTCCAGGCATAATGCAAACTGTCTCTTCTATTTTGCCTCTCTGTAGGCTGTATCTCTTTAAGGGTGAGGATCCACCTATCGCTCACCCTCTTGGCTCACCCAGTGCTGAGTCAGCTGACTTAAAGTTCCAGGCTCTGTGTCCTGCTGGTCATACAAACTCAGGAAATTCAGTCAGTCTTGTTATGGGGATTCATCTTCCTGTGTGGGCTCCCTAGTGTGAGGGACCATTTCCTTCCCCTCTCCATACCCCTCTCCAGAGTTCCTCCCTCCTAGAAGCAGCTGCTGACCAGCATTTCTATCCTTTCTAAACTGTCAGATATGATTTCTTCTCTACATTTAGTTGTGGAGTTTGTTCTCCCAGTCTTCAGATTACTCCCTGATTTATCCACAGGGGTGTGAGTAATATCTAGTTGTAAATGTGGGACAGGGTGAACTTAGGGTCTTCCTACTCTACCATCTTCTCATGTTCCCCCAATCTAATCACTTTTTGATGGTAATGTTCTCTGATAGGTATTTCATACCTTCCAAAGATCTTTCTACTTCATATCTCTTACCATTGGTCTATCTACATTTCTCTTTCCCAGATTTTGTCTCTGATAACTTCCAATATTTCTCTCTTCTAGAACTTTAACCAAACAACTCATCTATTTCCCACTTTTCATGTGTCTACATATATTCTGACCTTAGAACACATTTCTTTTTACATAATGTAAGTAGATGTAGATGCAGGTCCCAGAGCTCTGAACATTGGGAATACTTTGTCTAATCACTAGTTGTGAGATCCATCTCTGCAAGGTGGTACTGTCCATATTGCAGGCTACTTCCACAACAGACTTGTCTACAGTAGAATTATTCCTCCCCCTCCCCCAGGCCTTTTCAAAAAGGATACACTGCCATAAAACTTGATAAATAATCCAGAGGTATCCAAGCAAGTGTGGTATGTGCCATCTCAGAACCTAAAGAGCTCAAGATGGCCTTGTCTTGTATCTTATAGTGGGGACTGAGAAATGTAATAATTAAATTTTATTGTTATTATTGTTGTTTTTTCTTCTTTGCACACACTGTGCTTATATTCCCTATTACTCACATGACTAAAACCTAAAAAAAAAATTGGAGTAGTAGCACCACAAAACTTTATAGAGCTTAGTTTCCATCCTATGAGGCATAGGTATATTATAAGACTCCAATATACTATTTCTTACTTATACAGCAAGATGTCAGCATCTAGCAAATTATATCACTAATATAGTCAATCATGATTCATATAGAATGTGTGTTTGAGTTACGTTTTTTACATAGGCTCCACTCCCAGCTTGAACTCATTACCCTGAGATCAAGACCTGAACTGTGATCAAGAGTCAGAGGTTCAACCAACTGAGCCACCCACCCCTAGTACTAGATTTTTACAGAAGGTATCATGAAAGATGTGTTCCATGGATAATACTATGTTTACTAGGTTGAATAATATCTCCCAAAAATTTATTTCTACTCAGAACATCAGATTGTTACCTTATTTGGATATAAAATCTTTATAGATATAATCAGTAAGTTAAAATGAAGTCATAACTGTATTAGAGCTATAATTCAGTGATTTCTATGCTTATAAAAAAAAGGAAAAAAAGAGACACATGGGAATTTCATGTGAAGATGCATTGTCTACATCTACAGACAAGGGATGCAAAGTGTTACATTAACCACCAGAAGCTAGGAGAAAGTCATGGAACTGCTTCTCCTTCAGTGTCTTCGGAAAGAACCAACTCTGCAGACACCTGGATTTCAGACTTCTGTTCTCTAGGACTGTGAGAGAATAAGTTCATACTGATTTAAGTTTGTAGTAATTTCTTACAGCAGTGACAGAAAACTAATACACTATGTGAATGCAAAGTGCTTCTGCTTCTTCTCAATCACTTGAGTGCCATGAGAAAGGATATATTGCCCAACTGATGACTATATACAAACTACAGGAATCTTTAATATTCTCTAGTGGATATAACACACCTGGAACAGTTACTGCAGTTGAGGATACTATTTGGGAATTGAAGATTTTTAAGTGCATGGATTTATATGTGCCCATATAAATCCTGAGAATCCAAATATTTCCCAGTCAGGTTTTTGGTCTTGGCATAACAAATTTTCTGGGGTTGAGAATTCAACCTTTGCTGTAGCTCCACTACCTTAATAATCAAATTTTTCTGGCCTCTAGCTATAGAGGCTGTGCTACTAATAAGACTCTATTGTTTATTAATCATTCATAACATTTTAATGTTTCTTCATTGAATCAATAACATCCAGCAAGTATCATCAATTCCATATTCTTTACTGTTACTGCTTTTATTGAAATTTTCAAATGCTTGAAATGTACCTCTCCACACATTCTCTTCTACTTGTATCTCCTCTCAATTCATCAACGGAAGGCTTTTTAATAATTACATCTTTACAGCATGCCAAGGGCAATTACTACTAAAATTTGACCAACGATAGAATCCTTCAGAGGCATATGAAGCTGGCAGTTTCTTTTGCTTCAAAATCTAATTTTGGGTTCAGCTTCCTAGGAGCATGTCCAGTATCAACAGTTTTAGATCACATTTCCTAGGGAATAAATATTTGCTTGCAGGGATTTTGTAGATGAATGTTATTGCAGTTACTATTTGTAAAGGGATAAAAAAGCAGAATTAGGTATAGAGAAAAAGTTGAAGTGGAATCCAGCTATAACTAGGAATCAGCCAATTATATGACGACTTTGGAACCCTGAATATATGTAAGAGGGGATAGACTTCTGCACTTCCTCTTTGGGCAGTCTTTGAAGGTGGACTGCCCCCAGGAGGAAGGCAAGATGTTAGGTGAAGCAAATCCCCCCAGCCTGGCACAACTGATGAAGAAGGACTTGACAGTGATAGGTCAGTAGGCAACATTACAAGCAAAAGACTAGATCTTTAAATGGTGATCTGGAGAGTACTCTACAGCATTCACTAGAGAGAAATTAGTCCTGATCATCTTCAAACACATGAATGGCTGTGAATATTAAGAGAGTGGACACATTTACCTAGATAACCTGGAATTCTGGGATCCCTCAGAACTCTTACTAATGGAAATACAAATATAAAGGATGTAGAGTAGTTACAAGAAACACTTTTTATATGGGGGAATGTAGACGCAGGGAAGAAAAGTAGGAAGTTATTGTTCTAACTCAGGAAATTATGAAAAAGGTTTACTATAATCAAGCCATAAACTTAATGTTGTTTCTCTTGGTTTAAAATAAAAATAAAACAAAATTCCAAATCAAATTTAAATTGTCAGTGGAAATAAAACTTTAATCTTTTCTTAACAATTAGATCCAAAATAGTTAAAAAAGATTTACATGGAAGCATGAAAAATACAGAAATATATCATTCAATCTGCTGAAATTTTATCCACCTAATGTAGATTAGAATACATTAACCAGTTGGCCAATTGTAAAGAAAATGTCCTACAAATACTATAAGGAAGTATTTTGACTAGACCATCTTTGTTTTGTTTTTGTTTGTTTTTGAGTTGTTAATATGCTTCTCGTATATGCTATTCTTCCAAATTATTGGTAGGTAGCCAAGATTGTGGAGACTAGTTGACTGAAACCAGGGGGATATATATTTGAATGTTTATATTACATATTCTGTGTATGACTAGTTCTAAGTTTAGTGCACCAAAATACCTGGTTTCCTATTATGCCTTTAAGTTACTAGAATGTAGAAGATAGTAGCTGTCTCAAATGCAGAATGATAGTCATTTTACTTATTACTACTTTGTTAAAATACTATACCAATAGTTTTATTTTAGACTCATTTCATCATTCAAATATACTTGAGTTACTGTGGACTTGATATATTAGCATGTTTGGAGTGCTGTGCTATGTAGGCTATTATCTGTGTTACTTCATTAGTTATTTTCTTATTGTTAGTTATTTCCTTATTGGGGTAAAAAAAAGTTGGTGTATTCATTCCATTTGATATTTCTCAGTGCTATGCATTGGATATGAGTTTGTGATACATTTTTATTGGTTCTCTGTTAATTTATTTTTCTTATGATGTTTATTCTCTATGAATTGTTTGCCCTGTTAAAATTTGATTAATTTGTACTTCTGATGATAGGCCAAATTAAACAAAATAAAATGACAAACTAATAAATATATAATATATGTTGCTGGGAAACTAGTAAGGACTCTGCCACAAACTACATTATTAATAGATGAAAATTAAAGTTAATTAAAGTATTGATTTGAAAATGAGAAATGTAATTTATTATTTGTGAATCTAATAAAGAGGAACATTTCTCAAGGTCGTGTTTCTTTTGTTCTTTTCTTTAAACAACAAACCAAATAATTTTTGAAGATAATAGATTGCTTTAAATAATAAAGAACAATGTCAGAGGCAGACTTACCAGGAAGCTAATAAAGTTTAACCCACAAGGCCCCTAATTTACATGGATGCCATCTGAGCCCCTGGAATGAGTGTTAACACTGTGTTTTAAAATGCATACTTCAGTGAATTTTCCAAAAGCCAGATATTTTAATTTCTGACTAGTTTCATTCTGACTTCCTCCTGCATCAGATTTTCCTCAGTGTTAGCGAGCTTGAGGATCCGGCTAAGGGACAGTAAGTTGAGGTTTAGGTTTAGTTAAGGTTTTGGTTTAGTAAGATTAGGTTTAATAAGTTTAATTTAGTTAAGATTTATGGGGTTATTTTATTTATACTATAGTCACTTGTGATATAATTAAGATATTATTAGCTATTCCCATGTATTTTAATGGCTTCCTGGCGTGATCCTATCAGACTTTGTGCTAATTCACAAAAATAGGGGACCAAAGATGCTATAGAACTACTCTAGAATCTTTCTGCTCTAGATGACACAGGTAACAGCTTTTCATTCCATCCAGTATACAGGTCAAAGCAATATTTCTAGATCCAGAATTTGTTGATTTCAGAATCCAAACACTATTATCAGGCACTGTACTTCCTACTTTGAGGTAGGAGAATTAAAATTCAACAATTATTTTTATACCCTGCAAGAGATATTTTACTATGCTTCTGAGTACTGGTCTAAACTTCATTGAAACTCAGATTTGTGACACCCCATTGAATATATCTCTCCTGTGTGAATATATTGTATTACTAAAAATTCTAAAAAACTAGCCCAGTTCTTGCTCATCCTGCCCAATGATCCCTGCCATCAATGTAATAGATCAATATGATGTTCTGCAGAACTCTATAGTCTAATTCTCTCCATATTATGTTATGCTAGAGAGCAGAATATAATTTAACCCTGGGTCATTTTTATGAATGAATATTTTATTTGTTTCATGTGAATTCATATTAGTTATGATTTTTTATGAGAATACAAAAGAATACCTACACCACATGATAAGTTATACATGCTATACTTGAATCCTTAATAATCAGACCTAGTGATGATACTATATTGGGCACAGCAACTGCACTATGAAACTATTGATTGATTAAACTTGCAGTACTTTATGGTCATTCTGGTAAATTAATTGGAGATATAAGAGGCCAAGCCCTGCATTCTTTTTTTTTTTAACTTAATTTTATTTTTTTAGTGTTCCAAGATTCATTGTTCATTCACCACATCCAGTGCTCCATACAATACATGCCCTCCTCAATACTCACCTCTTGGCTCACTCATTCCCTACCCCCCTCCCCTCAAAAACCTCAGTTTGTTGCTCAGAGTCTACAGTCTCTCATGTTTCATTTACCCCTCCAGTTTATCTCAATTTACTTTTCTCTTCCTGCTCCTAATGTCCTCCATGCTCATTTACTTATGCTACAAGTAAATGAAACCATATGATAATTGACTTTCTCTGTTTGACTTATTTCACTCAGCATAATCTCCTTCAGTCCCATCCATGTTGTTACAAAAGTTGGGTATTCATCCTTACTGATAGCTGCATAATATTCCATTGTATATATGGACCATATCTTCTTTATCTATTTGTCTGTTGAAGGGTATCTTGGCTCTTTCCACAGTTTGGCAATTGTGGACAATGCTTCTATGAACTTTGGGGTACAGGTGCCCATTCATTTCACCATCTGTATCTTTGGAGTAAAGACCCAGTAGTGCAATTGCAGGGTCATTGGGTAGCTCTACTTTTAATTTCTTTGGGAATCTCCACACCATTTTCTGAAGTGGCTGCACCAACTTACATTCCTACCAGCAGCGTAAGAGGGTTCACCTTTCTCCATATCCTCTCCAACACTTGTTGTTTCCTGTCCTGTTGAATTTGGCCATCCTAACTAGTGTTAGGTGGTATCTCAATGTGGTTTTGATTTGAATCTCACTGATGGCTAAAGATGATAAACATTTTTTCATGTGTCTGTTAGTCATTTGTATATGTTCTTTGGAGAAGTGTCTGTTCATGTCTTCTGTCCATTTTCTGACGTGATTATCTGTTTTTTGAGTGTTGCATTTGAGGAGTTCTTTGTAGATCTTTGTCTATAGTCTCATTTGCAAATATCTTTTTCCATTCTGTGGATTGCCTATTTGTTTTATTGACTGTTTCCTTTGCTGTCCAGAGGCTTTTCATCTTGCTGAAGTCCTAAAAGTTCATTTTTGCTTTTGTTTCCTTTGCCTTTGGAGTCATGACCTGAAAGAAGTTGCTGTGGCCAATGTCAGAGGTTACTGCTTATGTTCTCCTCTAGGATTTTGATAGATTCCTGCCTCATGTTGAGGTCTTTCATCCATTTTGAATTTATCATTGTGTAGGGTGTAAGAAAATGGTTGAGTTTCATTCTTCTATATATAGCTGTTCAATTTTCCCAGCACCATTTATTGAAGAGACTGTCTTTTTTTCCACTGGATATTTTTTCCTGTTTCGTCAGATTATTTGGCCATAGAACTGTGGGTCCATATCTGGGCTTTCTACTCTGTTCCCTTGCTTTATGTGTCTGTTTTTGTGCCAGTACCACACTGTCTGGGTGATTTCAAGCTTTGTAGTAAAAATCAAGCTTGGTTTTTCTTTTTCGATCTTTTTGTGTCTTCTTCAATTTCTTTCATGAGTGTTCTGTAGTTCTTCAAGTACAGATCCTTTACCTCTTTGGTTAGGTTTATTCCAAAGTATCTATGGTTCTTGGTGCTATACTAAATGGAATCGATTTTCTAATTTCCCTTTCTATATTTTCTTTGTTAGTGTATAAGAAAGCAACTGATTTCTATGCATTGATTTTGAATCCAGCCACATTACTGAATTGCTGTATGAGTCTAGTAGTTTGAGTGTAGAGTCTTTTGCATTTTCCATATAAAGTATCATGTCATCTGTGAAGAGAGAGTTTGACTTCTTTGCCAGTTTGAATACCTTTTATTTATTTTTGTTGTCTGTTTGCTGTTGCTAGAACTTCTAGTACTATGTTAAACAACAGTGGTGAGAGTGGGTATCCAGTGTTCCTGATCTAAAGGGAAAGCTGTCAGCTTTTCCCCATTGAGAATGACATTCACTGTGGGTTTTTCATAGATAGATTTTATTAAACCTATCTATTACCCAGAGGACCCACTACAAATAGCATTCTAAGTATAACTCTATGTATTACCTGTCCCTTAAAAGAAATGATATTTTACAACCATGGGTATGATTGCAAATTCAGACACTATTTCTGAGAGCCACCCAAATGTCTAAGTATTTACTTTTTCAAGTGTGCATTCAAATTTTTGAATGACTGTATGTAACTGTATCATAACTATAGGGTCTATAATTACAATATATACTTGCAGTGATATAGTAGGGTCATTCCTCCTATAACCTTGACCATTTCCTTAACCAAGAGGTAAAAGTTTGAAAAGTGGCTCAATCTAAGAACTGAAGAAAGAATGTGACTTTTATTAGGGTAACTGCCTTCATTCTCTGTGCTCCTTCATTCTCACCGTCCTCTAATTTTAGATGTTAAACAGTATCCTCTTTGGCCATTTATCTGTTGTCACTAAGGCTGTCATGGTTTATTGACCATCTTCATAACTGCCTTAAGGTCAAATTCCCTGGGCTCTGATGTTACCTTATTTTTTTTTTTAAGATTTTATTTATTTATTTGACAGAGAGAGAGAGAGATCACAAGCAGGCAGAGAGGCAGGGAGAGAGAGAGAGGGAAGCAGGCTCTCCACTGAGCAGAAAGCCTGATGCGGGGCTCAAACCCAGGACCCTGAGATCATGACCTGAGCTGAAGGCAGAGGTTTTAACCCACTGAGCCACCCAGGAGCCCCTGACATTACCATTTATTATAGTAAATGTAACTCCCTTGCCTACAGTGGCTACTGCTACTTGATCTCAATTATTTCAGGGCTCCCTTTTCCTCATAGATATTAATGAGCCCATTTCTATGACGTCTTCTAAAATCATCAGTCCTGGGCTTCAAAGAGCCATTGCTGAGCTTATTAGTTTGTTGGGGTTTCTTTCAAGAGACTATTCTTGATGGTCTTGATGAAAAAGGTGATCTATGAATTCAGTATAAAGATGATACTCTGGTGCATCTTGTGGCCTTATATAATATATACAGCTCAACACTGCTCACTTCCTTGACTTTTTTAGTCCATTTTCTAATATCTGCCAGGGACTCTTTAGGCAATTTCATATCACACAGCAGAGGTGATTGCTTACTACAAGCTTCTAAGAGTTTTGCCATAAAGTGAAATTATTTTTCCTAAGAAAGAAATCACAATTAAATGTATTTTTGATTATATAATCTTACTGTTTGGCCACTTGATCAAGTATCGACATTATTCAAACCCAGAGGAACTCTCTGGCTCATGTACAAAAACCTATGCATTCTATCTATATCTGACCAATAGTCTAAGAAATTTTATAAAGAATGAAGATTTCTTAATTAAGACTTTTCTTAGAAAAAAAATTTAATATGTATGTGCTCTATACATATATACTTGTGTGTTTGTATTATACACACATTTAATATTCTGATTTTTTCCAAATATATGTGTTTTATTTCTCATTTATCCTGTCTGATGGAGATGGAAAAGGTGTGAAGAGGTAATATTATTTATTAATTATACAACTAGATCTAAAAGTAACTAAAAAGGTAAATAACAAGATTATGTATAACTATCACCAAACATTAATTTCATATAATAAGATTTCAAGAAGTGAATGTTAAAACTCACCATCATTGTTCCATTGAATATGTTCATGTGTTGTTTTTGCTCTACAAGCCAATGCATGTAGAGATTTATTTGCAGAAATTAAAGCTTAAAACACAAAGGTCCAAGATGTATATTAGTTAAGGTTATATAGATAATGTATGAAATATTTCTTATATGCCTGTCTTTTAAACTGCTCTGTGGCCAGAGAATATTATAACATATAATTCTCAAAGGACTTGCTATGATGCAAGATTTGGTATGCCTGCCCTTTTGGAAAATATAAGACTTTCCCAACATAAATCAGTTTTACTGCAAGTAATATGATCATCCTAGTACTTCTGTTCTTGAAGATGACCACTCTACATTGAATATATTTCATTCATAGTTTCACATTTATTTAAATACAGGTTTTTCAGGACAAAGGCAAAATTTCACTCTCCTCCTAAAGAGTCACAAAACTAGAAGGACCTTAAAATAATGTCCAGTCCAGAGGCCTGATTTGATACCATTCTATATGCTATTAAGAAAATGCCTGAATTACAAAATAAATACCTGCATTTTATCTTTAATTAAAGTAATAGTAGCCATTAAGATGAGATTAATCAATTTCTTTAATATGAGCAATATTAAGAAAATTATAAATAAATTTTTCCTCCAGTTAGATAATCCCTCAGATTTCCTTATTTAAACATGTATGTCTTAACCTTCTTATTTGCAGCCTTTGGTTTTGTCCTTAACTCTTAAAACTGTTAACTCTTCAAGACTCTCACTGACTGAAGAATCAAGATAATGCTGTAGAAAAAAAAAAAAGATAATGCTGTCGAATAACTTATGATTTTTAGTTAATTGCATAATTATATTTTGCTTAAATTATACTTGGTCACAGAGAGTTTTCAGTGTGAAGTTGAATAAACTAATCATGTTATCTGATTATAAGGTAGTCAGAATGCAGGTGAGTAGCAAAAATCATGTTACTGAATTCCAAGTCCACTGCCCATGGCTGGAAAAGCCAATACTCAAGAGATGACTTTTGAATAGAAAGGAATTTGAGTTTTATTCAGGAGGACAGATACCTGTGGAGAAGGCAGACCTTGTCCAAAAGAGGTTTCTGTCTGGCCCAGGTATTTTTAAAGGAGTTTAGGGTAATTAATTAGTAAAAGAATACAGTGATCTGCTGTAACATTACTTGATTACTTACATATTAGATGGTGCCAGCCACAAACATGATCTCAGAGCTCAGGGGGTGTGCAAGGCAGTCCAGTTCCTCTTTCATCACATGCAGTAGTACTTTGTTCTTTCTGTAAAGGAGGGCACAGTCTACAGATATACAAAGAGAGGTTAATAAAAACCATTTGTATGACTTCAAAAAAGAAAATCATTTTGCTAAAAAAAAAACTGCTAGACTAATCAAAAAGCTGAAATGGTATCAAAGAGACTTGCTGGCCTATGTGACTTGAGAAAGTTTTGGTTTTTCATGCCTAGTGGCTTGTCTGCTGTGGATCAAGGGACATAAGTCACCAAGTAAGGAGTGTGTTAACTTGAAGCAAGTTAACCCTTAAGATCAGTTGGAGAGCTGTTATAATCAGAAGTTTAAACTACTGAGTGCTCATTAATGTCCTTTCAGAGTAATTATACCTTCTTGAGGATAGGACAAAAATTTTCAAAACTTTTTCATCCATTTGGGCTACTGTAACAAAATTCCAAAGACTAGGTTGCTTATAAGCAATAGAAATTTATTTCTTACAGTTCTTTCGGTTGGAGTAGGTCACAAACATGTTTGCTTTTTGGTGAATGCCCTCTTCTTGGCTTATAGCTTACACTTTCTTGCATGACCTCACATGGTGAAAGGTTCTATCAAGCTCTGTGAGGTCTCTTTTATAGAGGCATTAATCCCATTCATGACAACACTACCTCATGACCTAACTGCCTTCCAAAAGCTCCCACTTTCAAATACCATCATTTATGGGAATTAGAATTTCGATATATGAATTTTGGAGAGACCTATTCATATCATGGCAAAAAACAAATATATAATGAACATGCTCTGTTAAAGTAATCCAACATTATTGATAAGAAACAAATGCCTTTTCTTACATTTACTAATTTCTTCACCTCCTACCATATTTTCTATTGAAGAAAATGTTTATTATTAATCATGTAACTATTGTATCAAATTAAAATAACAGTAAAAGTTTGCTTGTATTCATATGATTAAATGCATTGATAAGTAAAATATAAATTAATAAACAAATACTTTTGAGTTCTGTTTAGTGTCAGTGCAAAAATAAGTGACCCATCTCCATGGTCCACTGCAAACCAAATTTATTTTATTAGCAAGTCAGTAATTTCTCTGTCTCATTATTCTTACCTGTAAAAGATAAATTAATTAGTGAACTAGGTTTTGCATTGTTCACTTGTAAATACATGGTTAAAGAATGAGTTTTCTATTCATTTATCATTTAAAAAATAAATTATTTTATCTTAGCTTATAATGGTGTTTTGAAGGGAGAATGAAAAATAATATATATATATATATATATATATATATATATATATATATATTAAGTTTTAAAAGCTATCCCTTGAGCTAGGTAAATTTTTGATGTTTAATTTAACTTCATTTCTTGTAAATAAACCTCCAGAGAACAGATTCTGGTTTTATCAGGTTACAGTAATTTTTTTTCTAATACAATATAATTGAATAATTGTTTAATGAAGGATGTGAAAAAAATTAGTGGTAAATCATTATTCAGCCTTATTATAGACAATGTATTCATTTACCAGGAAATTGTTTGAGTTATAAACAATAATTAGTTTAAACAGATTGTACTTCACAATTATGTACAAAACATAATATTTAACCGAAGAAGAAACGTTAAACTAAATGAAGACTAATTTATGGGCACCTGGGTGGCTTAGTTGGTTAAGCACCCAACTCTTGATATCAGCTCAGGTCTCATGATCTTAGGGTCATGAGATGGAGCCCCGCATCAGCCTCTGCACTCAGTGGGGAATTGTCTTGATATTCTCTCTCTTTTTGTCCTTCCTACCCCCCAAATAAATAAATAAATCCTTAAGAAATAAATAACTAAATAAAGACTGATTTAAAAATAAAAGGCAATTAAATTTGAACTAAAATATGTTGAAATGAAAATAAAATCTAAGATACTGTATAATGTTCTTCTCCCCCTAGTTTTAACTCTAGAGATTGTATGTACTTAGCAACCATCATCTAATTAATTAGTTAATATCACTTTCACACAACTAATTCTTCTGTGGAATTATACAAATAAAAATATGTAAATAACAAGCTAGATAATTAATGTAGAGTGAATAATTTTCTATTTCAGTTGCAAGTAAAAATCTTACCAAATATTTCCTTGCATGATTATTGCTTATCATTCTGTCTAGAATCTAAACTCCCTGAAAATTCATTGCTTTGTTTGCAATTATATTGCTAATGATTAGAAAAATAAATAAACTTATAATGTTCTCAATCTTGCCAGTCGACACCTTATACTAAGAAGTTTTAACATTCAGAGAAATTCAACAACTTTCTTCACAGTCTTAAATTCCATGTTATATAAAAGGAAAATGACCTTTGTGACAATTACTCAATCCTGGTCTTGTAGCATGAAAGCATTCATGGGACAACATGTATGAGTGTGCCTGCACTAAAATAATGCTTTATTCATAACAAACAGGTAGGGAAACAGATTTGGAGGGCCTGAAAGTGAAGATGCCCGAGGTGTGGGGTATGTGGGTCTGGGATCCAGATGAGGAGTGAGAATTTACAGGAACTAATGAGGTCTTTGACTCTAACCATTTTTTCTTGTTGGAGATTTTGGGAGGGGGTTTTATTACCAGTTGGATTGCCAAATTAGATGCCATAAATATTTCCTTTGCATGTTTCTAAGGTCTCAGCAGTGTGTTAAGTTAATGGATCTTATTATTATTTTGCATTATGATAATGATGACACATGAGTAAGTGAACTTTGTGAACTTCTTCAATATTTAAAAGCTATGATGGGAGTTTGCTGTACGAACTCAAGAGAGAAAATAATCACGACACAGTAAAATGTGAGATATTGTCAGGATTTTAAATTAAGTATGCTTTTATAAATACAAAAAATATAAAAGGAAATATTATAAAATATAAGAAATTCAGTGTCCAACATTACATAGCTACAGAACATACAAGGTTTGAATTCTTTTCCAAGGCACATTTCCCCCTGGGATACATTGTCTGTCTTTTTCTGAGTCAAAGTAGCTAGTAGGGTAAACACACACACACACACACACACACACACACACACGAGTGAACATACATACACTCACACAATGGTACACAGTGATGTTGAAACCAAGTTTGTGATACAGAACAAGTCTGTTCAATATTTTATTTTCAATTTCTCAAAAAAATGGTATGTTGATAATAATTAAATGTAACTCAAATAATTGATTCTCCAGAAGTTTAGATTATTGATGTAAAGTCAGTGGCTTTAAAGTCAGTAAGTCAGTGGCCTTCAGATCCTGTATATAAGGGACATAAGGGAGGACTTAAAATTTATAGAGGAATATATGAAGAGCATGTTCAGTAGATTAAGTACCTGAAATAAGCATTCTTTTAGTCAAGATACAAAAATATTATGGTGAGTAAAATTCAATTCAATAACATATAAAATCCTGAACTTTTGGGGTACCTGGGTGGCTCAGTGGGTTAAAGCCTTTGCCTTAGGCTCAGGTCATGATCTCAAGGTCCTAGAATCAAGCCCCACATTGGGCTCTCTGCTCACCAGGAAATCTCTCTCTCTGCCTGCCTTTCTGCCTATTTGTGATCTCTCTCTCTGTCAAATAAATAAATAAAATCTTAAAAAACAAACAAACCTGAACTTTTATGCATCTAATAGTTTAGTTTAGAAATATATAAAGTAAAAACTTGCAAAATAAAAAGTCCATCTGCCAGATATCCTAATAAATTCTTTTACACATTAAAATGATTTGAAAATTAATGTTAATCTATAGTTCCTAAAAATAACACCAAATATACTTGTTTTTAGTAGTTTCTACATATAAACTCAACTATCTGTGAGTTAAGAGGTATTTACCACTAAGAAAATGTCATATTTTTATTTCCATTTCAGAGGATAGTTATTGCATACAGGGTACAGACTTTTGGTTGGTATGTGATATGGAACTACAGACAACTGAGCTCATTCTTCCTGATACAACTAATTTTCTTTTATAACCGCTCCTATAAGAACACAGATACCATGGAAGATTTTGATACCTTCTGGTTTTCCCACTGTTCTACTTTTTAAAACTTTTAAACTTCAATACATTCTTAATTTTTTCACTAGTAATGTAGCAGTTGCTTTCTTTAGTTTATTATATAGTTTGAGATACTAGAATTTTGTACTGTTTTCATATTTTTTTTCCTTTTTAGGAGGTTCCAAAATATTATAAATACTATAAGATTCTTCTTGATTTTTTGCATATCCCATGACTTTTTCTGGCTCTATTAAAAAGACACACACACACATTTTTGTATATTATATATCACGACATTTAAGAGGGTAAGTTCTAAAATTAGAGATATTTTGGGGCACCTGGGTGGCTCAGTGGGTTAAAGCCTCTGCCTTCAGCTCAGGTCATGATCTCAGGGTCCTGGGATCGAGCCCCACGTCGGGCTCTCTGCTTGGCAGGGAGCTTGCTTCCCCCCACCCCCGTCTCTCTCTCTGCCTGTCTCTCTGCCTACTTGTGATCTCTCTCTCTCTCTCTGTCAAACAAATAAATAAAATCTTTAAAAAAATAAAAATAAATAAAATTAGAGATATTTTGATTCCAGAACAGCTTTTGTTTCCTTAACTATATGTTCTATAGTCTTTCCCTCTTTCATCTCATTTTCATTGCCTAGAGAAGGATATGTGTCCTAAAGAAAAATCTGTTCTCTTTTCTAGCTTACACTGTTGCACACAGACCACAATAGTGTTTATTCAAGCAAAATAAGTATTATTTATTTGCAATAGTTTTTAACTTAGCCTAGCAGTATTTTAGAAGAGATGACTACATAAAGTTTAAGAAATAAAAACCTTATCATATTGCCATGGCATAAAGCATAAGCTAAAAGATTTGATGAATTAATGTGTAGAATTATAAGTGGATGAATGCTTTCAAAAGATAGAAATTATAATTGGGAACATTCAAAAGAAAGAGACAAAAACAAAGTAAAACTTTACCCTTTTTAATAATGAAGTTAATAGACTACATAGACTCTCAGAGTGACTATTATTAAGAATTATAATTATTTAGGGGCCCCTAGATGGCTCAGTGGGTTAAGCCTCTGCCTTTGGCTCAGGTCATAATCTCAGGGTCCTGGGATCGAGCCCCACATCAGGCTCTGCTCAGGAGGGCACCTGCTTCCCCCTCTCTCTGGCTACCTCTCTGCCTGCTTGTGATCTCTCTCTCATCAAATAAATAAAATCTTTAAAAAAAAAGAATTATAATTATTTAATGTGCAGGATATTGCCTAAGAAATTGCTATATTTATTTACTATTTTACTTTAGATGTAGACATTCTTTTTTTAATTATATAGCCAGGCAATATCTAGAGGTTCTCTTTTTGTTTGTTTTGTTTTATTTTTCCCCAAATACGTTTCTTTTATTTTTTCAATGTTACAAGATTAATTGTAGAGGTTCTCTTTTTGTTGAGATTAACAGTGGGATCTTCTTCACAAGAAAGGGACTCAAGTTTGTTGCTTCTCGTTCTGTCCCCATGAAAATACTGTCCTCAATGAAGATAGCTAAACTTTTTCACTCCTCTATTCTCTATCTCTCTTCTCTATTATTTCACTATATTACTTTCTTCATTTTTGAGATTGTTAAAGGAAAATAAAACTAAACGTTGATTTCCAAATTACATATAAGATCAGAATTTACTGTCTCAGAAATAAATATGTTACAATTTGAAGAAATGATGTAGTAGAAGTATGCCTTCTAGGTATAGGCTTTGTGGGTCCCTAATTTAATTTAAATTTATTTAATTTTTATTTGTATTGGCTTAATTTGCATTGGTTTAATTTAAATTTGTATTGGCTTCTTAACTTAACCTAAACCCTTTCTTTAAATTCATTTTTTCTCAGATACTACACAAAGTACAGAAACATTTGGCTAATCCCTCACTGATATAAGATTTCACATAACCTCCTGAAATGTATTCAAGTGCTTATTATAACAAGAGTTAAAAGTGAAGCTATTCATTGTAGTTATAATTTATCATGTTTCACTTATGAGAAGTACAAAACTTAATTTCTTAAAGAATTATTAGAAACACTTTCATGTCCTTTTATTATTTTTGATATTTTGTTGTTTTTAATGGTAGGTCCTTATTAACAGAATTAAGGAATTCTTTAGTATGTATGAAAACCTAGAGATAAATCTTTTTCAATGGATTATTACTATGTTGCTTAGCAATAGTTAAAAGGGTATCATCTATATTGCTTTTGGCAAAAAATTCTCCTATTGAAGATTTATAAAATATACTGTTCCAGGTAATACTGTTATTGACACTCAACATCTTTCAAACTTCTCTTAAAACAATTGTATCCAGAATTTTCTTTGGATAAGTGTTATGTTGAGTCACTAGTCTAGCCTCAGGGATGTGATTTAGTTGGTATTTATGCCACCCTGCTCCCCAGAAGTGGTCACTAAAGGCTTAATCTAATAAGCTTGTTTCATTATCTTAATGAAAAATGATTTGTTAAAAAAATGGGTATAGGATCTACTTCTAGCCATTGAAAAATGACATTTTCAATGGATTTTAGCAAAGCAAGTTTCCTTGTCTTTTTCTTAGTTACTATGAGGGATTCTCATTTATCTTTTAGACTTGATTGTTGAAAGCATGAAGCCTGAAAGTGAATAAGAGCTAAATGTTTTATAGACATTGACACATTTGGTCTGCACTCATTACAACCTTCTAAGGTGAATATTTATCACTCCCAATTTACAGAGGAGGAAAATGAGGATCAATTGGGTTTGGAAAATACTGACTTCAATGCAATGCTGGGGCATTTAATGACATGTGCTGTAAAATCCCTCCTGTTGTAAATATGCTTTGCAGGGGTTCATGCACTTTGCTGTATACACCAGAGATGATTGTTGCTGCTACACACCAATCATTTGAGGCTTCTTCCAGTCCTTGACTTGGATGTCATTCCCTTAATATAAGTTACTGCCTCTCCAGAATCCTCTTAAAAACTTCAAAATTCACGTGTACTTCAAAATATGGCCCATTTACATATTTTCCAGAACATCAATTGTGTATGTATATATGTGCGTGAGTTCACCTGTCATATATGTGTGTGCACATATATGCACACACATCACACAAATCCAATTACACACAGAAGAGGCACACACACACTCTGAAATATACCTATTTTGCAACCAAAATGGAAGAGCTGGTGAATGGATGTACAGATATAAATTTATGGTGATTGGAGAAGGCAGAGCAGAAATCAAGAGTATCCTCATTCTTGATGGAAATATTTGAGGTGATGGACTGAGCCTTGCTTGAGCTAACTTTACATCTGGACTATTTTGTATGAGACACAAAACTTCTTCTTACTATCTAAAAGACAATGAAATGGATTTTTGTGTCAGTTAAAATAATAAGCTTCCTAAAAGACACATTGATACTCAGCTTTTTGCTTTTTAGAAAGACTAATGATAATAGTAGTGTTACTTACATAAATAAGTAATCTAGGAGATGGAATCATAAGTAACAGTAATTTGGCAAATATATGCCAAAAATTAGGCCATCTGGAAGAAATGAATATATTCCCAGAGACATATAAACTACCAAAACTGAACCAGGAAGAAATAAAAAACCTGAACAGAACATTAACCAGCAAGGAAATTGAAGCAGTAATTCAAAAATCTCACAACAAGCAAGATCCCAGGGCCAGATACCTTCCTAGGGGAATTCTACCAAACATTTAGAAGAATTAACACCTATTCTTCAGAAGCTATTTCAAAAAATAGAATGCTTTTTATGAGGCCAGCATTACCTTGATCCCAAAACCAGACAAAGACCCCACCACAAAGGAGAATTACAGACCAATATCCCAGATTAACATGGACACAAATACTTTTACCATAATACTAGCCAATACAATTCAATAGTACATTAAAAGGATTATTCACCATGACCAAGTGGGATTTATTTCTGGGCTGCAAGGTTGGTTCAACATATGTAAACCAATCAATGTGATATACCACATAAATAAAAGAAAGGACAAGAATCCTACGATCCTCTCAATAGATGCAGAAAAAACAGCATCCTTTTTTTGTTAAAACTCTTCACAGTGTGGGATAAAGGGTACGTATCTTAATATCATAGAAAACCATCTATGAAAAACCCACAGCAAGTATCATTCTCAATGGGGAGAAGTTGAAAGCTTTTCCTCTAAGGTCAGGAACATGGCAGAGATGTCAACTATCACTACTGTTATTCAACATAGTACTAGAAGTCCTAGTCTCAGCAATCAGACAAGAAAAAGAAATAAAAGACACCAAAATCAGCAAGAAGTAAAACTCTCACTCTCTGCAGATGACATGATACTCTATGTGGAAAACCCAAAAGACTTCCCCCAAAGTTGCTAAAAGTTATAGGTAAAGTGGCAGGATATGAAAATAAAGCAAAGAAATTATTTACATTTCTGTACACCAACAATTAGAAGAAAGAGAAATTAAGGAGTTGATCCCATTTACAATTGCAGCTAAAATCATAAGATAACCAAAGAGGCAAAGGATCTGTGCTCAGAAAAGTACAGACCACTGCTGAAAGAAATTGAAGAAGACACCAAGAAATGGAAAAATATTCTTTGCTCTTGGATTGGAAAAACAAATATTGTTAAAATGTCTAAACTACCTAGAGCAATCTACACCTTCAATGCAATTCTTATCAAAATATCATCACTTTTTCACAGAACTGGAACAAATAATCCTAAAATTTGTATGGAACCAGAAAAGACTCCAAACAGCCAAAGGAATATTGAAAAAGACAACCAAGGCTTGTGGCATCACAATTCTGGACTTAAAGCACTATTACCAAGCTGTAATCATCAGGGCAGTATGGTATTGGCATAAAAACAGACACATAAGCCAATGGAACAAAATAGAAAACCCAGAAATGGGCCCTCAACTCTATAGTCAGCTCATCTTTGACAAAGCCGGGAAGAATATCCAGTGGGGGGAAAAAAACAGTCTCTTCAACAAATGGTGTTGGGAAAATTGGACACACATATGCAAAATGAAACTGGAATATTTCCTTAAACCATACACAAAAATAGACCCAAAATGGATGAAATAACTAAATGCGAGACAGAAATCTATCAAAATCCTAGAGGAAAACACAGACATCCAACTCTTTGACCTCAGCTGCAACAACTTCTTGTTAGACATGTCTCCAAAGGTAAGGGAAACCAAAGGCGAAAATGAACTATTGGGACTTCAACAAGATAAAAAGCTTTTGCACAGCAAAGGAAACATTTGACAAAACCAAAGGACAACAGACATATATTTTCAAATGACATATCAGATAAAGGACTAGTATCCAAAACCTATAAAGAACTTATCAAACTCAACACCTAAAGAACAAAAAAATCCAATCAAGAAATGGGCTGAATACATGAACAGATATTTTTCCAAAGACAACCAATTGGCCAACAGACACATTAAAAAATGTTCAGCATCAATCAGCGTCAGGGAAGACAAATCAAAACCACGATGAGATACCACCTCACAGCAGTCAAAATGGCTAAAATTAACAAGGCAGGAAACAACTGATGTCAGTGAGGATACAGAGAAAGTGGAACCCTCTTACTCTGTTGGTGGGAATGCAAGCTGGTGCATCCACTCTGGAAAACAGTATGGAAGTTCCTCAAAAAGTTGAACATAGAGCTACTCTATGATCTAGCAATTGCACTACTGGTATTTACCCCAAAGACACACGTGTAGTAACTCAAAAGCGCACCTGCAACCCAATGTTTATAGCAGCAATGTTCACAATCTCCAGACTATGGAAAGAGCCCAGATGTCCTTGGCAAATGAATGGATAAAGAAGATATATATACATTTAAAGATAAAGATACACACACACACACACACACACGCACACACACACACACACATATGTATGGTTTATACATATATATATTTAAAGATAGATATATATATCTTTATTGATATATAATATATTTATATGTATTTAAAGATATATACATCTTTATCTTTATACACACACACAATGTAATACTATGCAGCCATCAAAAAATGAAATCTTGCCCTTTGCAATGACATAGATGGAACTAGAGGGTATTATGCTAAGCAAAATAAGTCAATCATAGAAAGATAATTATCATATGATCTCACTGGTATGTTCAATTTAAGAAACAAGGCAGGGGATCATAGAGGAAGAGAGAAATACATGAAACAAGACAAAACCAGAGAGGGAGACAAACCATAAGAGACTCTTAATCATAGGAAACAAACTGAGGGTTGCTGGAGGAGTGTAAGATGGAAGGATAAAGTGGCTGGGTGATGGACATTGGGGAGGGGATGTGTTGTAATGAGCCCTGGGTATTATATAAGACTGATAAATCACAGACTTGTAACGCTGAAACAAATAATATATTACATAGTAATTATTTGAATTTAAATTTTAAAAAATAAAAAAGAAATTAAAAAATAATTTACAGATTGGGAAAAAAAAGAAAGATACATATATAGGTATAGATTTCCCATTGGTTCTATCTCTGGGAGAACCCAGACTAATACATTATTTATTATGGCCCAAAGCCAACAGATGTACTGATAAATTCCTAATGGGTGAATGTGGGCACATCAGCCAACACATTCTTTTTTTTTTTTTTTAAGATTTTATTTATTTATTTGACAGAGAGAGAGAGAGATCACAAGTAAACAGAGAGGCAGGCAGAGAGAGAGGGGAAAGCAGGCTTCCTGCTGAGCAGAGAGGCCTATGTGGGCATGATCCCAGGACCCTGAGATCATGCCCTGAGCCAAAGGCAGAGGCTTTAACCCACTGAGTCACCCAGGCATCCCGAGCCAACATATTCTTGATCATGACTTGCAAGACACCTAGTCAAAGGAGAGTGTACCATCTGCACTAGGTTCCAATATAAGGTTCCTATCTATTCTGAGAAATAGGTAGAGAATACTTATGCACTAGCCTGCAGGAGTAAGTAGGTTCATGGCTGCAACAATTTGGCATACACTAAGGACTCAGGAAGGTTTTTGTAAAGACTCCTAAGCTAAATGTAATATAATGAGTACATCTGGGCCTCAGTTTTGGCTTTAGCAAAGTTCTAAGGGTGGCAGTTATCAGTGTCAATCATCTAGATAACAAATCTGTGTCTCAGTAGGAGCTTCCTTCACTGTGAATACACAGAGTAGTTTGGACCTATACTAGAATAAGAAACTTGGTATTGTGGACTCAAAAATTCTGATTTGAAAACTAAAGTTAGGATTTAGATAATGATAATGCCTCTGTAATAGTTTAATTCAGAAGAATAATATTGTTCTGTTTTTTTTCTTTGTATATCTTCAGATTGGATCACATGGTATATAATTAGATTAACCAATGGTATATAAAAAAGCACTTTTTTTTCCTAAAAGGAATAAATTATATGGCTGTACTATATTTGATTTATTAAACATATTCTATATTTGTAAGTATTCATATATGATTACTGAGCAATTGAAAAGTGACTACTTAAGGCTCAAAAGCTGATTTTAAAGTTTTATTTATTTAAAAATACACTTATTTATTGTTTATATAAATATTAATTTAATTTAAATTTTAATGTCACTAGCCTTGTGGCTAGCAGCTACAAGCTCCAACCACCTAAGTGCATGGAATATCTCTAAATATTGAATTTCTATTTAATTTCTGCATTATCTTAATCTCATTATTCCACAATTATATTTTCATTTTTCCTTTTTCCTGATTAGAGAGTTTAATAATCTTTCTTATTTTTTATTTATGATCAATATATAATTTAGTAATATATTACGGTATTCATTGATTATAATATTTTTGTTTTATAATGTGATTTTCTTACCTTATAGCATTCATTTCAGATCTTTAAATGACCATAGGTCATGATAAGTTCAATTTTTGTTCTGAAAAAATAATGAAGAGCAATTCTGTAGTTGATATGCAGGTAGTCATGTAATCATATATGTTTTATTAGAAATGTCAGTTTGGCACTGTACTATTGGACTAGGATATTAATAGAGGCAGGCAAAGCAGTTAGAAAACTATGTGTAGGTAGATAGATACAGATAGATAGATGCAAGAATATTAGAAAATTTTACATAAGTATAAAAACAGAAAGAAACACACACACACACACATACACACAAATGGTAAGAGAGAACTTGGTTCACATGAGTATGGATGATGAAAATTCCAAGATTTGCAGTTGGCAAACTGGATATCCAGGAGACCCAGTGATAGAACTCTAATCCAAGGCTGAAGGCCCAAAAGCCAGGACAGTTGATGGTGTTAGTTGTGATCTAAGACTAAAGACCTGAGATCCAAGATTACCAATAGTGTAAGCTTCAGTCAGAGTCTGAGTGCAGCTGAAGACCAAAGTCCCAGCTCAAAGATATTCAAAGACAGCAAATTCAGGCTTTCTTAGCCTTTTTCATTTCAGACCTCCAAAGGATTGGTTGAGGTCCACTCACACAGGGAGGGCAATCTGCTTTACTCAGTCTACTGATTCAAATAACCTCTTTTAGAAACTGTCACAGACATACCCAGAATAATCTTTAACCCAGTATTTGGACAACTTGTGAGGCAGTCAAGTTGACATGTAAAACTAACCATCACAACCTGTAACACCATCACCATCACAAGTGATGTTTATTATAAATGTACCAACTATACTATAGTAAACTCCCTGTAGCTAGGCCTATAATTCTGAAAATTAGAATTTCAGCAGAAAAATATACTGGTCAGTGAAGGTAAAATGTAGTTTTCCTCCAGCACAATCCCCCTTACTCTAGACTTTATTCACTCAGAAAGGGGAGATTTATCTTTCATTATTTACTGAGACTTTTGCCACCAACTTATAATAGTTTTGCTTTTCGTTTCAGCATAATTTGTCTTTAGTATCTCCTTTCCTATACTCTTTACCTCATGGTTTCTTGAATCATGGGTTTGAAGTCCATCCTACTTTGGACACTACATTACATTATATACCTTTGGAGATTATCGCCTCAACTATACATTTCAGAGACTGAGACCAAATCAAGTCACAAGGTATACAAGCCAGAAACATGGTATGCTAGAAAGCAGCATCCGGTGCATCCCCACTTCAGTCAACATAGTAGACCAGGGTCTATTTTCTTGCTCCTAGCCACACACTCACATTCTAGATAAGAACACAAATATTAGGGAATTATATCACAAGGCTAGGTATAAAAGCCATCCCGATTAGAGGCCACACATTTTAAAAATAAAACTAACATCTTTGGTAACATCCAATGGACCTAACTTCTAAAGATCCCAACAAGGGTCCCAATTACAAGAGCCACCAGAATTGGGGAACCCAAAGTTTTAACTTAACATAGTACTGGATGGTATAGCCAAGAGACATAAGAAAGAAAAAGTACAAAACAGTTTTATTAATTTTGTAAGGAGAAAATAATGTTCTTATTATGTGTAGGAAAAATTATTATCATTTCATGAAAACTCAATAGTCCCTTAAAACTAATTAATGTAGATCTCTGAGTATGAGGGCAGCTTCAAACCATCAACAGTGTTTATCTCCACCAACTACCCACTTGCCAGTATATACAATCATATGTTGTAACCTATTGTTACTAACTCTATTTTCCCACCTAAATTAACCCTTTCACTTGTTGTCTAGGTTCCAAACACTTTGCCTAGAAGAGATCATTAGTCCTGCAAGTTTTCTCTTTTTTTCTAATCAACCTTTCTCTAATAACTTATTCCCAATAGCATCCAAATATTTCTCCCAGGGTGAATATTTTTACCTTCTTCCTTAGAAAATATCCATCCTTGCATTTCTCTTTAGAGAAAACAAAACAAATTAAAAACAACATAAGCTAGAATTTTCCTAAAAACTGAAACTCAGGAAGCCTTTTTTAATATAAGACTTGAAATTTTGTTCCATATATCAAGAATCTTGTTTGTTTAATATTTAAAGATTAGGGCATTTATATTCATTATATTAGCTGTGCTATTCTTGTTTGCTAGGACTCAGGATGACCATTCTCTATTTACCAAATTCTCTTTGATTTTTGTATTTTTTTTTTTTTGCTATCACACATGTTGCTTTCTGTTTCACTATTTTATTATTTATTAGTTATTCATTTATATTTGGGGGGTATACTATGTTTTTTCAGAATGCCAGGCACAGGGACATAAATGTAGATATATTTTCCTTCTTCCAAATTTATAATTGTATCATTTAGGATATGCTTATTTGTGCTGTTGTAATAAAGATAAAAAATTTCAAGAGCTTAAAAAATCAAGTTTAATTTATTCACTGTATGTTCTCAGGGGGTTCTACTATCACAGTCCTTTAAGAGTCCTATCTGATTAAGATGCCAATCACAACGGCAGGGGAAAAAATGACATGGCATATCAAACTTGAGTATCCAAAAGCATTACTTTGGTTCACATTTAATTGACCATAATAAGTTACAGGCCCATACCTGAGTTATGGTTGCAGAAAAATGAAACTTATTATTTGCACAGAGTGAGAATGACAATGATCTTAAATATGTTCATGGAAAAACCATAATCATCCTTTTTGATCTTATCAAGTATCTAATTATTTTCATTTGTTCTGCTCAGTCCTTCAAGTTTTCCATGGGTTCTTACTATATTTTTTTATCAGTGCTCTGGGATGTCTTCTATTAAGCTTTCATTTCTCCTATAAAATGTTTCTCTCCAAATTTTTGAGCTCTATGAGCTCATACTTCATTTTAGCATATCTTTTCTGAGCTCCTAGATCTATACTTTGAGCTCATACATAGGTTTTGTACTAGTTTTAAAAATATGGTCTCATTGGTTTTGATTCTCCTCCCTTTAAGAGGCAGACTCTTGAGTGATAGGTTGGCTCAGTCATTGGAGAATGTGACTCTTGATCTCAGGGTGGCCTGTTCCAGCCCGCCCTTGGGAGTACAGGTTACTTAAAGAGAGAGAGAGAGAGGGAGGGAGAGAGAGAGAGGTGGACTCTAATTCCTTTTGATTGTAGGCTAAACTTAGTGACTTGTTTTTAATAAATAAACTGGAAGTGACAGTATGAAACATCAAGATTAGGTAATAACAAAGCACTGTGATTTCTGTTTTCTTCTCTCTCTCTGTTTCATCACTCATATGATGTTAACAGCTCTGTGAAAAGACTCACATGGCAAAGAGCTGAGATACCCTGACATCCTCCACATGAAATGAACAGGGAGATGGGTCCTTCAGCTGCTGTCAAGCCTTCAGATGACTGCACTACTAGCAGAGATATTAATGACAACCTCATGAGAGACCCTGAATGGAACCACCCAGCTAAGGGTCTCGGACCCACAAATACTGCGAGATATGAATGTTGCTTGAAGCTACTAAGTTTTAATTAACTTCTTAAGTTACAAAAATAATACAGATTATCTCACAATTTTTTAATTCACGTGGAAATTTTGTTAACAATTTTCACCAGCTGTATGACATTTAGAGAATTTACTTTTTTTTTTTAGAGAATTTACTTTTTGTTTTGTCTTTATTTTCCCCATATATTTGTTTTTTTTTAATTTTTGATTTTTTTTGCACTACTCGGTGTTTACCCCAAAGAAGCAGATGCAGTACAAAGAAGGGCCACATGTACCACAATGTTCATAGCCGCAATGGCCACAATAGCCAAACTGTGGAAAGAACCAAAATGCCTTTCAACAGATGAATGGATAAGGAAGATGTGGTACATCTATACAATGGAATATTATGCCTCCATCAGAAAGGATGAATATCCAACTGTTGTATCAACATGGATAGGACTAGAAGAGATTATGTGGAGTGAAATAAGTAAGCTGAGAGAGTCAATTATCTTATGGTCTCACTTATGTGTGGAGTATAAAGAAAATCATGGAGGGCATTGTGAGAAGGAAGGGAAGGGTGAATGGGGGGAAATCAGAGGGGGTGATGAACTAGGAGAGACTGTGGACTCTGAGCAACAAACTGAGGGTTTTGGAGGGGAGGGGGTGGGGCGTGGGCGAGCCTGGTGGTGGGTATTGAGAAGGGCACGTATTGCATGGAGCACTGGGTGTGGTGCATGAATAATCAATCTTGTAACACTGAAAAATTAAAATAAACATATTTGGGGAGAAAAACAAATTTTTGATTTTTTTTTAATTAATAAGTGATTTTGAGTGAGGCTGATTCTTACTTCACCATGTTGTTCATTCCAGGTATAATTATTTCTGGTTTACAATGAGTCTTGTGAACATCTAAGTTATTTTGATCTTCACGCTTTATAGAGATTAAAAATTTCAATCTTCTCATAATACAGAGGAATCTTTCCCTTTCAACATGCTTTGGTAACATATTGCATGTCTGTATATATTCTACTGCTTTGATGTATTAAATTATTAATCATATTTTTGAACACTATTTTAGTGGGGTTTTTTTCTATTATAAATAATCATTCAATGACTATCCTTTTAAATATTTAGTGGTTTTATACAGGATATACTGATTCAGAATGCCTTTCTTTAGCAGCAACGGAACTACTTATTATTAGCTATAAGATTGTATGACCACATGATTCTTTGCTCAACCCTGCCTTCAAAACAAATTTAAGAGGACCATCCATTGTCACATTGTGTGTGTGTGTGTGTATATATATATATATATACTTGTTATAAACAAGGAGTAGTACCTTTCCTGAAGAATTATCTTCATCTGTGGTTAGCGCTACTATCATCTTTTCTAAATATCATTTCTCCCCTCTGACTTTCACTACATATAGCAGCCTTTCCTGTCCCTATTTGTAGTTATACAGGCTCTTATTTCTGTGAAAATTGAAAATCACTTTTCTGGTTCTATTTCTCTTTGTTGTTGAGGCATGATTTCTGAGCAGAAAAAAATCAATTCTATTTTATCTTTGATATATTAAAACTAGAAGCTTTCCTGCTTCAACAAACTCCTTATGAACATAGTAAGATATGAAGCTCCAATAACCAAATACATTTAGGTAATTAATCATTTTAATCAGAAGTTTTTTTTTCTTATTTATTTCCATCCAAAATAAAAACTGACTAAAGTTCTACTTCACAATGAAAGAATAGTCTACTCTTAATTTAACAATGAAATGATAAGTTTGAGAAAGCTTAGACAAAATATTTTTGTTCCTTCATTGTTTCCATCTCAAGACTAACTAAATTATAGAGTTGTGCCCTAGGAAGAAATCTTCTATAACTTCAATCTCTCTCTCTTTCACTCTCCTTCTCTCTTTCTTGTTTCAAACAGAAAATGAAACTTTTTGATATTTTGAAAATAAAGATACCAGAAATGTATTAATTATTGCTTTTATGTGTTTTGATTCTCATTAGTACATATAGGGATTGTCAATATGACAACTACTTCTCAAATGTGTCAGAATACAATTAGTAGTAATAAAAATAGTACATACATTTTTATATTAGCCATGTGCCTACTTCAATTCTAAATGCTTTACATATTTTAGCATTCAGTTTTTGCAATCACCTTATGTGATGTGTACAAATATTATCACTATTATACAGGTTAGGAATATGATGCATAGTGAATAACTTACCCTAAGTGACATAGTTAATGACTGGCAGAGCTGGAATCAAACGAGGCAATCTAATTCCAAAATTCATGCTTTTAAACAGTGCTTTCTATTCTCTTTAAGCACCATGTTAATACCTTAAAGGAAACATGGACCTTCATCAGTCACACCAGAACTGCATTTTACAGATAAGGCAACTAAGCTTCAGAGAAGTTAAGTGACTTTTTTATAGTTACCCAATTTGAAAGTAAAACATTTTATATTCCAACCAAATCTCATGTTCTGTTGTTTTTATTGGCTATAGATAGAATGATGCCCATTCCTATTTCAAAATGGATTATCTGAATATTTGGAGCCAGCTTATCTAAATGTCAGGGATAGTTTATATTTTTTGAGTAGCTGGCTCAGATTTTTACTTTGATGGAGAGCAGAGAAAGGACTATGTTATCATATTCAGATAAGTGTATTTAATATTAATGATAAAACCAGCATACATTAAAGATTTTAACATTTTTATACACTCCCTTGTCATATATATTTTTTAACTTCTATAATATATTTGCTTTGTGAATCTTTGTAGAACAAATTAATACTGATAATTTTATTTTGAAGGTTATATCCTTTTGTTATTCCTTAAAATAGTCCCTTTGATTAAGAAAAAATCTGTTGTAATATTGAGCATGCTCATTCAATAGTAAAATTAAGAGGGGCGCCTGGGTGGCTCAGTGGGTTAAAGCCTCTGGCTTCAGCTTGGGTCATGATCTCAGGGTCCTGGGGTCGAGCCCCATAATGGGCTCACTGCTAGGCAGGGAGCCTGTTTCCCCCTCTCCCTCTGCCTGCCTCTCTGCCTACTTGTAATCTCTCTCTGACAAATAAATAAATAAAATCTTAAAAAAAAAAATTAAGGTGGTTTGTTCTGTCCCTACGAGTTTTTTAGCTATTAAGAGAGAGACTAAACTACCTATTAAAAGAGAAAAAAAAAAAAAAAGGCAAAATTGCTGTATTCACTTTGTATGAGAAAGTTTGTAGCAAGAATTTTTTTCCTGACTTAATACCTACAGTGACACGTCCTAAAAGATATTTAGAAAGCCAGCTAAACTTTTCATGGCTATATAAAAACTTGGAACACCTTGAATATCTAAATTAAAAGGCTACTCAGTAGAAGGCTACATAGTCCCTATTTTCCATTCTAGCCAGCCTCATGGATTTAGTAGATGCAAAAGAGTTTCATGTATCTGTTTAAAAAAAAACAAAAAAACAGTTGGTTAATCACTAGGATTCTCCTTAGGTAGATGATACCAAAATATCATCTTTGTTAAAGTTTTGAAGTGAAGGCACCTTAATCAAAAATAATATAATTTGCTCTTCAATTTAATATGACTTGATTTAAATGTAAACAATCATTGTGATTTCTAAAGAATATTTTTAGGAAGTAAAAACTACAGTGGTCATACTTTATGTGTGACATTTTTACTGAAACTTGTAGTTTTACTACTGTTATAGTCTTTTCTTTAGAAAGATAATGAGGTGTCAATACACAGCATTACATCATGGAAATAAAAATGGTAGGTTTCATAAGTTTTTCTCAAAGACGTTTTACATCTTCACACAATATTTTAAATTTTTTTTATATTTAACATTTTAATCCACTTGATATTCATGAAACAAAAGACTTTTATCACTTATATTCAAAGAAAATCTTATCTCAAATTAAGTTTTTAGCCTATAATATGATGCTACTCTGTACTTATTTTAATTTCATGGGTATATGATTCAGGCAGTAGTGGAGAAGTAGTTCCCATCTATGCAAAAATAGTTTGGTAAGTAATGAATGGAAAAAGGAAGGGGGAGTTCTTAGTATTAATGAGCCCACATTTTTTCCCCATGGATGCAAGGATATAATTCTTTGCCCAGATGATCTGCCAGATGATTGTTATATCTGTTGGTACTTTGGAATTCAACCTGTTAATGAGATGCTCCTTTCCAACTAATCACTGTCACTGAGAATGGCATATTACCAAAAGTGTGATTCAAGTCATATCCAGGAAAGATTAATGTATAGTGACAACAGGGAACTCTAGGGGACTTTGGGGATAGAGAAGGTTAATTGGAAATGCTGAAACTAATGTTCATTAATTTAATAAACTGAAGTTCCTTTCATTGTTAAGAATAGATTGCCTTACTTTCTTCTACTTAATAATGTCTGTTATTCATTTGAGAAGATTCATTTTAGATAAGGAAATGAATGAAAATACAGAACTTTAAAAGAAAGTGAGAGAAAAATAATATCCAAAGAAGGAACTTTTGAACTCTTTTCTAATTTAAGAATAAATAATTCATATCTATTTGATAACTAATACCTGGTGCCCATCATTTTTGCTTTATAAATTGCATTTTCAAAGTTTAAGTGTCTTACAAACTCTTACGGTGTCAAATACATAACAATGATTAGCAATAAATTGCACATTTCCAAAACATGTTCTATAAAATGATTTTCATGCAAATACCTATCTATGGTCATATAAATTTAGAAAACACTAGGGGCACTTGGGTGGCTCAGTGGGTTAAAACCTCTACCTTTGGCTCAGGTCATGATCTCAGGGTCCATTGGTCTCTCTGTTCAGCTGGGAGCCAGCTTCTCCCTCTCACTGTTTGCCTCTCTGCCTACTTGTGATCTCTCTCTCTTTGTCAAATAAATAAATAAAATCTTTAAAAACAAAACAAAAAAAACCACTAAAACAATATCTTTTAAATACAGATTCACAATGCTCATTAGAATTCACATAAACTATATTTAATGCCTAATTTTTAATCATCTAAACTAATTCAAGTATTTCTATTTTATTATTTTTAGATAAATCTCTTCAGAGAAAAGTAGAGATTATAAAAAGCCTTTTAAAACTATACTACTTTGATTCATTCCAAAATAATTTAAAAACACATAAGAAGTTTAGATTTGCAACATGAAAATTTTGTATAGGTTATGCATGTCTTATGTCCATTACAATCGAATTAAAAGAGAGACGGAAAAAGGCCTATTAACCTATCAACTTATAAAAAATATCTAGTTCATATTGGCAATCAAGATCATCTAATTAAATTTATAATTTGTTTTGTTTTTAATTTATCATTTGATATTTTATTTGTTCAATGTCTTCAAATTTACTCTCTGTCTCTAGAAATTCAGCTGATAGTGGATCGGCACAAGACAAAAGATTCACGAGCCCTATTTTCAGCAATTCCATTGTTATATACATAGTTTTCTGTCTTCCTTGTAATAGTTTTGAAGTTTAGATTTTGAGTCAGGAGTCTGAAATAAGAAAATAATTTAAATTTCCCCCAAATATCTCAATGTCACTTCTTGAAAAATCCATCTTCAAGCCACATCTGTGAAATTTTACAATATAGTAACTAACCCTATACATATGTGCCTATTTCTTTACTCTCTAAACTCCATTTTTACATCCTGTTCATTTGCTTATTACTTTCACAATATACATATATTATTATCATAGATGAATAAGTGCTTTGACTCTGAATAAGAAACTCTCCTATATCTATTTTTAATTTCCAAAATTGTTATTTTATTCTTGGATATATTTTTTCATATCAACTTTAGGATCAACTTGATTAGCTTGAAAAATACTCTGGGGGTGGCTGGGTGGCTCAGTGGGTTAAAGCCTCTGCCTTCATCTCAGGTCATGATATCAGGGTCCTGGGATTGAGCCCCACATTGGGCTCTCTGCTCAGCAGGAGGCCTGCTTCTCCCTCTCTTTCTGCCTGACTCTTTGCCTACTTGTGATCTCTCTGTCAAATAAATAAATAAAATCTTAAAAAAATACTCTGGATTTTGATTGAAATATCATTGCATTTATTGATTAACAGGCAAAATTTACAACTTAACAGCACTGAAATATTCAGAGTTGAAAGGATCCATTGACATGATGGCAACCCTTTTTAAGACTTTCTTTATATCCTTTCATAGTTTTAAATTTCTTCACAGAGATTCAGTTAATTATGTGTTTCTTAAGGTTTATGTTGCTATATAAATGGACTGTACTTTCTAATTATATACCCCTTGTTTATTTCTGATATTAAAAAAAGCCTATTGATTCTTCTGTATTTGATCTTTTATCTATTTGGATTAATAAATTATGACATAATAATTTGTTGATTGGTAAATATTAGATATCAATAATCAATCTTTACAAGTCTGCTTCTTTTTAATATTCTTTATTATTTTTCCTTATCTTATTGTTTTGGCTAGGTTCTCCTATATATTATTGAAGGTCAGAGATAAAATCAAGTATTCTTACTCTGGTCCTGTTTCCATAGTCACCAGTGTCGTGCAGCATCACAGTAAACATGAGGTGTGCTTTAGACATGAGCAATTTAATATTTAGCATGATGAGAAATATCTGCGTCTTATTCTTCTTTCCTTAAATTTTCAGTAGCAATAGAAACTTCATAATATCAACTGCTTTTTGGTATGAAATGCATTGTTTTTTCCCTACTTCGGTCTAGCATTGTAGAATCACAGCAGTGCATTTTCTTTCTTTCTTTCTTTCTTTCTTTCTTTCTTTCTCTCTTTTATTTTAGCAGTGCATTTTTTTTTGAAGTGCATTTTCCATGTTGAAACATATTTGTGTGTCTGAGAAAAATCCTACCTATCCAAGGAACTTGGGTTATGTTATATTACCAATTTAAATTTGGATTTTGTTAGCCATATAAAGAGATTTGATAGCTACCTTTATTTTCACTTCTCTAAGTCTTTTTATACAAATAAGAAATAACCAGTCCTACAAACTTTGATACAACTCACCTAATAGAGTCCTCTTTCAGAAGCTAGATCTTTAATTTCTTCTCTGCTTGTTGGTGTATTTGGGTTTTTTATTTTTCCTTAAGTCAATGTGGCATTTAGTGTGTTCCTGGGAAGAGATCCATTTCATCTTGATTTTTATATAATCCTAATAGAAATGTCATTTTACAAATAACTTCTTTATGTGGTTATATTTCCCTTTTTACAAACGTGATTTGCGCCTTTTTTTATTATCTTCATATTTACAATAGGGAAGTCTATTTTTTGAAGTCATTTTGTCTCTTACTGATCAACTATAGTTATTTTGCCTTGTTTTGTTTATTAATCCTCCCTAATTTAGGAGACTTAAAAATTTAAGTCTACGTATTTCCTCAGTCTTTGTATTTGTTTTTATTTTTATTATTTTTAATAAAGGTTTTTTTGGTCATTAATTTTTTTTTGATATCGCAATAGGTACTTGTTTTTATTATTTAAAGTTTTTATTTAAAATCCTGATAGCTGGGGCACCTGGGTGGCTCAGTGGGTTAAAGCCTCTGCCTTCGGGTCAGGTCATGATCTCAGGGTCCTGGGATGGAGCCCCACATCTGGCTCTCTGCTCAGCAGGGATCCTGCTTCCTGCTCTCTTTCTGCCTGCCTCTCTGCCTACTTGTGATTTCTCTCTGTCAAATAAATAAATAAAATATTTTTTAAAAAATCCAGATAGCTAACATACTGTAATATTAGTTTCCTGTGTACAATTTAGTGATTCGACAGTTATATACTATGCCTTGTGCTCATCTAGGTATTTGCTTATATACCCTCATTTTGGGCAATATTATTTATTACTAACTGGTAGTAATTTATATATTTTTATATAAACATTTTTATTGTTTAGAATTGTGCATTTATAGTCAGTCCCTTTATAGATTTATGTATTTTTCTGTACTTGACTTCATGTTTTCTGAGATTGTCAGTTATTTCTTAGATTTTATATTAGTTTCTGAATTACATATTTTGAAATTAAATTGTGAACAAACTGAGGGTTTGGGTGGGAGGATTGGGTGAGTCTGGTGGTGGGTATTGAGGAGGGCACATATTACATGGAGCACTGGGTGTGGTGCATGAACAATGAATCTTGGAACACTGAAAAAATAAAATTAAATTAAATTAAAAATACATTTAATTGTGAAGAGTATTACTGTTTATTACCAGATGGTATTTTTCCTTATGGACTTTTTACTAATATAAAACAACCCACTTTGTTCTTTTTGATAGGTCAGGTTAATCATATTTCATTTGATAACATTATATTCCAATGGAATTGTTATTTTGCCTTTTTCTCTTCTATTTTCAGACTTGCAGGGGTACTTATTAAAATAGCACACAGATGAAATAAAAACGTTTGTATGTACTTATAGAATAAATATAAAATATACACACAAATACTATTAGACTTTCTATGACTTTTAATATGTATGTTTTACCCAGGTATCTTTCGTGGGGCTCTATTCTGCCTACAATATATGGCCATGCTATATTTAGTGTTTCATTAACCAAATGCCATCATTCCTTGTGATTATTTTATGTATGTTTTGTTGTGTTTCTTAAATTCAAGAGTTAATGTTTTGGAAATTTTTCAGCCAACATTTCTTTAATTTTTTTTCTGACCTTTCTTCTCTCTCATTTATTGTCTGGAACTCCACCCATATATTTGTTGGTAAGATTGCTGTATCCCACAAGCCTTAAGTCTCTGTCAATTTATCTTCAAATATTTGTCTTTCTGTTCTTAGGATGGATCATTTTTACACAACACACTTTGGAAATTCTTTTTTTTTTTTTT
>CM052815.1:64759959-64780214 GCA_028533885.1 Nasua narica
AGAGGGAGAGAATCTCAAGCAGACTCTGCTGTGCATGGAGCCTGATGCAGCGGCTCAGTCTCAGGACCCTGAGATCATGACCTGAGCCAAAACCAAGAGTTAGATGCCTAACCACCCAAACCACCCTAGCATAACTTAATGGCTGTTATTGCTCACCATACTATAATTATTTACTTCTTTATGGCTGTTTCAGATACTAACTTCTTAGAAGAATAAATTCCATAATTAATATTACATTGGGTGACTATCATGTATGTACATTTGATCTGTGATCATTTTTCATGCTATTAATTTCATTAAGAATCTTATATATTAAATATATATTTAAAAATAATAAAGTTTTAGTGAGCCATAAACATCAAAGATTTAAATGTCTAGTTTTTTGTTTTTTGTTTGTTTTTTTTTAAATCATGCCCATGAAAGATTATACATTCCTAATCATTTAAGACTCTGGAGCATATTCTGATAAGTGTGCCTAGGTCTACTTTATATTTCAATTTGTTTCATCTAATATCTCCAAAAGCAACATTATTTTTCAAATTTTCTCAGATTTTCTTCCAGTTCAATAAAAGCTCATAGGTACTTGAAATAATGTACAGGATAGGTATAGATAGCAGGTTAATGGGCACTGGGTGTTATGCACAGGTGGTGAATTACTGATGTATTATATGTGGGCCAAATGAATTTAAATTAATAAAAACACAAAATAATAAAATGAAATAAAATAATAAAATAAAAATGTAAAAAAATCCACATATAATTATATCTGGAAAAATTAATTGATATTTCTACTATTTTGGAAATTCGTGATGGAATTACTTACTTGCCTAACAAGCACCTTTTTTGTCTTCACCTCGTATTTTTTGAGTAGCAGCAATAGGCATCATTTAACATTATTATTTATGTAAATAAGAATATTGTATATATCTATGGCTGTGTAACAATGTTGCCACAAACTTATAGCTTAAAATAACATACGTCTATTTTCTCAGTTTCTTTTGGTCAGGAGTTTGAGTACAGCTTAGTTATGTACTTTGCTTAGGTTTTGTAAAACTATAATGTAGGTATTAGCTGGGAATTTGGTCTCATTGAGGTCTGACTGAGGAATACTATCCTTTCAAGCTCACTATTAAGTATTTTGCAAGCTCTTGGCTTAGACTGCTGTAAATTTTTATAGGTCTGATTGTTTTCTTAAAACCAGCAAAGGAGAGTCCCACCTAGAAAGGTAGACATTACTATTTATTTAATATAATTACATATATCCCATCACCTTTATCATATTCTATCTGTCATAAATAAGTTGTGGGTTCCCACTTAGAAGGACATGTACATTAGGAGGTTGGATGATGAATGGCACCTTACAGTCTGTCTGCCACAGTTGGATTCCATGTTCTAGTTTTATAGTTGAATGCTTTGAAAGCACATGTATTCCAATAGAAATTTGTCCCATGGTTTTGATCAATGCTATTTCTTAGAGCTAATTGTCCCCAAATGTTGCAAAGATAATAAATAAATAAATAACAACAATAATGTGATGTGTTTTTAAAAAGTGAAGAAAACAAATTTAAGCAGAAATATCAGAAAGTAAATTTTTAAAGGACAGTTATAAAATGGAAATTAAAGTTACTCTTCTACCCAAATCTAACTGGTTTTATAAATATCAGTAGCATGGGTACAGAAAAAGGCATTAAATGAATGTATTAATCTATTATTAGCATACCAAACTACCACAAAATCAGCAGTTTAAAACAATATTCCTTTATTGTTTCCAATATGTGTGCTAGGACTCTGGGCACAGCATAGCTCAGCTGGTTCTCTGTTCCAGGTTTCACAAGATGGAAATCAAAGTGTTAGCAGGACTGTGTTTCTTTTGGAGGCTTTGAAGAACATCTTTCAAGCTCATGTAGGTTATTGGTCTAATGAAGTTTCTCATGGTTTTAAGGCTGAGATTTCCATTTTTTGGTTATTTGTTCAAGGCAATTCTCACTTTTTAGAGGCCACCCACATCCCTTGGCTCCTTTCCACCTTTCTCCTTCTCCAAAACCAGCAATAACCACTAACCGGTCAAGTACTTCACATTCTGCAACTTTCTCTAATCTCTCCATCTGCCTCCTTACTCCTCTGCTTTGAGTCAGATAAAGATCTTGGATTTTAAGAGTTTGTGTTATTAGATTGGGCCCCACCAACATAATCTCCCTATTGTAAATAAAACCATTACCTCTGAAAAAATTTCTTCTCCAATCTAATTTATTCAAAGATTGTGGGGATTAGGGCATGAGCATCTTTTCTGGGGGTGTTTTTTAAACAATAAACTATAAAATGACAATGAAATCATGATAGGATTTATCTTTCTGTAAGAATAAAAAAAATATCATTTTACTGTCCCATGGGACAGTAAATTCAATAATCTAAATGGGAGAGATTTACAAGTTTTTAAGAGTTTTTATAATCTCAGTTTTAGCCAAGAAAGTACAACTTTTCCAGAAACCTGTTTCATTGTAACTAATCTCAGCAACAGCATTACTTTTAAGGCAGAGAAATATAAGCTGATTATAAAGCATTTTGGCATCTCCTATAAAATCTTTGAGCAGTCATTGGATTTAGGAGAAAAATGTTGAGGAGACCAAAATCCTTTCATGCAAAATTATTTATTGGCTTGGCAACATAGCAATAGTTAATATTTCATAAAAGCAATACCACAATTTTTTCTTACAGGAATTGAGAGATTTTTTTGTGGATTTTGTTTCATCTGTATTCTTAAAGATAACAAATGGGCTTGCAAGTTGATATATTTTGTTTGTTTGTACTTGGTGAACTCTAAGTAAATCAGCAACAATAAGTCACTTCAGGATGTGCTTCATAGAGCAAAGTTATGTACTCACTGACCCTGAGAAGGATGTCAACAAACTCAGCGATAATAATGGCTTATCTTATTTAAATACTTCATTTATAAAGCACTATGCTAAGCACTTTCATGAGCTACCACACTTAATCCTGATTGAACAGTGAACATACTGTTCCAAGTACAAATACAAACAGTCTAACTTGTTAAAATTCATACTACTGGTACCTAATAGATCTGGGTGTCAAACCATGAATATCTATTTTTGGCACCTATGACCTTAATTTTTATTTTCTACCTCCTACACAAACACACAGACACATACACACAGACCCAATCATGCATGTACGAAAGTATACATCTAACATCAAAAGGTACACACCACCAGTACACATGGAGACTTAAAGACTTCAGTGTTTGTCCCTGGCTTGGATCTAGGTGAACTAATGCTAAGATGTGATCCCTAATGCTAAGATGTGTTTAGCAAAGATGCTAAAAACATTATGATCGGTTTTAGAAATTCTAAAACTTTATTTTCTTTTATAAGACATTCACATTCATGATTTTCCTTCTATTATGTTTCAGTTTTGACGTAAAGTTAATGCTGCTACTTTTTACAGGACCTCTGATTATACCAAGTTAGCTTAAAGTGAAGCCATGATTAAGATATGTTGATAAGGCAAAATGCAGTAAATTACAAATTAAGTTATATTAACAGTTCTATAGGTTCTGGGTACCATAAGGGGCATTTTGTTGAAAGAGATGTTAAATGAGTTCCTGAAGGTTTGAAATATTTGAGACAAAAAACAGTGGCTGAACTCCAAGATATCAGATAATTGAACTTACTCCTTTACTGGGAGTAATTAGGCCTAATTTGCATAGATAAGGTCATTTGAACAACTTTCTGGTGGAAAATAAAGCTAATTGAGATTAACGACTCTTAAACACATTGCTCCTCTACGTAGCATATCAAGACAATATTTCCTGGAGAACAGAAAATGCTTCAGGAATTCTATTAGGAAAGCAGGGGTAAGAAACCATTTATTCTTTCACTCATTTTGTCACATAACATTGTTAAGTTTCCATAGTATATGTCAAATCATTTTATAAAACAATTTATCAATATAGCAATTTTTTTTATTTTCAGCTATTTCTGTTTAATTTTTTTACACTCATTCATTTCTCATGTATAACTCCTACAAGTTTGATGTGATTTTTCTCCTCTTTTAAAGATGAACACACTGATGCTTGAAGAAAAGAAGTTCCTTACTAAAAATTATACAACTAGTAAAACAGTCAAGCCAAGTTCTGAAATCAAGTATCTTCAACCTCTAAACTATTCAAAGCCTAAACAAAATAAACAGAGTGAAACATATAATGTATCAAATGTAAAGCAATGTAATTTTTCTTTTGGTTTTGGTCTTATTATACTTCATACCAAATTAAAACAGGAAATAAATATATGTATTTTTTTTGAGCAGCTGTGTGTGGTATACATAGACATAAGAAAACATGAACACATTAAAATATTTTTTAAACTGTTTCTGATTCTCAATTTTGTCAAAAATTCCAGTAGTGATTGTTTAGAAAGAGAGAGTAGGATATTTGTTCCACCTGTAATGTTTGGATCTGTATGCACTTTGAACAAATTCGGTTCTATAACTATGTATTGATTAATTGACCTTTCACTAAATCAACCCACTATAAAGATAATTGACGAGTAAAACAAATTAAATCTGTTAAGTCTAAACTAGGATACAAATTCCCCCCATTCACAGAACACATATAGGTAACATATGAACTGAATGACTAAGTGTGATCTAATGATTAAAAACAAAAGACTGCTACTCTGTTATAAGCTGAACTTTGCCCTGTGTCCCCATCCACATTACTATGTTGAAGCCCTAAACCTTGGTACCTCAGGTTATATCTATTTGGAGATCGGGGACTTAAAGAAATAATCAAAGTAAAATGAGGTAATTGGGATGGGCCCTAAACCAATATGACCAGTGTAATTATAAGAAGGTGAGATTGGAATTCATAGAGAAAAAGACAACAGATATGAGTAATGCAGAGATGAGGGACAAACATGTGAGGACACAGCGGGAAGATAGCCATCATCAAGACAAGGCAGACAGGCCTTAGAACAAACCAAACCTGCTAACACCCTGATCTTGGTGTTACTTTGCTTCCTAAACTAAGAAAAGTAAATTTCTGTTGTTGAAGCCATGAAGTCTCTGGTATTTTATTATGGCAACCCGAGCGAGCTAACACATAGCCCGTTCCATTAAAGTCCTTAAACTCCTTTTCCAATGAAACTGATGATTATACACATTAGAGTCTACAGAAATCTATAAGAAAAGATCTGTATTATAAAATCTGTAGGGATCACATCATGAAGTTTTAGTAGAAATAAACCATCAACTCTTTTTTTTTTTTTAATTTTATTTATTTGACAGAGAGATCACAAGTAGACAGAGAGGCAGGCAGAGAAAGAGGAGGAAGCAGGCTCCCTGTTGAGCAGAGAGCCTGATGCGGGGCTCAAACCCAGGACCCCGAGATCATGACCCGAGCTGAAGGCAGAGGCCTCAACCCACTGAGCCACCCAGGCGCTCCAAACCATCAACTCTTTAAATGACAGGATTTTCAACCCTTTCTTTCTCTATGGCTTTCTGTGGTTGGTGTTTTCCAAAGTCATTATTGCTATATGTATCCAAATGTTTTCTTGGATGCTCTGATTGTAAATTTGATACATGGTCTGGCTAGTGTAGACCATTCTTAGTCTTATGTCAGGATCAAATGAGTAAACCATGAGGTTGCGGCTAAAGGGGAAAAAATGCAGCAATTAAAACCATTTTGGCATCTCAAAAGAAGGGTGTTCTAATTACCAACTGCTACATTGTATACTACCCTAAAATTTAGTGGCTTAAACTAATAAACGTTTATTACCTCACAGTTTTTGTGGACCGAGAATTCAGGTATTGCTTAGCTAGGTTCATCTAGCTCAAGGACTCTCACAAAACCATGATGTAGATACTGCCCAGCACTGTAGTCACCTCAAAACTCAACTGAGGGAGGATTTATGTTCACTGTTAAAGCAGCTATTAGTAGGACTTGAGTCTCTGTTGGCTATTAGTAGAAGACAAAAGTCCTTGCCATGTGTATATCTCTATAAGGCTACTCAAAACAAGGCAACTAGATTATAGTCAATGATACTGTACTATAAACTTCAAAGTTGCTAAGATACTGGATCTTATTTGATTTCACCACAAAAAAGAAATTATCATAGAACTCAATAGAGGTATTAGCTAACTCTGTGATGGTAATTATGTTGCAATATATAAACACATCAAATTAACTCATTGTATACCTTAAACATATACAATGATATATGTCAATTATTTAAAATAATTGGTGACCAAACGGTAGAAAAAACCCTAAAACATGTTACTGAAATAGAATAGGATGGCTGCTAATGCATGAGTAAGACAAAAGACAGTAGGAAAACCAGTGGTTTCATAAGTAACTGACCTTAGAAGTAAGTAGAAAAGGGTCAGAGAAGACATAGGTTTGAGTAGTGTGGGGGAGGAAGACCGTCCTCTGACCTACAAGGTCCTTCCAGTTGGACTTAGAATCAAATTGACAGATTAACAGGAGAAAATCACATTTGATAGGGGAATCCACACAGACATGAAATTCCAAAGACAATGAAACAACATGAAGCTTGTATGAGCTAAAGAGAGGAGAAGGGTCTGAGAAAACAAAGTTGAGAAAGACAATTAGCAAGAAGGAGAGGAGATGTTTAGAAAAACAAAGGTTGCCCTATTTTGCAGATAAATCCCTTGGGTAAAGTGAGTCTCTGTTAGTAGCTCTCTCCCTGGTACAGGATCTCCTTTGCATTATAAATGTAGGCAGTTGAGTGGGAAACAAATAATTTTTCCTGCATCTGCTGGGTTTGATTACTTTTAACTCAAAGTAATCTTCGTGCCAAAGTGGCCCATCTTGGGGAAGCCTGCCTAGGGACCCTAAAGTATTCATAAAGGAAGTGTGGAATTAAATAAATGGAGTGGACTAGGAAACAGGAAAACTTTTTATAGATAAAGTGTGAAAATTATCTATTAGAGTATCTGCAGTGGCACTAACATCATGAAATAGTTTTGATTTGTTTTTCCTGAATATCAAAGCAATTCTGACCTATTTGATTTGTGTGATAATCATTTTTAAAATATCATAGATAATGTTCTCCACATAGATATTACAGACATATGCTACTTCTCATATAAGCCTGTTTCCTATGAGTAAGTTTGTGCAGTAATTTTAATGGAATCAAATAAATAAATAATGAACATAGCAGGTCAAAATCCTAGATCATGGAAATGTTTTTAATTGAAAACTATGGAATTACACTTTTGTCACATTATTTTCTTAAAATAATTTCTATAATATTCTTTTCATTTTATAGTTTTTGATTATATGTAACTTTGAAGTTAGGCAAATCTGAAGTAATGTTGGGCTAGTGCATAGACCTGGCTCTGCCTTCTGTAAGTTACTTAATTATTATTATTATTATTTATTTTTTAACAGTAAATTAGCAAAACTAGAATCATGTGAAAGCTCTTATAAAGATAATATAAAATAGTATACATAATCATTTAACACAGTGCCTTGCATAATAATAATGTCCTAAATGTTATTATTTTCTAACCAGAATCAATATAAGCTCCTACTACGTGCTTATAAATGTTTAGTACAAAACATAGAAATATGCCGTTATATATCTCAGGTGCTTATAAAATATTTTAAAAACAACAGAATAAATACATGTATGCAATATAATGACTATTAGTAAGACTTATTTGGTAAGACAAATAGAGTGGATTGTCAAATTTAATGGAGATTTAGAATAAGATCTATGGATTTAGGCGGAAAAGTTCAAAATCCCGCTCTCTCATCTTTCTGTCACTCTCATTCTTATTTGTTTAAAGTTCCAAGCTCCCTGAGATAGCTTGTTGCCTGGGAACTTCAACTTTCTCATTAATAAAAGGAAACATATTAACAAGAGGAAAGGTATTGAAAGGAAAAGTGAAAAACTTTATCCAATGAGGAGAAAACAAGTTGTTCTTCCCAGGATTCCCTGTTTAATGCACAGTGAAATTCAGAGGGCAGTAATATACTCAATGAAGAAGAGTAAGAAGCTGGACACCCGGGCTGCTCAGTTGGTCAAGTGACTGCCTTCTGCTCATGTCATGATTCCAGAGTTCTGGGATTGAGTGTGCACTCCCCCTACTCCGCAGGGAACCTGCTTTTCATTCTCTCTCTGCTTGCCACTGCCCCTGCTTGTGCTCTCTCTCTGTCAAATAAATAAAAATCTTTATTTAAAAAAATGATAGTAAGAAGCGGATTTATCACCAAATACTGGAAGAATTTTGACTACCAAATATATAACAGTAAATGGAGAACTCAAGATATATATTAAATACTCAATAAAGTTCCCTTATCAGGTTACCAAAAAGAGTTCAGCACATAAATGACTATTTAATGTATGCAACAAAATAATGTCATTACTGAGCATATATTTTGGTTTTTTAAATACATACAATTTTAAGCTTAAGCTTTTGCATGCCTAGTAATGTAAAATTATATCGATAAACACTTAACTATAACATATCTAACATATACAGGACAAATATATATAACACACTTAAACATAAAGCCAGTAGAGACCAATAGGTCAATTAAATAAGTGAACATTTTCAAGTTTTCTTGCACATTATATAATATTATAACTAATTAGACAATTTTATAAATATCAAGTACATTTTATGTGACCTTTGTAGTTATAATGAATTTTATATATTTTACTCTAAAATTTAAAAAAACTGTTATTTTATTTGTGAGCTTTCTAAAGCTGTTTAATTAAAGAATGACCATTCTGACTGGTCTGACTATTTTGTGGTTTTGATTTACATTTTCCTGATAATGAGTGATGTTTAGCACCTTTTCATGTGCCTCTTCTCAATCCGTATGTCTCCTTTGGAGAAATGTTTATTCGGCCCCCCTCTTTTTTTAATTGAATTTTCAATTTTTAATTGAATTGTTTGGGTTTTTGCTGTTGAGATGTGTAAATTCTTTATATATTTTTGGATATCAACCCCTTATCAGATACATCTTTTGCAAATATCTTCTACCATTCACTAGGTTGCCTTTTTTCCTGTTGATGATTTCTTTCGTTGGGCAAATGCTTTTTATTTTAGTGTAGATAATCACTTCACACCAGTTAGAATAGCTAATATCAAAAGACAAGACAAGCATTGGTAAGGATGTGGAATAAAAGGAACCTTCCTGCACTGTTGGAGGGAACATAAATCAATGCAATGTATGGAGGTTTCTCAAAAAATTAAAAATAGAAATACAACATGATCCAGTAATTCCACTGTTGTTATTCACTCAATAAAATGACAACATTAATTTGAAAAGATATATACATTCCTATGTTTATTGCAGCATTATTTCCAATAGTCAAGATATGGTAGCAAACCAAGTGTCCATGAATAAATGAATGGATAAAAAGGATTTTGTATATATAAACAATGAGGTATTATTCAGCCATAAAAAAATAATGAGTTGGTAAGACAAATAGAGTGGATGGATTGAACTGGAAGGTGTAATGCTAAGCAAAATAAGTCAGAAAAAGAAAGACAAATACTCTATGATTTCACTTATATATGGGATCTCCAAAAAATAGAACAAATGAAAAAACAAACAAGAGCGACAATAAAAACAGACTGTTAAATATCAAGAGCAAACAAGTGGTTGCCAGAGGGGGGAGGGGGTAGGCAGAAAATGGGTGAAATAAATAAAGGGGTTAAGAGCTACAAATTTCCAGTTATAAAATAAATTAGTCATGAAGATGAAAATTTCAGCATAGAGAATACAGTCAGTAATATTATAATAACATTGTGAAGTGACTACAATCATCATGGTGAGCACAGAGTAATATATATAATTCTCAAATCAATGTTACACACCCAAAACTAATATAATACTGTATGTTAATTATACTTCAATTAAAAAAATAACTAGAGGCACCTGGGTGGCTCAGTGGGTTAAAGCCTCTGCCTTGGCTGAGGTCATGATCTCAGTGTCCTGAGATCAAGCCCTGCATCGGGCTCTCTGCTCAGCAGGGAGCCTGCTTTCCCCTCTCTCTGCCTGACTCTCTGCCTACTTGTGATCTCTCTCTCTCTGTCAAATAAATAATATCTTTAAAAAAAAAACCTAGATGGTGCCTGGGTGGCTCAGTTGGTTGAGCAACTGCCTTGGATCAGGTCATGATCCTTGAGTTCCGGGATCGAGTCCCACATCAGGCTCCCAGCTCCATGGGGAGTCTGCTTCTTCCTCTGGCCCTCTCTCCTCTCATGCTCGCTCTCACTTTCTCCATCTCTCAAATGAATAAATAAAATCTTTAAAAAAAAAAAACCTAGATATTATGATGCAAACTACCAAAAAATCAGCATTTACTTATCAGTATAAATTAATAATTTTGTTATAAGCTCCAATGAGAAAAATATGTAATTGGATGCTGAACTATTAAAAAAAGACTTTGTCTTTCATAGAGCAGATATCAATAATTTAAATACTGGTCTAGTTTTATTGACTCACTTATTAAATAAATACTAAATCAAGCTTTTAAATTACCAATAACAAAAATATTTACTAAACGATCTAGTATTTCACCCAAATATAAATTATAAATTTTGAAGATAATTGTATTTGTAATAAACTAAATAGCTTGTTTCTTAAAATTTTATTCTACTGGAATAACACTATTTCACTTTTATTACCTTTTGAAAAGAGTTAAAATTACTAGAAAAACATAAAATAAAAAGTCTAATAAATGAGAAACAATCTGCATAATACATGGATATAGCACTACTGTTAACAGTACATATTTTAACAGTACATATTTAATATTTATTTTTTAAAAACTGTTACAATAAGACAAAATATCAATATATCAAAAAGTGTAATGTGTATTATCTAAAGTAGCTATTAATGGTCATTCTAGTAAAAAGGCATAAAATAAGGAAACAGAAATTAAATTTTTTCCCCTTTTATTACTCTGGTATCCCAGAGAACAACACTCAGTCCCCATATATAGATGGGTTCAACAGTGTCCCAAGGTTAGAAATCAACTCCATGTTAAGCAGTGGATCTTTAGGAAAGGGATCTCACTAATTTGATAACAAAGTATCAGATTAGCACTATCTTATGCCCCATTCTGACTGTAATGAGCTTTTGCATTGCTTTATCCTACACATGTTGTTTTCCCTACCTTGAGATACTGACACCCTGACTTCCTGCACCCACTCACACACTGCATTAATGACTCATTGAAAAACCCTACTAAAAGATTTATAACTCAGTCCAGTTTTCTGGAGATGAGACTTCATTTTTCTCCCCCATATTACATAAACATATTTTCAAGATGGGTTGTTTTGTATGCCTTCACCTTTTTATCATTTCCTTTTATACATCTATTTATGCCCCCAACCTCAAAAAATCCAATTGGATTGAAATCATTCTTCATGATTTCAACATCTATGAAGATAATAGCCAGCATTTTGGTTTCTCTGTACCTTTTACCTCATCACTTCTGAATATTTTTTTCTTCACCTCAGGCAACACCTCATTCTTCCCTTGGTCATTTCCCAGACATTTTCAACCAAATACAAGTACACCACCTCAGAAAACACCCCTTGAAACATTTTCCTCTCTCAGTAGCACCTTCTATCTTACCAACTATTTTCTACTACTACTCTTTTGTCAGAATTTCTTCAATTTCTTGCTGATTCTCAGTCATTACCAACCATTCTCTCATGGCCTATCTTTACTCCTTAAACATCTTGCATCTATTGCAATAGTCATTTCATTGTAAATAGTTTTTCTTCATTTTCCCTCTTCGTTCTAACAACTCTATTTAAACTAAGATCTTCATTCTAAGTTGGGGAATACAACAACAAGACCTACCAACTCAGACGAATGTAGCCATAGAAATACACAACTATGATGACCACTTTTGTTCAAGTTTAAAGCCACAGATTTCTACTGAGCTCTCTGAACAGAAAATACTATGTTGCTCCAGTAGGTTAACTTTCTCACTCTGATAAGAGTATCCCTTTAACATCCCCCTATTATCTTGTTTTCAATGAAATGTATAAAAAAATTTAAAAAGAAACCTAATATTCATAAAAAAAAAATCTTCATTTGGGTATACTATGTCCCTTTTTATTTAGCCTTTCTTTTTTTTCCTCTTTCTGCTTGAATCCAAACTTTTAATTTTTTCACTATATCAATTTGCTTAAAAATCTCACTCTTGCACTATCTCTTTTCCTTTTGCATTATTGTTTTTATCCTGTACTACACATCAAGTTTAGTATAAACACAAAACTATTCTTAATTTTATTAACACTTATAAAACACTTTTTACTGTAGATACCTCTAACAATTCACCAATTATCTGTTCCATTTAATAGACAGTCTCCATAAAGTTGTTTTTTATTGTTTCTAATACTTCATGACTCATTGTGTCTTCTCTAATCACATTTTCATTCTCTTGTGACATCATTCTTTTTAAGTCCATGAACAACTACTATCTGGACTGTAAGCACCATTCTTACCAAGTTCACCAATGATTTCACTTTATAAATACCTTCTTTTCAAGTTTACCAAATACTTTTTAAATTCAATCATTTATATGCTTTAATTCTACTTGGATTCTCAGCAGCTTTGACAAAATCATTACTTCTACCTTATTGAAGCACTTTAATGTCTTGGCTAAATGACCTCATTAAACTCACAGAATCTTAGTTTCCCATTTATAAATGAGGATAATTATCTTACAGGATTGTTACATGATTCAGTAAAGTAATATATATATAAGACATCTACTGGTGGCTGGCTTTTAGGATGGACTCAATCAAGAGAAGCAGATATAATAATAATTAACCTATCAAGCATTCTAATCTTATCTCTAGGTCTCATCTATGCTTTATGAGGTGCAAGTTAGCAGGAAGCATTCCTATTTTATATACCTTCTAAGCCCACGTCTGAGCACAAACATAGCAAAAATTTTGGGACATAGCAGTAAATATTTATTAAAATAATTATTTAATTGTTGACTCAAGTTCTGTTTTTTGTTTTTGTTTTAAAAAATAAACAAATAAACAATAAATAAAAAATAAACTAATAAATATAAATAAATACTAATAAATAAAAATAAACTAATCAGTTTGCACCCTTCTCTCCCAGTAGGACAGGTGGAAAATTGCCCATGATCTCACTTTATATAGAATGTAGCCCTTTTCTTGTCAATTGATTAGAAAAATCTTTCAGCACCCACCTGATAGACGATATTGAAGACTTAATTTCTTCAGATGGTGGAGCAGCAACTTATCACTGAGGAGACAGTAATGAAGTCTTTGAATACATTTATACTTTCCCTCTGCACTCAAACTGTGTTAATACACAAATCATATTTTCTCTGTATATTTTATAACTAATCAAATTTAGAGGTTTAATTATAGACAAATTGTTAATTTGGTTGTTTATGTAGACATGCACTTTCCTAAAAGTGAATATACAAAATCACAGATAACAAATTTAATACATTTCTTATTGACATTCTTCAGCACAAATTGCTTAATATACCCCAATATATATATTTATAATAGTTTATATCACCCATATATAGCATCAGTTCTAATCTCTATGTGTTAGAGTTATGGATACTTGAAGTCCTCTGTGAACTTTCATTTCAGCTTTTGTTAATTTTTATTGAAGGTAAACTCCCTCAACTCAACCTATTACAAAAAAATATGCCTTTATTTCCTTAATTCCTTTCAATCGAGTGATGTGATATTCACATGAGTGCAAAAACAGAAAATTAATTTTACAGTAGCAAAGTCATTATATAATTGTTTCTTATAAAGCTAGTTTTGAAAAAAAATAGAAAGCAAATGTATTCCTTTAAAAGCCAGTATATATATTATTTTTTACAGTGACTAGTCTGGATCTTATTTCATATGTGGTCTAGCTACTCCTTTTTAAATGTTTCACTTTTATTCACTTTCCCTCAAATAAAACCTATTCTCTCCAATTTTATTTCATTGGTAATACCTTCTCAAACTTTGCTAAATTTTCCTCCATTTTCTAAACTGTAAGTAGGAGAGAGCCTCAGAATTAGGTCATGTTCTCTTTTATAATCACATCCACTCTGTAGTAAGCTGATTACTGACTCTTAATATACTAAATACTATTCATATAATGGTTACTCATATTTTAATCTTCGAATCTGTTCTTCTACCTGAATTGCAGACCATTATATTCAACTGATTATTTGACATATCCACTTGAATTTTTATGGGAATATCTAACTGAGGTGTGCAAAAGTATACTGTTGATTCTGTTTCTTCAGTTGCACCTCCTAGATAATTGGCCCTTGTCTCATAAAATTGTAACAACATTCATCCAATTGCTCAGGCAAAAACAAAAACATTTGATTTCAACTATTTTTTTAGCAGCCAGTGCTAGTCATATCAAGCATATCAAGTAAATTCATTACTATTTATTCCAGTATCCTAAATTAATCACCATTTCCATTTTTGTCTGCCATAAGTTAGCCGTAATAATTTTTTAAAGGAAGAGTCAGCTTCTTTTCCTTCTACTCTTTTTCTGTTCTGACCAGAGTGTTTTTCTTATTTTCTAAACATATAAACACATTCTCAGATGCATTAGCTAAACATTATGCCTATTTCCTAAGCATTATGAATATTTGCTAAACATTATGCCTAAAACACATACTAGATCAAGGCTACTCAGTGCCAGTCTCAATAAAATAAAAAGCTTGCGTTAGAATGATACTCAGAACATTGCTTCCTTGATAGTGATAACTTGCCTAGTTTCATCCTTAACTTACATTGTAATGCAAGTTTCCTTTCTTTCTTTCATTTCTTATTGTAGATTAATGAAAATTCACAAATTTGACCATTCTGGTCTGTCACATTTTAACACTTTAAAAAATTAAATATGTTTAATTTAAAAATTAAATATTAAAAATATCGACATGACTCATGATGATACTGCATTAACTTCCCAGACCAAGTATCACCTCACAGAGAGCCCTTCCCTGAAAAACTTATATAAAATAGTGCGTCATCTGTTCCCTTTCTCAACTTTATTTTTCTTGACAGCATTTATCATGCAAACAATAAGGCTTCTATACCCACATAACTTACTATTTACATTATATGACTACTTTTCTAATGTCTTTATTAACCTGACCTCACTATTCCAGGAGACTTACTTGGGAAGAAGAAAGGAAAAACAGTTTATAGTTTAGTTCACCAACTTCCCAAAAACCCAATAAAAATGAAATTCAGGTGGACCAGGAAATACAAGAAGAAATAAAGATGTACGTGGAAACAAAGGTAAATAAAAATACAACAGTCCAAAACCACTGGAATGCAGCAAAAGCAATTCTAGAGATACTTTTATAGCAATATAGGCCTACCTCAAAAAACAAGAAAAATCTTGAACAACCAAACTTGCACCTAAAGGAGTTGGAAAGGAACAACTACCACAAAAACACTAAAAGTAACAGAAGGAAGTAATAATAAAGAATAGATAATAAAAAAAGATATAGAAACTAAAAAATAAATAAGTAAAATAAAACAATAGATCAAGGACACCAGGGGCTGCTTGTTCAAAAAAATCAATAAAATTGATAAGCCTCTAGCTAAACCTACCTATCCCCCCAAAAAGAGAGAGAGAGAGAGAGAGAGAGAGAGAGAGAGAATAGACTCATATATATATATAATAAAATCACAAATGAGAAAGAAGAAATAAAAACTAAAATCATAGAAAAGCAAATACTCATAAAAGTATATTACGAAAAACTATATGCCAACAAACTGAATAACCAGGGGGAAATGGGTAAATTCTTAGAAACATATAAACTACCAATACTGAAAGAGAGAGAAGTAGAAAATTTGAACAGATGGATAACCAGCAAAAAAGTTGAATCAGTATTCAAATACTCACAACAAACAAAAGTCAGGGTTAGATGGTTGTACAGGCAAATTCTACAAAATATGTAAAGAAGAGTTAATAGCTATTATTCTCAAACTATCACAAAAGAATAGAAAAGGACAGAAATTTCCAATTTTTTTAAGATTTTATTTATTTACTTTAGAGAGAGAGAGATCAAAGTAGGCAGAGAGGCAGGCAGAGGGAGAGGGGGAAGCAGGCTCCCTGATGAGCAGAGAGCCCAATGCATGCCTAGATCCCAGGACCCTGAGATTGTGACCTGAACCAAAGGCAGAGAGAGGCTTTAACCTACTGAGCCACGCAGGTGTCCCAAGAAAATTTCCAAATCTTTCCAAATTCTATGAGGTCAGCATTACCCTGATATCCAAACCAAAAAAGTCACTACACACAAAAACGGAATTACAATCTAATATCCCGGATGAATGTAAATGTAAAAATTCTCAAGAAAATACTAGGACCTGGGTTGCTTATAAATTAAAAAATATTATATTCCAAAAAGAAGGCACAAAGATAAATACAGAAAGTGATAAAAATAGATTAGGGTTAAGGTTGGTTAAGCATCAGTCTTCAGCTCAGGTCATGATCCCAGGATCAGCAAGGGAGTCTGCTTCTCCCTCTACCCCTCACCTTTGCTTGTGTTCTCACTCTCTTTAATAAATAAATCTTTAATTAATAAGTAAAACATTTTAAAAATGGGAAAAAGAAAACTAGCATACCAAATATAACAATGCATTAAAAGAAATATCCACTATGATCAAGTGGTATTTATTCCTGAACTGTAAGAGTGGTTCAATATTAACAAATCAATCAATAGGATATAGTGCATCAGTAAGAGAAGAGATAAGAACCATATGATCATTTCAATAAATGCAGAAAAAGCATTTGGTAAAGTACAACATCCATTCAGGAACAAAAAGCCTCAATAAAGTGGCTTGAGCAGAAACACACTTAATATAATAAAGACCAAATATGAAAAATCCACAGCCAGCATTACTCTTAATGGGAAAAAAATGAGAGCTTTCCCCTAAGTTCAGGAACAAAATAAGGATGTCTACTCTCACCACTTTTATTCAACATAGTACTGAAAGTCCTAGTCATAGCAATAAGACAACAAAAATATATAAAAGAGGGGCACCTGGGTGGCTCAGTGGGTTAAAGCCAATGCCTTAAGCTCAGGTCATGATCTCAGGGTCCTGGGATCAAGCCCCACAGCAGGGAGCCTGCTTCCCCCTCTCCCTCTGCCTGCCTCTCTGCCTACTTGTGATCTCTTTCTCTCTGTCAAATTAATGAATGAATGAATTAATTAATTAAAAAATAAAAGATATCCAAATTGGTAAGGAAGAAGTAAGTCTTTCACTATTCGCAGATTACATGATACTCTATACAAAAATCCCTAAATACTGCACCCAAAATATGCTAGAATTGTTAAGTAATTTCAGTGAAGGATACGCAGTTAATGTACAGAATTCTGTTGCATTTCTATACAATAATAATGAAGCAGCAGCAAGAGAAATTAAGAAAACAATCCCATTTATAATTGCACCCAAAATAATAAGACACCTAGGAATAAACCTAACCAAAGCAGTGAAAGACCTGTAATGTGAAAACTATAAAACACTGATGAAAGAAATTGAAGGTGACAAAAAGAAATGGAAAGACATTCCATGAACATGGATTGGAAGATCAAGTATTGTTAAAATGTGTATACCATCCAAAGAAAAATATATATTTAATGCAATCCCTATCAAAATATCAACAGCAATTTTGACAGAACTAGAACAAGGAATCGTGATATTTGTATAGAATCACAAAAGATGCAGAGTAGCCAAAGCAACCTTGAACAAAAAGACCAAAGCTGGAGGCATCACAATTCCAGACTTCAAGTTATATTACAAAGCTGTAGTAATCAAAACAATATGGTACTGGCACACACACAAAAAAACATGGATGTTTGCAACATGGATGAAGCTAGAATATAATGCTTAGTGAAATAAGTGAGAGAAAGACAATACCATATGATTTCACTCATATGAGGAACTTTAGAAAAAAAAACCAACAACGGAGGAAAATGAGGAAGAGAGAGAAGAGAGAGAGGTAGAGAAATCAAGAAACATACTCTTAATTATAGAGAATGAACTGATGGTTATGAGAGGGGAGTTGAGGGGGATGAGTAAAATAGGTGATGGGGATTAAGGAGCACACTTGTCATGATGAACACAGGATGATGTATGGAAGTGTTGAATTCTTAAATTGTACACCTGAAATTAGTATAACACCAATGTTAACTAACAAATTAAGATGAAAACTTTAATAAATAAGCAAATAAATAAGTGGAGGGAAATTCAAATGCTCAGTTTTTTTAAATAGGTAGTGCCAAATGACCATTTCCTTCTGAATCTCACTTAAAAAATTCTTGCTCAAACCCTCTCATTTCTCTTTCCACCAATTCTAAAATATTAAATAATAAACTATAACTTTAAGGTGCTCCCCCCCAAAAAAAGCAACTCTTGGAGTGCCTGGGTGGCTCAGTCAATTAAGCATTTGCCTTCAGCTCAAGTCACCATCCCAGGGTCCTGGAATCAAGTCCTACATTGGTCTCCTTGCTATGTGGGGAGCCTCCTCCTCTCTCTGCCTGCTCTGCCTATAGCTCTCCCTGCTTGCTCTGTCTCTCTGACAAATAAATAAATAAAATCTTTAAAAAAAAAAAGTTATTTTTTCTTCGTCCTCTGAGAGCTACCAGAATTCTGCCAAGGTAGTAATAGTCTTATCCATGGTAAGCAATAAAGTTGACTTTATCAAAAGGTTGTTTTGATATTCTTTATGGGAAAACAGCACTCAATGATTTTTATAATTAATTTTTGATATTTTATAAATCATTTAATATATCATATGCTAAATTAATATCATATACATTCTGATATATATACAGTAATATATACACATATATACAGTAAGCCTAATCTATTTTTATCACTTTCTGTATTTCTCTTTGTGCCTTCTTTTTGGAATATATTTTTTTTAAATTGAATTTTATTTTTTCAGTGTTCCAAGATTCATTGTTCATTCACCACACCCAGTGCTCCATGCAATACGAGCCCTCCTCAATACCCACCACCAGGCTCACCCAAACCCCCACTCTTCTCCTCTCAAAAACTCAGATTGATTCTGAGAGTCCACAGTCTTTCATTTTTTGTCTCCCCCTCTGGTTTCCCCCAATTCACCCTTCCTTCCTTCCCCCAATGTCCTCCATATTTTTCCTTGTGCTCCACACGTAAGGGAAACCTTATGATAATTGACTATCTCTGCTTAACTTATTTTATTCAGCATAATCTCTTCCAGTCCCATCCATGTTAATATAAAACTTGGGTATTCATCCTTTCTGATGGAGGCATGATATCCCATTGTATATATGAACAATATCTTTTTTATCCATTCATCTGTTGAAGGGCATCTTGGCTCTTTCCACAGTTTGGTGATTGTGGCCATTGCTGCTATGAACATTGGGCTACGTGTGGCTCTTCTTTTAACTACATCTGTATCTTTGGGGTAAATACCCAGTAGTGCAATTACAAGGTCATAGGGTAACTCTATTTTTAATTTATTTTTTTTTAGATTAATTGATTGATTGATTGATTGATTGATTAGAGAAAGAGAGAGCGTGAGAGAGAGCATGAGAAGGGAGAAGGTCAGAGTGAGAAGCGGACTCCCCGTGAAGCTGGGCGCCCGATGTGGGACTCAATCCCGGGTCTCCGGGATCATGACCTGAGCCAAAGGCACTTGCTCAGCCAACTGAGCCACCCAGGCTTAATTCTTAATTTCTTTTTTTTTTAATTTTATTTATTTATTTGAGAGAGAGAGAGAGAGGTCAGAGGATCAGAGAGAGAAGGAAACTCTCTGCAGAGCAGGGAACCAGATGTGGGACCCTATCCCAGGACTTCGGGATTATGACCTGAGCTGAAGGCAGTCGCTTAACAAACTGAGCCACTCAGGTGCACCAATTTTTAATTTCTTGAGGAATCTCCAACTGTTTTCCAAAGTGGCTGCACCAACTTGCATTCCCACCAACAGTGGAAGAGGGTTCTGCTTTCTCCACATCCTCTCTAACATTCATTCTTTACTCTCTTGTTGATTTTGGCTATTCTAACTGGTGTAAGGTGATAGCTCAAGGTGGTTTTGATTTGACTCTCCCTGATGGCTAAAGATGATGAACATTTTTTCATGTGTCTGTTAGCCATCTGTATGTCTTCTTTGGAGAAGTGTCTGTTCATGTCTTCTGCACATTTTTTGATATGATTATCTGTTTGTGAGT
>CM052815.1:64780714-64813542 GCA_028533885.1 Nasua narica
AGGACACGAACACTTGTTTCATTCCCCAGATTGGGGAAATTGTCATGTAGAATTTGGTCAGCTATATCTTCTAGACTTCTGTCCTTCTCTACCCCCTCTGGGATGCCAATGATTCTGACGTTGCAACGTTACATGGTGTCATTTATTTCCCTAAGTCTGTTCTCATGATTCTTGAGCAGTTTGTTCCAGCTCTCCTCTTGACCATTCATCTCGACCATTTGATCCTCTAGATCACTAATTCTATCCTCTGTCTCCGCAACTCTAGCTGTTAGACTATTTAGATTGGATTGGATCTCATTAATAGCACTTCTTACCTCTGCTATACTGGACCTCATTTCTGCCCTTCACGACTCTATAATGTTTTGCTCCATCCTAGCCATTGTCTGGATAATTGTCACCCTGAATTCCCTTTCTGACATACTGTTCTTGTCCATGTCCTATAGTTCTGAAGGAGAGGGTGTAGTCTCTGGGTTTTTCTTCTGTTGGGTGTTCCTCCTCCTAGTCATTTTGATGAGAAATGGATGAGAGGATGTGTAGCTGGATATACCACCCCCGATCCAGGCAGGGTGTACTCCAGAGGGTTTTGGAGCAATTGGGATTTACTACCAAAAAGAAAGAATAAGTATAAAAAAAAGATAGGGAGGAGGAGAAAAAGGGGAAATCCCAGCCAGAATAGGCCCCAAAACTAACAAGCAAACAAGCACGAACAAACATATAGACCAACACGAATAAATGACAAGAAGTAGAAGAACTTAGTAGAATTAACCCCAAAAATAAGATTTATGTAATACCAGAACAAAAGCAGATATATTGAAACACTGACAGAGGGATAAGATGGGAGGGTGTTTGTAACTCCTCGCAGGCGAGGAAGCTTATTTCAGGTCCTCCTGGGTTTATAGTTGTATTAAACCTCTCATTGTAATGTTAAGTAGTTAAAAAAAAGATAAAAGAAAAAAGAAATGTGGAAGCAAGTGAAGACTAAAATAAAATAAAAAAAGAGAGAGAATAAGAAAGAGAAAACAAAAACAAAAACAAAAACAAACTGGTATCTATGAAATATACAGGTTTGAGGGTATTACCAGGAGCTTTATATATTGATTTCCCCTGGCGTTGGGTATTTAAAATTTTATGGGGACCCTGTGGTTATAGTCCTTTTGTTCTTTGGCTGGTCTTCTGGGGGAGGGGCCTGCCGCGTTGTTTTCCATTCAGTCTTGCTTGGGTTGAGTCACCCTGCCCCCCAGTCAAGGGGCTGAGCTCTGTGGAAACTGGTTTCTCAGTCTCTCGCTCTCTGAAGGTTTTTGGCCTTTTGTAGCCTTTTCACCTTTTCAGGGAGTCCAAGCAATGAATCTGCCCAGAAGCACTCAGACCTTCGAGTTGCAGGAAGCCCGAGTCTGCTCCCCTCTGTGTGGTTCAGAACACACACTCCCCTCTGTGAAATTTCTGCTCACAGCGCAGCCTGTCCGAGGTGGCGCGCGACCCCAGCCAGCTTTCTGCGGCTCTCAAGCATGAACTGGGAGGCCTGCAGCGGGCCGGGAAAGTCGCGACCCCAGCCGCCTTTCTGCGGTTCCGCGAGGGGCACCCGGGAGGTTAGGCCTTGCCTGCGTTCTCTCCGTGGCTCGCAGGGATCGCTCAGGCTCCACAGCGCACGCGAATTTCGCAGTGGCGGGCGCACACAGGGAAAAGCTGCTGCTCGTGGACCACTGCAGACTCTCTAAAGGCGCTTGCAGGTGCACGCCTGGCTCACAGGATGTTGCAGAGAGCGGAAAGCTGCAGGTTCAGGAATCACGGACTGGATCCCCCCACCCTTCTCATTTTGGGGCGCTCTTTCTTGGGAGAGTGGGTCCAAGCGCCGGTGCTTGCGACTCCCCCTTCCACTAGTTACTCCTCAGAACTTTTTGCCCTTTTTAAGTGTTTTTAACGGGCTCTACGGTAATGCTGGTCCCCCGCCACCAGGCACTTTCCTTTGGGGTATTACTGTCCTTGGTTAGCTTCTGGTGGCTCCCTTCCCCTTTTGTTTATCCTCTGATATCAGCTTGAGTGTTCCCACTTTGCTTTTACCTCTCCACCTCTGTCCTCTGCTCTCAGAGAGATCCCGGGGTTAGAAATCTTTCTCCTCAGGATGATTTCATGGGTGTTCAGCGTGTTCTGGTAGATTTCCAGCTCACTTTTGGGGACCGTTTGCTGCAGGATCTCTTACTTCTCCGCCATCTTGTCCCCCTCCCCCTTGCCATTTTTAAATCAAGTGTTATTGTTGTTTTGCTATTGTTATATGAGTTCTTTATATTGTTTAGTAATATAATTTGAAATCTGGAAGTGCTAGCTCTCTAGCTTTGTTCTTCTTTGTCCAGATTGCTTTAGCTAGTTGCGGTTTTTATGGTTTCATACAAATTTTAGGAGTGCTTTTTCTATCTCTGTGAAAAGCACCCTTGGAATTTTGATAGGGATTGCACTGAATTCACTGGTCATTCTGGATTGTATAAACATTTTGACAATATTAATTCTAATATTTCATGGATGATTTTGTAGTTTTCAGTATATCAGTATATTCTTGATTAAATTTATTCCTTGACTAACAGATTTTATTCTTCTTGATGATATTGAAATGGGATTATTTTCTTAATTTCTTTTACAGATGATTCATGTGTTTAGGAACAAAAGTGATTTTTGCATGTTGAATTTTTTAGAAAGAGCGAGATAGAGCATATGTGCACATAAGCCAGAGGGAGGGAGAATATTAAGCTGGGTCCATGTCCAGTACAGAGTCAGATGTGGGACTTGATTTAATAAATCTGAGATCATGACCTGAGGCAAAGCCAAGAGTCAGATGCTTAAACAATTGAGTCACTCAGGAACCCTACCATGTTGGTTATTTTATACTGCAACTTTATGGAATTTGTTGATTAGTTATAAGAGTTTTTGATAGTCTTTGGAGTTTTCTATATATGCTTTCATATCATCTGTGAACAGAGACACTTTTTCTTCTTTCCAGATTGGACATCTTTTATTGATTTTTTTGCCTAATTGTTCTGACCAGGATTTCCAGTATTGTGTTAAAAAGAAGTGGTAAGAGTGGACATTCTTGTTTTGTTTCTGATCATAAAGGAAAAGCTGGTCTTTCCATATATGATCTTTGTTATGTTGAGGTACATTTCTTTTATATCTAATATGTTGAGATGTTGAATTTTGTTAAATTCTTTTTTTTAACATTTATTGAGATGATCATGTTTTGTATCCTTGTATCACTTTGATTTTCATATGATAAACATACTTTTCATTCCTGTGGTAAATCCTAGTTGATCATGATGGTCAATCCATTTTCATGTTGCTGTACTTTGCATCTATATTAAAAATGGATGTTGGTATTCAGTGTATTTACGATTTTTTTAATCTGATTGTAGTATCAGAGTAATAAAATCCTCATGACATATCTTGGGAAGTGTTCTCCTCTACTCATTTTTTGAAGAATTTATGAAGTATTGGTATGAATCTTTTTCATGCATTACTTACTTCTTATTTGGGTCTATGAACCTAAAGTATATTTCTTTTATAGTGCATTTAGTTGGATCATTTTGTTCTTAAATTCTATTCTGACAATTTCTGCCTTTTGCATGGAGTATGAAAGAAATTTCTGTTTGATATAGTTACTGAATAAGTAGGGTTTAATCTGTCATTTTTGTATTTGTTTTATATACATTTCCTTTTTTTGTGTGTTCCTTTTATCTCCATTATAGTTTCTTCTTGCTTTCAATATTTTCTTTTTTTTTTTTTGCTTTCAATATTTTCTATTATACCATCTTAATTCGTTTTTTTTTTCTTTTACTGTATTTTTATATTATTTTGTCATTGATTCCTTGGTGGATTACCATTAACATCTTAATATAAAACACTCTACAACTTAATTTCAATAAAAATAATTGCAAAATATCTACCCCAATATATTTCTGTTCTCATTGCCTTCTTTGTATGATTATCATACATGATTTTATAAAGATTTTATTTACTTATTTTACAGAGAGGAGAGAGATCACAAGTAGGCAGAGAGGCAGCCAGAGAGAGAGGAGGAAGCAGGCTCCCCACTAGCAGAGACCCCGATGATGCTGGGCTCCATCCCAGAACCCTGGGATCATGACGTGAGCTGAAGGCAGAGGCTTTAACCCACTGAGCCACCCAGGCACCCCTCATACGTGATTTTAAAGTCTTTTTTTTTTTTTTTAATCCTTCCTCCCTGGGATAATCTTTTTTAACTTTGGTTGATCACACAACCCAGTTTCAAAGAAGATGAAATTTTCTCTGAGCCCTATCTGAAATACCACCACAAAAACTAGATAGTACTTGAAAGGTCATTTCGTATTGTGGATCTCAGCCATTGTTGGTCTCTTCTTTCAGGTCAAACATCCTCCAGTTTCTTTAATGATTTACCTTTCGGGGGTGCCTGTGTGGCTCAGTGGGTTAAAGCCTCTGCCTTCAGCTCAGGTCATGATCTCAGGGTCCTAGAATGGAGCCCCACATCTGGTTTTCTGCTTAGCGGGAGCCTGCTTCCCCTTCTCCCTCTTCCTGCCTCTGCCTACTTGTGAACTCTCTCTCTCTGTCAAATAAATAAAAATAAATAAATAATTTACCTTTCTTTTTATGTGTTTTTGTTTTCTTTTATTTTTGTCTAGAATTTAAAATTTTTGGCAGGAGTGTTATTTCCATTATTTTATATATATATATATATATATATATATATATATATATGCATGTGTGTATATATATGTAAATATACATATATATATTATATAAAAAACATAGATGAGCTTAAGAATCAGTTAATATTTACCCATTGGACTGACTCCATGCTTATCAAGTCATAATGAGAATGTTAGGACTCAGCCTACTTAGATAACCAAGGGAAAATTTTTGCTAATAAAGCTTAAATATACCTAGCATCACTCTGATACATTTATCTATCATGAAAAGTAATAGGAACACCTGGGTGGCTCAGTCCTTAAGCATCTGCCTTCAGTTAGGACCATAATCCCGCAGTCCTGGTATGGAGCCCTGCACTGGTCTCCCTGCTCAGTATGAAACCTGCTTCTCCCTCCCTTACTCTCCCTGCTTGTGTTCCCTCTCTTGCTGTGTCTTTCTCTGTTAAATGGATAAAATACTTTTTAAAAAGTAATAAATGGCACTGTAATTTTATATACAGTTCTTTGAAAAGTTGTCTTAGCATGGTTCAACAATTTCTAGTCAGAACAACCATGAGACACCAACTGAAGTCTGCAAAGTAGATTATTATTAGTTAGACTCTGATGAATTTTCCAAAGTAATACTACTTTATGAGTAATTTCTGAGCAACTTATGGTGACCTCCTCTGGTCATATCCTATGATTGAAATAAACTGTGTTTTCAATTTAAAATTCCTACAAGCAAAGTCATACACCTTCACGGAAGCTCTCAAGCTTGTGTGTGTTGTTATGAATTTAGTTCTGATTCACTTCAGTGTTTTCTGGGTCAACATTACCAGAGAATATCGGGTAGTCATAAAAATGACCCTTATTTTTCTCTTGTTTTTGCTAGAGACTCTTCTGGAATTGAAATCTTATACAATCTTAGTTTCTAGGCACACTTTTTATCCCATTCAGAACCTGTGGCATCAAGACTGGTAAGAATAAAGTTCCCATGAAGACTAGTATTCCAAATGTAGTTTGGATCAAGAACTAAACACTCAATAGAGATCAGGGGACACGGAGAAAAAGTCCTACATTATCTCCTTACTAATATATGACTTCTTTGGTGTTTCATTTATAGTATTTTAGAAAGAAAGAAAGAAGGTTGAATTTGATCTCCTGTCAATTTTAACTACTTTCAAGAAGATATGATCAGTGTTTCACTCAGCATTCATGATCAATCTGAATAATTTGCAGGTTAAACTAAGTCTCGTGTTTCCTTGCATAAAACATATAACATTCTTCAGTTCTACAAGGACAGCTACCTACCGTTACAAGATATTTAAGGCTTTGACTTTTTCTACACCTTGCAATTACAAAGTTTTATATATTTGTAACATGACTTTATGAAGTCTGGAACACTTTTTACTTTTTCATTCTTGGAAATAGTCAATATCTTAGAAAAATATTACATGTATATTTTAAGTTTATAAATATTATGATACAATACATGTCACATTCTTTCAGTTATTAATATAAATTACATTTCTCTAAGTCTCTACACCTCCACAATTTCATTAAAGTATCTCAAATGTTTGTATTCCAAGAATCTAGAGGAGAAGGAAGACCTGAGTCCAGATTCTTAAAGTTTGTCTTCAGTGAATGACCTTCTTCTGTTCCCTGGCCATGGCCAAAGATGTTCTCCCAGATCTCTATTCATCTAATACTGATTTAGCAATCCACAAAAATCATGCTACCAAGAATCTCATCATAAAACACTCCTGTCTAGCATCTTTTCCTTGATGTTTTCTCCATTTTCAAAGAAAGGCAAACTCATCCTTACTTCCAGTCATTTTTATTTTACTTGTTAATTGTACCTCCATCCATTTATTCCTCACCCAACACACTTAATTTGAAAATTCAAAATAAATACTTTAAGGGGTGCCTGGGTGGCTCAGTGGGTTAAGGCCTCACGCTTAGGTCATGATCCCAGGGTTCTGGGATTGAGCCCTGCATCTGGCTTTCTCCTCAGCAGGGAGTCTGCTTCCTCCTCTCTCTCTCTGCCTGTCTTTCTGCCTACTCGTGATCTCTCTCTCTCTCTGTCAAATAAATAAATAAAACCTTTAAAAATTTTAAAAAATAAATAAAAAATGAATCCTTTAAATGGACTTTTGTGAAATGTAATGCTGACTCTAATTTTTGTGACAGGACACTTCTTCAAATAATTCACCATGTTACACGTGAAAAGGATTATATCTTTAAAAAAAAACTAGGAAAAAAAACTAGGGTATGAGAGGAATAAATTTTTTTTAATTTTATTTATTTATTTGACAGAGAGATCACGAGTAGGCAGAGAAGCAGGCAGAGAAAGGAAGAAGCGGGCTCCCCGCTGAGCAGAGAGCCCAATGCAGAACTTGACCCAGGACCCTGAGATCTCGTCCTGAGCCAAAGGCATTTAACCCACTGAGCCACTCAGGCACCCCAAGAGAGGAACAAAATTTTTGTTTTATATTACAATGGGAAGAGTAGAGAGAGACTTACAGGGAAGGTAAGAAACAAGAAAAATTGTATCATATTTCCATGAAGTGTAAAATGTCTTACCTCCCACTTATATTTGAATGACACACTTCATAATCTAACTCTGCTTCTGTGAAGAAATCTCAATTATCCAGGCAATTTACCGCAGTGCCCTATTTTTTGTCTACTATTTGGCATAACACTTATAATGTTTTATTATTTTCCCAACAAGCAAAAGTTCTATTTGCCTGGAAAGGAATTTATTATTGGTTGTATTCTAGAAGCTAACTTATCATGAGGTCCAGTAGGAGTTGTGCAATAATTAATATTTGTTAAACAACTTTTTCACACCAAATTAATTAATTATTAAAAGAATGTTACAGAGGAAAGAAGTGGCAAGGGATTTATACAAAAAAAGTCCTGCTTTTATTCCCAATGATCCTCATGCCTCTGCTTTCTTCTCTTACTTTGCAGCCCAGTGTCTCAGAATCTCCTCCTACAGGCCATGGGAGGCAGAGTGAGAGAAAAGATAAACTTCTCATTTCCTCAGCAGTAGGGGAAAAGAGCTTAAGTATATTTCAAAAAGGGAAACTAAATATAATTCTTTATTGTAAAAATGATGACTTTTAGCAGGAGCTTTAGTATACAACATTATTTCAGAGGATATTCATGAGTTGCCTTGAGACTATCTATGATTCTGTATGATAAATTTCATTTCTCTCTTTAATAAATGTGAAATCCCCTTTCAGAATAGAATACAATTACATTTTGGCATATGCTTTTGTTTTGCATCAATGTAACCTTGGCTCTGAAACATTTTAGACTAGAAATAAAAATAATAACATTTTCAAAGTCCAATGTCAGGCTTGCCAATATGGGATGTGATAATATACAATGTGCCAAGAGATAGATAGAAACTAGTCAAAAGATACAGATAGCTCAGAGCTGACAGCTTAACATAATATTGAAGAAGAGAGATATCAGATGAGATGCACTCTGCAACAGCAAAATTTTATATATATATGTATATATATATACACACACACATATATATATAGAATAGTTAATCATATATAAGAGGTATCAAGAGAGATGTCTGTACTTAGGTGGTAGATGAACTGTGGGGATAGGCTAGCAGATTTTTCTTTTAAAATGTGAACTGATTTTTGTGCTTTTCCCTTTAAATCCAGATTTCAAACTGGTTTAAACAAGATTTTAAGTGTGAGATGAAAAGTCACCAACCTCCTACTCATTATTGCTAAATGGATTAATCTTTTCAGTTATTTCATAAGTGGAATTTTTCTTTTAAGACTGAAATAAAATTGGTCCAAATTGTGTGCAGTATATAAAAAGAATGATGGCTGTTTCACTTTCATTAATCCTGTGCACTCGGTTCAATTTGTCACATTTAAGTTGATCACATGGAGATAAATAAGAATTCAAGACATAATTACCTAGAATAGATACTTTTCAATCTCCAGTGCTTCATGATAAAAAAGAAAAAAAAAAGCTCATATTAAAAGTCTGCTGGGAGAAACCATATTAAGAACAGAATTAATTTAGCCCCTCTTTACCATTTCTCTCTCCAAATAAACCTTTTGTCTCTTTAACTGTGAACTTGGCATATGGTCGTTATATTTCTATTAGTGTCAAAATCCTCTGTCCCTAAGAATTGTGACTCACTTTGTACAACTGAACTTTGAAAAAACTGAACCATTCCTTTCTTCAATTGGTTTATCAGATATTGGGGCTGACATTTGGGGTAATAAATGAAATTAAATGTTTAATTAAAAATTACTAAACCTCAATTTTTAAAATTATATTTTAAAGACCTATTTTCCTTTTTTTCTGTTTCTATTTTTTTAAATAATCATCTACTTGTAAGACCCACTGCATATATTTATGTTTGTTAAGTGTGCATGTGTGTAATTAGAGCACAGTAGAACTGTATTTTTTACTTTAATTCATTCCTTGGAGTTATCTGGGCAGAAGCCTTTTAAATATGTGGGAAAAATCAGTACAGGTAAACCTTAATCTTATAAAACATAAATATTCATGAAAAATGTATTCTTTCTTTTCCTAGAGTCTAAACTTTCAAGAACTGAGACCTTTTCTGCCCACTCACAGTATCATGTGTAAGATCAAAATTTGTTTGTTGAAGATGTATATTCTAGAAATTTCTATACCACAATTTGTATATCACAATTTTTGGAAGTATCTAAGTACATTTCATCTTGCTATCCTTTTTTTTTTTTTCCTAACAAATGTTTTGACAGGTTAAATAACTAGTTGGTTTCTGAAAACTACCAGCTAAAAAATTAGAAATCAGAGTGTTTATTTTGACTGGTAACTAACAGAGATTTCTGCAAACTACTCTCAGGCTGTTTCCGAGAGCCTTCCTTCAAAGCATTCATCAAAGCCTTGGTAGAAGGCAGCTGGCTTTTGAAAATGCACTATCTGAAGGAGGCTGAAAACTCACTGGCACCTGTAGGCACAGACAATCCTTTTGCTCTGTGAATTATAGGGGACAGGCATTCTAGCATTTTTTATCTTCTTTTATTTTTTTTTTAGTACCAAGATTTACAAAGAAGCAAATTCCTTTTGAAAAGAAGCACGCAAGGTCAATACTCCCTTCAAGTCCCATATTTCAGGGACTATGCCAGGGACATAAAAGAAGTTGGGAGGGGAGGGAGAAATTATAATAGCCTAACTACTTTGGATTTTACACTGTGCATATTTCAGTGTGATAGGCTCTCATTGAAGAAAGTTTCTGTATTACTTAACATTGCTGTATTTTACTTAGAGTTCAAATATCTGTTTTTCTGTCTAATATAACTCAGGGTTAGGTGCTTGGGGAAATATCTTGAGCAAATTCACAAGAATAAGAAAAACTAGATTTTGACAGATTTATTGACAGAATACAAAAAGGGCCCTGAAGGAGGCAACAATTCTGACAGATTTTGATGTGGGGTAGAGGGGGTCAGATTTTGAAAGGTTCATGATAAACCAAATTCTTATCTAATCATCTTTACCATGGCTTTTGGTCTAGTATTAAACAACAGTACTGAATATAATCCATGAGATTCTTGAATTTCAGGCAAATAATAGACTATATGTAAAGTACAAGATTCCTCGTCTGAGAGTATACAAGAATCGTGGAGATGGAAAATTTTAGCCACAGATAATATAAAAGTTTTTATGAATATTTAATTCATTTTTAAAGTAAATAACATTGATTGCTGAAAACCTATTAAAGCAACAGAATTTCAAGACCTACACTTTCTAACTCCCTGTCAGCTAAAGAAGTAAATATTCATTTGCATATATATTTCAAGCATTGTTTCTTGACCATATTTTTATTTTAAGCAATATGCTTTGATAGGATTTTGTATTGCATTCTCACTGCATAAAATTCCATTTGTTACAATAATTTGCATTTTTTTCCACAGTTCAGCTCTTTCTCACCCAAACCCCAGCCCATTTTAAGTTAATGGTTATTTAGGGTCCAATATAATGACACCCTTCACAACTTGTATCATTAGCATACAATTCTAAGCATGCATCTAAACAACTATATTTGAATTAACTTGTTAATAACAGACTCCTCTATAGACATGTTTCCCCATAATTTCCTTTTCCTATCTAATAATACTACAGTTTTACAGTTTATGTGTAGTAAAATTTATTAAGATGGTTATTAAAGTCAATTATTATTGTTATTTATGGCCATTGAAGCCAAATATATACTGCCTTACATACTAGTATGTTTAATTCTATAGGTAGAATTTATGGTATAATTAAATAATAATGACACTGTCATATCATATTCCAGAAATTGTATATAATTATATTCTTCCAGAAGAAGATGGGGCTAAATCTTGCCAGAACCCGTGCCAGAACTTGATTTGATTATGTATAATTTTCACTTTTAGAATTAAAAATATATATTTGGATTCATTCATTTTGGTATCAAAAATTTGTCACATTGATAACACTAGTTTGCAAAAATATTATTTTTACTGTTTGGTATTGATTACATTAAACTATATTAAATTTGACTAAAAAATTAATTTGCTTTCTGTAGAACATGTCTTACAGTTTCTTTTGGAAAAAAATGTGTATAGGAAAGGATGAAGGTTGAAAACTGGCATATAATTTGACCCTGCATTACTAAGACTGATTTTTTTAAAATACCACTTTATGCCCATGTAACATACCCATTGTTTTATTGAAAATTGCTGTAAGACAGGATCAATCTCAGAAATATTTTCAGTTTAGTACTTCTGAAAAGTTGACCTTTCTAAGCATTCCACTAATGCTTATTTAAACATGTTAATGCCACTTTAATTATTCTCAAAGTTACTTATAAATATTTGTATTAAATTATCCTTGTAGAAGATACTCCTAACAGAGCAGTTATAGAAAGTTCTTTATTTGGAAGAACACACAAAAAAATTAAAATTCTCTTGTGTTCTGATTGCATTTTTTTATTCTTCACCATGTCGGTCCTATTAAAAAATGATAAATACATCATTTACCAATTTTATTACTAGCAACTTTAAACTTTTTAATATTGTTTGGTAGAGACAATACTAGGTATTTATCATACCACCTCTTCCTCTTGGACATAGAGACTACATTCTCATACCTCCCTTGCAATTAGATTTGGAGCATGTGAAGTAATACCATATTAGAATGTGGGGCAGAATTAATGCAAGTAAGGCAAGCCTCTTCTAAGCCTGTTACTTATATTTTATGGTCTCTAGCACTCTGTCTTCTGTGGCTACCTTGATGTCCAGTGTTCCAGATGGCATAGACTTAAAAACGAAGACTATCTCACCCCATATGGAGGTAAAATGTGTGTGAACAAACTTTTACTATGTTAATCTACTGAAATTTGAGATTTTATAAATTGGCTTAGTGCTGCCTATCTATTCTGAGCAATACATGATTTGGAATATCTTCTATGGTTCCTTACTTAATGTTTATCTCCAGATTCATATTTTTAATTCTCCTCATCTCACAACATTAGACTTTGATGGACAGAAAAATCTTCACTGAGTGTAAACCCTATGAGGTAATCACTACCTCACACTTTGCCTTTCAAGATAATCTGATGCAAATATATCACTTACAGTTTTTAAATATCAAATTTTGTTCTCACATTTTTTCCACTCTGGTCTCTGCTACAACATGAATTTCCTCTTGCACCAGTTCCATACCTCCTATGCTTATGGAGCATATCACTTTTATAATTCTATAAAATCACTTTTATAATTCTACAGAGGTGGACAAGAGAGGGGGTACAAAATAAAAACCAAATCTAATCACATAGATTAGATTTTTCTTTTGTCCCCCAGGAAGTTTACTGTAACACTATGGGCTATGTTTAGTTAATGATGTTTTTTGAGCATGATAGTATATTTTGAAAAGCCCTATCATAATCTACATATATAATACTCATGATACTCATTATATTTTATCTAATTATTCTAAATTCTATGATGGCAGTGACCATGTCAACTTGGGTACTTCCATGGTAAATGTCTGGTTTAAATTTGTTCTCAATAAAGATGAATTGATTCAGCAATTGATTTTCATTTCCAAAGATATTAAAACCCAACAATTGTTTTTGTCTAGTCTGCTTGCTTTATAATGATTTCATTTATTTATCACTTTGGAAAGCACAATAGTAAGAAATTAACTGATGGATTGACAACTATTTCTTCCTTTTTATAATCCGGCAGAACTATGTTTCTATATTTCCCTTTCTCCCTTAAACAATTCTAATTTTGTCCACAATAATACACCATAATATTCACTCACCACAACGATTTTTCAAGATGTACAGGAAAATGAAAAAAAAGAAAAGGAAAACACACATGCACACTTTGATGGGATACAGTAGCATTCATCAAGACTAAAGGGACTATGGAATTGGATCAGAACAATTAGGTTATTCAAACTCTTATCTAGGTTTTTCAGACCATTCCGAGTAGGTGTCCTTGTAAGAAAATTCTACCTATGACCAACTAGTTAAAGACTATAATAGGCCCTTTAAATCTGAAAAGGCTAACCAGTTGGAGACAGATAAGTAAACGGAAAAGCGAAGTAATACTTTTCAATGTGGCCACAAGAAGTCCTTTCTGAGACTTTTTCTAGGATACTAAGACCACGGATTTACTTTTACCTTAACACTTTGCACCTGTGTCTCCCCTGCACTGAGGATTTATTGGACTGCTTGACCAAGAATGATGCCATAAAACCTGTGTCCTCGGAGTGCCTCGGTGGCTCAGTGGGTTAAAGCCACTGCCTTCAACTCAGGTCATGTCCTGGAATCGAGCCCCACATCAGGCTCTCTGCTCAGCGGGGAGCCTGCTTCCCCTTCCCCCCCCACCTGCCTCTCTGCCTGCTTGTAATCTCTCTGTCAAATAAATAAATAAAATCTTAAAAAAAAAAACTATACCAAAAAAACCCAAAAAAACCTGTGTCTTGCAATTTGGACTCAGAGTAACTGACGCTTTTGTCCTGAAGTCTATAATTAACTAAGTGGTTTTAATCCACACAATTTAATCTCTGTCTGGGTTCTCACAACCAACTATCCTATTAATTAATCATATGAAACAAAAACATATCTGCAGTTTTAATATATAAGTTTTCCTTAAAAGCAAAGTAGTTTTTGTCAGGTTTATTGCACTTGAGTTGTTATCAATAGCCTATAAAATTTGTGATATAAACCACAGACATGTAGATAATATTTCTCTATAAATACAATTTTATATCACTGAGAACACATTTGGGAAGCTTTGGTATCACAGTAAAACATTAAGACTCTTCCAAGATAAGATTCATAAGTTGAAGAGTTTCTAGTTTTACATAGTGTGACAAAAAGCAAAGGTGATATAATATTCTAAATAACTGTGGAATCAAGAAAAATTGAAGTAGATATAAAGATCAGTATCTCATATGAAATAATCAAAATACAGAAATATGAAAAAATAGAAGAACAGCATCTGAAAGAAGGTGTCACCAAATACATTATCTCTCCTTTGCTGTAATATTATGAATGCACTAGGTAATAACAGATATAAAAACATGTTACTAGTTCTTTTGCAGAGGGAAAGGATTTAACCAAAGTGCAGAAAATGAGAAAAATCAACCAATAAAAGTCATAAAACATATGTCGTGGAAAAAGTAAATACAGTACTCCTGACCACTGTAAAATAAAAAGAACTTTATCAATATTCTATCATCATACCAAGTCCAGACTTCTTGCAAGTCTCAGCTCTGCCCAGGAGAGCAGCTGATCAGGAATGTGAGAGGGGAGTTGTCCATAGATAGATCTGTTGAAATATTAAACTAGAAAGTGATGCCAAGTGTAAGTCACTAAGAACACATTGTTGAAATATGAGATTAAAATAAGCAAGTAGAAGAGAAAAAAGCAAATGAATTTTAGTACTTAGAAGAAAATAGAGAGCAGAACCAGGGAAGAATTAAAGGGCTGAGGTTGTTTGGAGATTTGTTACGAGGTACCAACTTTGAAGAAAAAGTTTTTCAAATCTAAACATCCCCATTTACTACCTACATGATAAAGATCAATTTGATTAATCACTAGAATATTTTGCTCATCTGTAAAAGAGAGATAGCATTAACACATTACTGAGTTTTGTGAAAATTAAAAATATTCTTTAGTCAATATTCATAGCCATTGTTAATGTGTGACTTCGTTCATCAAAAATATCCATAAAAATGTTTATTTTTCCAATATGGCATGTAAAAAGCTTGAAAGTCACCACTTTATGCCAAAAACAAGTAAAAAGCTGAAAAAACTGAAAAAAAAACACAATAATTCTTAGACCTTTAAGAGAAGTGAGATCACAGAGCAAATTACCACAGGCAAAATTAGAGAAATTGACTGGTGAATACAGAGAAGCACAACTTGCTGAAGCAGAAAACCTCAGACTAAAAACTTCATGGGAACAAGTGGTGGGCAGAAAGACCTAAACTGTTATTTTTTTAATTGCTAGAGATTCAGTGTTGACAACAGTAGGAGTTAAAAACTCAAGGGAGACTCAGTCATAGAGGTGGGTCTGTACTTTCCAAAATGGAAACCAAGCAAACAAAAAGTCTGTGAAAAAAAAAAAAAAAGTACAGACTATCCAAGAATTATGCTACAACTACAACTACATAACATATGTGCAATGGAATACCAGAAGGAAGAAAAGAAAGAAATGAACATATGTAATATTTGAAATAATAATGACTGACAATTTACCCAAGTTAATATCAGACACCAAAACACAGATCCGGGAAACTCAGAGAACACTAACTAGAATAAATGTCAGAAAAATAACAATGAGAAATATCATTTTAAACTATAGAAAATCAAAGATAAAGAAACAATTATGAAAGAATACAGAGGAAAGAACACCTTACCTGTCAAGAAATAAAGATAAAAATTACATTTGATTTCAGCTCAGAAATTATACAAGCAAGAAGAAAATGGAATGAAATATTTAAAAGCATTGAAAGAAAAAACAAGTCAAAACACCAACGTAATATCTGTACTTAGAAAAATGATCTTTTAAAAGTGAAGGAAAAATAAATACTTTCTCAGACAAAAATTGGGGATATTTGTTGCTAGTAGACCTGCCTCACAAAAAATGTTAAAAGTAGCTCTTTAGAGAAAATAAAAATGATATACATCACAACTCTGATCTATACAGAAGAGAAAAAAGTGAAGGTAAGATAAAAGCTTTTACTTCTCTTAATCTTAATTGATCTAACAGATAACTTCAAAAATAATAACAATATATCTGATTATTTATGCTTACATATAAGTAAAATATATATGAATATAGCAATTAAGTCATCAAAAGGTATAGGAAAGATATGAATATACATTACTAAGTGAAACTAGCTAATCTAGAAAGGCTATCTACTGTATGATTCCAACTATAGGACTTTCTGGAATAGGTAAACTATGGAGACAGTAAAAAGATCAGTGGTTGCCAAGGATTAGGAGGGAGGAAGGGATGAATAGGCAGAGCACTGAGGATTTTTAAGGCAGTAAAAATACTTTATATGTAGCATAATGATTGGTATCATTACAAATTTGTCTAAACCCTCAGAATGTACAATACCAAGTGTGAAACATAATATAAATTATAGATATAGATCTATCTATCTATCTATCTATCTATCTATCTATCTATCTATCTATCTACCTATCATCTATCTATGTTTGTATATAAGCAAAATGAATGACAGCAATGAGTCAAGAAATGGGAGAGAGGAATTATAATTATTTGATTATACTCTGAAGCAATAGAGTCTTATTCAGAATGGACTTGGATTAGTCATAAATGCATATTTCAAAATGCACGGCAACCACTAATTTTTTTAATTTAATATACTAAAAAAGAAGAGAGAATGAAATCATATAAAATTCTCAGTAAAACCAAAAAAGGCAGTGAAAAAGGGGCAGAAAAAAATAGGAACACAGAACGAAGGTAACAGTAAAAACAGTAATGAATATGAGAGATATTATTCCAACTACATCAATAATCACTTTAGTCTAAATGCACCAATTTAGGGGAACCTGGGTGGTTCAGTCGGTTAACCATCTGTTTTTAGCTCAGGTCATGATCCCGGTGTTCTGGGATGGAGCCCAAGTCAGGCTCCCTACTCAGTGGGGAGCCTGGTTCTCCCTCTGTGCCTCCCCCTGCTTGTGCCCATGTGCTCTCTCTCTTTCTCAAATAAATAAATAAATAAAATTCTTAAAAAAAAAAAAAGGAAATTTAAATGTCTATTTTTAAATGAAGTCAGCTAATCTGGAAAAGCTATCTACTATATGATTCCAATTATATAATATTCTATAGGCAAAACTATTACAGACAATAAAAAGATCCATGGTTGCCATGGTTAGGGGGAAAGGAAAGATAACTAGGTATAACACAAAGAATTTTTATGCAGTGAAAATACTTTATATGTAGCACAATCGTGGACATATGTCATTATAAATTTGTCCAAACCCATAGAATATACAACATCAAGGGGGTACCTTAATGTAAATTACAGTCTTGAATAATAATGATGTATCCATGTAGGCTCATTAATTGCAGCAAATGGACAACTCTAGTGGGAAATATTGATCAGGGGAAGATTGTCTGTGTGTTGGGGCAGGGGATATATGAGACATTTCTATACCTTTGCTTCAATTTTGCTGTGAACCTAAAACTACTCTTAAAAAAATGTAATAAGCATTTAATCAGCACAATTGTCTGATCAATCCATCAGATAATCTGCTGAATTAGAGTCTAATCTGCTGGATTAGACTCTAATCTGCTGGATTAGACTCTAATCTGCTGGATTAGAGTCTTTGCTAACTGTTAGAGTTTTGAAGACAAATCAAATAAAACACTTCCTTAGATAGGTTCTCAGTCCAACAGAGAAAGAGAAATAAACAGAGAAGAAGAAAGAATTGAAGAAACCAATAAATGCAATGAGATATTATTACAGGAGCAATAGAATTTAGATATTAACATCGATGCAGTCTTATAAAATGAAATGTAGTAGGGAAGGGTTCTTTCCAGGATGGAGCACAAAAGGAACTTAAGAATAGAGATGTTCATCATCTTTTTAAGTATGAGAACTGCAACTAGTGTGAGGAGGCTGAGGAATGAGGTGTGACTGAATAAAATAAGAGATAATAGGAAAATCCATGATTTGTGTGACAGATTAGTTAGGACTCTGTCTTACACTATAGCTTTCATACTATTTTCAGATTTGAGACATTTCTCCTAGTGAAATCTTTCAGACACTCAATAGATAAATCAATAAAGATGAAATAGCCCTCTTTGAAGTGGGGTGACAAGCCTGTGATCCCATCTACTCCTCCATTTTCTTCTCTGGCCAACAGGCACTTTTTACCATCCTGCCACCAGAACCAGAGTGCCATTTCAAAAACCTCTGTTATTTACAATAAAAACCCAGTGAAAGCTTTAAAAGCAGATGGGTAAAAGTAATAATGGTGAGGAGTCTGAAGTAAGTGTGGATGGAGAAGCAGGCAGCAATATATAGCAACTCCACTTTTCAAAAGTTGCTTTGCTCCTCTCATTAGAGCACTTCAATCCAAATGACACAAAGAATTTGTTGTGGCAGAAGTGAATTTATGTGACATTTCTTGTCACTTTGGATAGTTTTAACTAAATCTGTATATCCCCCCTGACTTTGTACCAAATGCACCATGAGTGCCACCTCAAAAGACTCAATAAACTACAGACTCATGTTCCTTGGGGCAAAGATAGCATCTAAGGAGACATGTCAAAATAATTAAACCACCATAAATTGACATTAAACGTTCAGGTAGTAAATATATAATACTTGACTATAGTCAAGCCTTGGCCTCCTGTAGACTTTTTCCTTCATCTAAAGATGCAAGCAAAAACTCAAAAAGCCCTTGAAAAGAAAATGAAATGAGGTCTAAAACCATAAATGAAAATTTGGGGAAACATTGTAGAATATGTAATTTATGGAAATAATTTGGACACACATTTTTAAAGTAAGGAATATTAGAGATATTTTACAAGTAGGATTTTTTTTAATTTTAGAAGAGTTTTAATTACCCTTTTCTTCAATACCTATTTATTATACACCTACTAAGTGCCAGATATTGAATGATGCTGACTTGACATAGATGAGTATTCTACTGACCTAGATCCTCTTCTTGAAATGTTTTCTGTCAGACAGGCATATTTACAGGTCCCCTCTTATCTATGTCTGTTCTTATATCACCTTTTCAGAGAGATACTCTCTGACTTCTTTTATACAGTAACAATGATGATCCTACCCCACCAGTCCACATCTCTCCTCACTGCCCTTATCCTGCTTTATTTTCCTCCATAGTAAGTGTCACCAACTGCCATTCTATATATTCACTTTGTATATGTCTATCTTCCCTAGAATTGGAGGCATGGTCTTTGTTTTGTCATGTCCCTCCTCTCTATTCTGATGGCTAAAAGAAAGACCAAAGCTTCCTCCTTTCTGGGATTTTTTCATTCCCCCCAGACTCTGGAATCCACCCTCTTTCAACTGAAGCCTCACCTGTGAATGAGCAGTTAAATGGTACAAGGGGAGACACAGATTGAAAGTAACCGAAGAATGAAAATTTAATATATTGGATTTGAAAAAACAGGTTAGGATCCATACAGTTATTAGGAAGAGAAAGTCATGTATAAATAATTGAAGTAGGAATATTTTTGTGGGTTCCCAGGTTGCTAGATAAGCAGACACACTTTGGTATATACTCACAGTAATTTTCTTATTTTGTATAAAAGATAAAAAAAAATATTTTGAATATTTTTTCCTTCAGATTATGGTTATCACAGAAGCAAGAAGATTAAATCAGTAATCAATTTCCTTATTGTTTCTAATGATTCCAAAAAAAGCCCTATGTGGGATACAAAAAGTGCAAGACATTTGAGTACTAAATCTTAGATAATTGCATTAGTAAAAAGAATCTGATTGCAAGATAGACAAGCTGGTACAAACTAAATTTCTTCATAAATTTCCCCAGATATCTCCATTCCATATGAAGATATATTTGATTATGGAATGTGTTGGAAAAACCATCCTAAATGCTTTATGTATAATGTATTAAGGCTTAAACTACTAGGAGAGTGAGAAAACTTGTCCGTTGATTTTGTGGAAACAGGTTGTCAAACATAGTTACTGCCATAAGTGTTTTGTCCTCAGCAAGCATATTGTCTCTGCCCTGTATTCCATATTATCATTGTCTGAATCGTTCTAACTTAAATGTTTACTTTGGTAGATATTAATGTTAAGTCATTAACATATCTTTTTAGGTATCACACAAAAATAAGCTAGTAAATGAGAATGCAAAACTCAATTGCTTTTAAAATATGCCCTGATAAGTCATAGCATCATAAATGCAAATGTCTTTAACTAGATGCCACTTGAGGTGCCTGGGTGGCTCAGTTGGTTAAGTGTCTGACTCTTGATTTTGGCTCAGGTCATGCTCTCAGGGTTGTGGGAACAAGACAAGAGTTGGACTCTGTGTTCCATGGGGAGGCTATTTTCTTCCTTTCCTTCTGCCTCTCTCCCTGCTCATGTTCTCTCTCAAAATAAATAAATAAATAAATAAACAAATAAACAAAAAAAACAAATAAATAACACAAAACAAAACAAAACGAAAAAAAACTAGATGATGCTAAGTGGGAGAGTGTGATTAATTGAATGAGTGAAATGAATTATTCAGAGAATTCAAATTCATTTTGAAATGTTTTGAGCAAAGAGAACATATTTGATAATTGATTTTAGCCTGTAGGTCACCAATTTGTGACTCTTGAATTTTTTTTCAAGAAATGGCATACATACGCATATATTTCTGTGTGTACTAATATATTTTCAAGTTTCCATCTTTGAAATACCTTCAATTATCTTTGACTAATTATTGAAATGTCATGTGAAAAGTCGTAGCACTCTCTTCTCATTTTACAAATTAAATCTACTTCAATAATTTTAATTGAAAATTATTTTTGTAATTAATGCATGTATAAATTTTCAAAAATCAAATAATATTACTATATGTAAAATGAAAAAAGATTAACCATGACCATAATGCTCCATATACTTTATTCTTATTTCCTATTTGTTCCGCTCTTCTCTTGAAAATGATTAACATATTTCTGAATAATACGTTTATGTTATTGATTTTTCAAGGTTAGTAATTATAAATCATTTGTTAATAAAGATGATAGTTAACAAATTTGGTATTAGGTCCTCCTACATACATTTTTTCTGCTTTATAACCATTATATAAATTCATCCCAATATTTTCTAAATAAGTATTTAGCATTTACATCAAGATTGGAAAATACTTTCTCTGACTGAATTATTTCACTTAGAATTATACCTGTAGCTCCATCCATGTCCTTACAAATGGCAAGGTTACATACTTCTGTATGGCTGAATACTATTCCAATGCATATCTATACCATTTCTTTATCCATTTATCAGTTGATGGACACAAACTCTTTTCCTATCTTGGCTATTGTAAATAATGCTGCTATAAACACAGGAGTACATACATCCCTTTGAAATTAGCATTCTTGTATTTTTTGGGTAAATACCCACTAGTGCAATTCCTGGATTATAGGGTAGTTCTATTTTTAACTTTTTAAAGAACATCTATACTGTTTTCCATAGTAGGTGCACCAATTTGCATTCCCACCAACAGTGGAGAAGGGTTCCCCTTTCTCCACATCCTCTCCAGCATTTGTTGTTTACTGTCATGTTGATTTTGGCCATTCTAACTGGTATAAGGTGGTATCTCAGTGTGGTTTTGATTATTCATCATGACTAGGTGGGATTTATCTCTGGGATGCAAGGGTGGTTCAACATTTGCAAATGAATCAATGTGATAGAACAAATCAAAAAGCAAAGAGAGAAGAACAACACGGTTGTCTCATTTGATGCAGGAAAAGCATTTGACAAAATTCAGCATCTGTTCTTGATTAAAACTCTTCAAAGCATAGGGATAGAAGAAACATTCCTCAACTTCATAAAGTCTATCAATGAAAAGCCCACAGCAAATATCATTCTCAATGGGGAAAAGCTGACAGCCTTCCCTTTGAGATCAGGAACACGACAAGGATGCCCACTCTCACCACTCTTGTTCAACATAGTACTAGAAGTCCTAGCAACAGCAATCAGACAACAAAAAGAAATAAAAGGTATTCAAATTGGAAATGAAGAGGTCAAGCTATCTCTCTTCACAGATGACATGATACTTTATATGGAAAACCCAAAAGTCTCCACCCCTTTCAAACTACTAGAACTCATACAGCAATTCAGTAATGTGCCAGGATACAAAATCAATGCACAGAAATCAGTTGCTTTCCTATACACTAACAATGAAAATGTGGAAAGGGAAATTGGAGAATCGATTCCATTTATTGTAGCACCAAGAACCATAGATACCTGGGAATAAACCTAACTAAAGAGATAAAGGATCTGTACTTGAGGAACTACAGAATGCTCATGAAAGAAATTGAAGAAGACACAAAAAGGTGGAAAAGCATTCCATGCTCATGGATCAGAAGAATAAACATTGTTAAAATGTCTATACTGCCCAGAGCAATCTATACTTTCAATGCCATTCCGATCAAAATTCCACTAGATTTTTTCAAAGAGCTGGAACAAACAATCCTAAAATTTGTATGGAACCAGAAAAGACCCTAAATTGCTAAGGAAATGTTGAAAAAGAAAAACAAAAGAAAAAAACAAACAGGGCATCACATTTCCTGATTTTAAACTTTACTACAAAGCTGTGATCACCAAGATGGCATGGTACTGGCACAAAAACAGACACATAGTCCAGTGGAACACAATAGAGAGCCCAGAGATGGACCCGCAACTCTATGGTCAAATCATCTTTGACAAAACAGGCAAAAATATCCAGTGAAAAAAAGACAGTCTCTTCAATAAATGGTGCTGGGAAAACTGGACAGCTATATGTAGAAGAATGAAACTTGGCCATTCTCTTACACCACACACAAAGATAAACTCGAAATGGATAAAAGACCTCAATGTGAGGCAGGAGTCTCTCAAAACCCTAAAGAAGAACATAGGCAGTAACCTCTTCGACATCAGCCACAGCAACTTCTTTCAGGACATGTTTCCAAAGGCAAAGGAAACAAAAGCGAAAATGAACTTTTGGGATTTCATCAAGATAAAAAGCTTCTGCACAGTGAAGGAAACAGTCAACAAAACAAACAGGTAACCCACAGAATGGGAGAAGATATTTGCAAACAATACTACAGACAAAGGTGTGATATCTAAGATCTATAAAGAACTCCTTCACTTCCAACACTCACAAAACAGATAATCACATCAAAAAATGGGCAGAAGACATGAACAGACACTTCTCCAAAGAAGACATACAGATGGCTAACAGAAACATGAAAAAATGTTCATCATCTTTAGCCATCAGAGAGATTCAAATCAAAACCACACTGTATAGGTTCTTTATATATTTTGTATACTAATGCTTCATTGGATATATCATTTGCAAATATCTTCCATTCCATAGGTTGCCTTTTTTAAAATTATTTTTTTTATTTATTTGACAGAGGGAAGAGAGATCACAAGCAGGTGGAGAGGCAGGCAGAGAGAGAGAGGGAAACAGAGTCCCCGCTGAGCAGAGAGCCAGATATGGGGCTCTATCCCAGGACCCTGAGATCATGACCTGAACCAAAGGCAGAGGCTTTAACCCACTGAGCCAGCCAGGCACCCCCATAGGTCGCCTTTTGACTTTGCCAATTGCTCTTAAGAAACAAACGCACAAATGGGAAAAAAAGAGAGAGGAAGAAACAGAAAGGTACTCTTTTTAAAAATTTCATCTGAATTTTTTTAATTATCACAGGAAAAAAAAAACAGCTTAAAAGAAAAGAATTCAGGGGCACCTGGGTGGCTCAGTGGGTTAAAGCCTCTGCCGTCTGCTCAGGTCATGATCTCAAGGTCCTGGGATCTAGCCCCACATCTGGCTCTCTGCTCAGCAGGGAGCCTGCTTCCTCTTCTCTCTCTGCCTACTTGTGATCTCTCTCTGTCAAATAAATAAATAAAATCTTAAAAAAAGGGAAAGGAGTTCAACTTAGATGATATTATGACAAATTCTTATTCCATATCCATTTCTAAAACTATAAATTTCATTTTCAATTAGGTTCTGGAAAATATAATATGGGGCTCTATTATCATTATCTGTTTCTTCCAAATTTTTAGTTAAACTCTAGTTAATTAACATATAGTGTAATATTGATTTCAGAAATAGAATTTAGTGATTCATCACTTACATATAACAATATCCAATGCCCACCACAGAAAGTGTCCTCCTTATTACCCATTACCCACGTAGCCCACCCCCCCATGGCCCCTTCATCCAACCCTCAGTTCGTTCTCTATATTTTTAATAATCTATTCTGGGGGCACCTGGATGGCTCAGTGGGTTAAGCCTTTGCCTTCACCTAGGTCATGATCTCAGAGTCCTGGGATCAAGCCCCACATCAGACTCTCTGCTCAGCAGGGAGCCTGCTTCCTCCTCTCTCTCTGCCTGCCTCTCTGTCCACCTGTGATCTCTCTCTCTGTCCAATAAATAAATAAAATCTTAAAAAAAAAAGTCTTTTCTGGTTTGCTAGACTCTTATCTGTGGAGAATGAACTGATAGTTCCCAGAGGGAAGGTGGGTGAGGGAATAAGTTAAATAGGTAATAAATAGGTGAAAGAGATTAAGGAATGTACTTGTCCTGATGAGCACTGGGTGATGAATGCAATTGTTGAATCACTGTGTCATACACCTGAAACTAATATACTATTGACTGATTACTAACTGGAATTAAAATAAAAACTTCTTAAAAAATAGAAAATATTGTTTGTAACTTGTATATATTTTTTTCTTCTGTAATTAATATTTACACTTTTGGTTACTTTTATGTATATCATAATTTACTTCTAGCATGTTTAGGCAGTGAGAGAAATAATTCACTCCCCTCATCTATCTCTCTCATTATTTCTCATCCTCTCTCTTCTTTTCTCTCTTTTTGAAACATACTATCTAGGAATGTCAATTCCTCTGTTTCTATTTCAACTGACTGATTGTGTTTTATGCTTCTTGTACAGCTATTTTCCTGGCCTTCATCAACATTTTTCTATTATTTTGAAGTCCATTTTTTTTTTTTTTATTTCCTGCAGTCTCCTATTACTTGTTTTACTCCCTGGTTTTGAGAAGTGTAATTTTCAAAACTTTCTGAATGAGGCAGCATGGCAGTTAGACTTTTTTTCTTCTAGGAGCATACTGGCCTAATCTTTTTTTTCTTTTTCTTTTTTAATTAAAGATTTTATTTAATTATTTGAGAGAGAGAGGAGAGAGAGCAGGAGTGGGGGCCAGGGGAGAGGGAGAAGCAGACTCTCACTGAACGGGGATTGGTGAGGGGCTCAGTCCCATGACCCTGAGATTATGACCTGAGATGAAGGCAGACATTTAATGCACTGAGCCACCCAGGTGCCCCTGGTCTAATCTTTTCTATGTTTACCTTTGATGGATATAAAATTTGTACATAATTTAAGTTGAAAGTCATTCTTCTTCAGCATTTTCTTTTCTGGGGAATTTTGTTAATTGTTTTTTGTTTATTGATTGCTTTTGTTAATTGTTGTTTCTTTAGTTTGCTACTTCTTGGTTTTCTTGTCATTTGTTGTTTGCTATTTTGATGAATGGTTGTTGGATGTTTTTAAGAATGTTTTCTAAATCATCTTATGTCTCAATATGTGTTCTTATTTGATTATATTATTGATTTTTTCTCTTCACTGTCTCTATTATCATTGCTACCTCCATTTAATTGCTTTTTAAGGTTTTGTTTTTGGTGGGGTTTTTTTAGATTTTTTGGTGAAAGCTCTCTAAGCATGTTTAGCACTTCTCAATTCACATACCTCTCTAAGGAATGAACTGATAGAGATAGCTTTTCAAGTCTAACATCTCTTGTTTTTTTCTCTTTAATTCTGGAAAGAAATCCTTCAATTTCAGGAGTCACAATCCTGGCTACCAGTGTTCCTGTAGTTAGGAAAAATAGGGTGAAAATCTTCTAAATAGTCAACATATAAATATTTGCTTAGGGTCCTCTTTTTAGAAAAGTTGCTGACTTCTGCTTTCAGCTGTATCTGGTACTGGAAATCTCTGCTTCAATATCACAAGAATTAAGTGTTCTGCTTTTCTTGGTATGGGGAAGGAGTGATCAATTTATGATAAATTTTGGAAAAGAGAATCAATGCTAATTGCTTTTTAAAATGGATTTTAAAAAGATATTTATGTTTGAAACAATATCTCAAATCCTGTCATCTCAATTCTTTAACCTTGCAAAATCACTGTTTTGGAAGTGATGTGTTGTTAGCAGTATACCATTTGCTTTACATCATCCACTTCTTTTTTAATCTTTCATTTTAAGTAGTCTACATTGCTTAATTCTTTGTTCTTTGAAGGTTGAAGGGTCATAACATTAATTCTCAAATTGCCACACAGTAGATTTGGCAAAAATCCATAATAACTGATGATCATTTATTGATTTTTTCTTCCCAAAAGCTTACTTAAATTAGCTGGTAGTATTTGAACTAAATTCATTTCCCTGGCCACTCTAATTAACCAAGAAAACAATGACCCTTATTAAAGTAATTTAATTAAGAATATAACCATTGTTGGGACACCTGGGTGGCTCAGTTGGTTAAGCGGCAGCCTTTGGCTCAGGTCATGATCCCAGAGTCCTGGGATCGAGTCCCACATCGGGCTCCTTGCTCAATGGGGAGCCTGCCCCTCCTTCTGCTTCTGCCTGCTACTCTGCCTGCTTGGGCTCTCTCTCTCTCACTCTCTGACAAATAAAGAAATAAAATCTTAAAAAAAAAAAAAAAAGAATATAACCATTGTAGTCCTCTATAAGGTCTTCTTGGTCCAAATGGACAAACAGCACAAGCAGGACCTGATATGCCTCCAACTTTCCATTAAGTTATACATAAATGTGCAAAAAATTAGGAAAGTACTAATATTGCCTCAATAAAATAGAAATAAGCAACAAGCAGCAATCTCACATTATAAATTCATATAATTCAGTAAATAATTAACAAAATTTTTAGATTCTTGGATAAGCCCTAGAAAAATAATGGTAAATGAGGTAAAATATATTCCTGCATTCATTGCTAGTTTCACAGGGAAAAAAGACCCTATGTATGTAAATGCAAATGTACTGAGACTAAGAATCTAAGTATATGATGTTATGGGGGAGCAAAGAAAACTAACACAATTTGTGAGGTAGTCTCCTTGAGGACAGGGTGTTAAACATGTTAAACTTCTTATTGTTTGAATTTAAAAATTTTCATGTGACCATACTATAAACTGAATCTAGAATAATGAATAAAAATGAATAAGATTTATCTCAGTAAAATATTACAAGCAGAGAGAAGAAAACTGTATGAATAGTGATGCAAGGTTGAGGACAGGGGATTTTGGTGTCTCAAACTTGGGGTATAGAAATATACTGAACATAAAATTAAATTGTCATGTCCCAGTAATGATTTAACCAGCCTCTGACCCTCCATCATCAATCAGGGGATTGCCTTCCCATGCATTTCTAGATTATAATTCCTAGTGATGTGGAAATGTTGGAATTTGGAGCAAATGGCCAAGAAAGAATTCTCAAAACATCTATGGTGCAAAAACGTGGTTTTATTAAAGCACAGAGATAGGACTTATGGACAGAAAGAGCTTCACTGGGATTGTGTGGGGTGATTGATTATATTCTTTCAAGTGGGATAGGGGTTAAGGATAGCACTAGCCCTCAAGAAATTTTGGAAACAAGGTTTCCAGGACCCTGAGGTGGCTAGCTATTGTTAGGAAAAGGTCATTTATTACTATTTAGTGAAGCTTTGGTCATGAGACCCTTCAGATGTATATCTGTGTATATCTGTGGACCATATGCTTGGAGGATAATTGCTAACACATATCTTGGGAGATAGAGATAAAGGAAGTTTCCAAAGGAATTTCTCTTTGTTATGGTAGACTCTCACAGGATCTTGGGAGTCAGGATAATATGCTAAGCTTGCCTTTTGCCCTTAGCAAAAGAAGAGCAGGGAGCCTGCTTCCCCCCTCCTCCTCTCTCTCTGTCTGCCTCTCTGCCTGCTTGTGGTCTTTCTCTCTCTGTCAAATAAATAAAATCTTTAAAAAATAGATAAGTTAAAATAAGTTAAAATTAAGAAATCTGTATTGTGAAAGTGATAGTGATGTGGAGAACAAAGGGAAAAGGAAGTGTAGATAAACTTAAATCTTTATAAATCACGGCCCATTGACAAATACTTGAGGCAGGCAGAGTAGGACATTCCTCCAGGAACTCCCAATCTTAACGTTGATGCCTTGCTAGAGGAAAAAGCAACCTTATCTTGACAATAATCAGGCCTCCAGAATCCTGCAAATCTTTAACACAGGAAAATCTTTTTGGAAACTTCCCTAGTCTTTAGTTCTCCCAACTCCAAAGATTATAACCAATTGCTTTTCATAATTCCAGGGCAGCTCTTTCTACCCTGGGATCTCATCCTTGTGCTATAATAAAAACAACTTTTTGCACCAAAAACTTCTCAAGAATTCTTTCTTTTTTTTTTTTCAAGAATTATTTCTTGATTGTTCACTCTTTTTTTTTTTTTAAAGATTTTTATTTATTTATTTATTTGAGAGAGCAAGTGTGAGAGAGCATGAGAGGAGAGAAGGTTAGAGGAAGAAGCAGACTCCCTGAGGAGCTGGGAGCCTGATGTGGGACTCGATCTCGGAACTCAAGGATCATGACCTGAGCCGAAGGCAGTTGTTCAACCAACTGAGCCACCCAGGCGCCCTTGATTGTTCACTCTTGAACCCAAACATCAAATCATGTCAAAAGTATAATATTAGAAAGAGCATTGAAAAAATAGAAATGATTGTTGTAAATATGGTAAAATAAATTCAAGAGCAAAATCAAATTATTAAGAAATATAATCTACATGATGAACCCATAATTACTTATAATCTACATTTTTACCTTTTCAATAAATTAACAAGCATTGTAATGTGGAAGGGAATATTAAGGATTGTAAAAATGCACTAAATTCTTCACTGTGGAAGAGGAAATCTGTTTTCTTTTTTTATTTTTGTAATTATTTTTTACAGAAATGTGCATTTTCCTATGCATTTAATGAAATTATACATAACTGTTCTTATAAGAAAAGATTTCAATCTTTCATTTTTTTAAATTTTTTTTCCTTTTTTCTTTTTTTTTAAGATTTTATTTATTTATTTATTAGAGAAAGAAAGAGAGATTGAGAGAGAACATGAGAAGGGAGAAGGTCAGAGTAAGAAGCAGACTTCCTGTGGAGCTGGGAGCCCAATGCGGGACTCGATCTTGGGACTCCAGGATCAAACCTGAGCCAAAGGCAGTTGCTTAACCAACTGAGTCACCCAGGTGCCCTTTTATTTTTTCTTTTATTTGTTTTTTTATTGTGTTATGTTAGTCACCATACAATACATCATTAGTTTTTGATGTAGCATTCCAAGATTCACTGTTTACGTATAACACCAAGTGAGTGCTCCATGCAATACGTGCCCTCCTTAATACCCACCACCAGGCTCATCCATCCTCCCGCTCCCTTCCCCTCTAAAATCCTCAGTTTGGTTCTCAGACTCTACAGTCTCATAGTTCATCTCACTCTCTGATTTCCCTTCCTTCACTTTTCCTTTCCTTCTCCTAATGTTCTCCATGTTATTCCTTGTGTTCCACAAGCAAAACCATATGATAATTGACTTTCTCTGCTTGACTTATTTCACTGAGCATAATCTCCTCCAGTCCCATCCATGTCAATGCAAAAGTTGGGTATTCATCATTTCTGATGGCTGAGTAATATTCCACAGTATTTATGGACCACATCTTCTTTATCCATTCATCTGCTGAAAGGTATCTTGGCTCTTTCCACAGTTTGGCTATTGTGGACATTGCTGCTATGAACATTGGAGTACATATTGATAAGGGAAAAACTATAAGATAGCCGACCAAACCAGCATGGGAATTCCAGTCCCTATATCAAAGCCATTCTGAGTTCTTCTTTCCTACCCCATTTCCCACGTGTGCCAAAAGTACGAAGTTCATGGAAGTAGAAGGGTATAAATTACCTTCTCTGCTTGTGGTTGGGTCTCAGACCTTTGGAGAACAGTCGCCTTTGAGCCCACCAGTGTTATATAAACCTCCAGTCTTCCAAAGTCTCTGAGTGCCGCTTGGTTCTTCTGTCAGAATCCAGTCCAGGTTCCATAATATTTGGTTCCCTGACTGGGAAACCAAACTGCACTGGCCCATTGTTGCCACTGGTTTGGGAGAATGACGGGGCAGTGATGGAATGAGGAATCATAAAGGAGAAGGCACACCCTTGCCTAGTTTTTGGCAGTCTCCAGCCTGGTCACCTCAGACAAGTCCTGCCCCACCATTCCCACTTGGACTCAAAGGAGATTTGGCAGGCGAGTACCTGATCCTAACTGTTGGATTCATGTAAGGCTCACCCATCAGGGTGGATGGGGAAATAGATCACTTCCCAGAGACCTCTTAGAGATCTCACAGGTAAGGACCCCCAGTGGGGAGGTCCCTCAGGTCAGAAACCACCTCCCCTAAAAGGAGGATCAGGAAGGAATTTCCAAAAGGAATTCCACAGGTCAGGACCTCCCAAGAGGGAGGAACTGTAATAACTTCGGTGTGTATGTGTGAATGAATGTGCAGTTTGACCTGGCTTATTAGGCGGACTGATTTTGTGGCTCCACAGTCTTGAGACTATGGAGTCTGAGTGGGCCACAAACTGTTTCCATGGTGACCTCATAGAGTCTAGGGAGAGCCCCTTCTGGGCACCAGTCTGGGGTTTATATGGACTCACTATGGCCAAGAGGCACCCAAGTCTCCTCTGGGAGGGAGGACAGGTGGGCATCTGACTGGTCTCTCTTTTGGAGGGGCACCCACCCTCTGTTTGTCTTTGCACCAATGACAGAGGGAGGGAACACACAGGTTGGATAAGTGAGACCGTGCTTATCATTAGTGGAAGCTCTTCAAAACCTACCATCTTAGACTGTATGCTCAAAAATTTTAAGGGGTTCTCAGGAGACTATGGGATCAAAACATGTCCTGGAAAATTAGGCACATTATGTGAACTAAAATGGGCCAGTGTTGGAGTCAGTTGGCCCTCTGAGGGTGCCCTAAGACCTACCCACTGTCCAGATCATTTACAAAATTATGATTGGAAATCCCAGACTCCCTAACCAATTCCCATATATTGGTTCTTGGCTTCAGATAGCCCAAACTCTGCCCCCATGGGTCCAATTCTATGATAATAAGAAGGCCCACAGTAGGATATTTGTAACCCAAGTAAAAGAGCCCAAAGGCGGTAAGGAAGCAAACCCTATCAGGGAGGCCCTGCCCAGGGGCATCAGGGGCAGCAATGGGTGAGCTCTGGACAGGGATGAGCCTGTCAGGAAGTACAGGGACCAAAGTCTTCCTCTGGCCTGGGACCTAAAGCTGAGCTTCAGGAAGACAGCACTCCTGCTAATTCTAAGTGGAATGTGTGGGGAGATACCTGATTTAGCAGCTCTTACAGCCCACAGGAAACTTGATTCAGACAGAAAAAAGGATGTAAAATAGTAGGAGCTCTCACATTTACATTTAAGGGGGGTGGGGTGGGCATCTGGGTGGCTCAGTTGGTTAATCATCTGCTTTTCACTCAGGTCATGATCCCAGACATCCTTCAGGATGGGGACTTTAAGGAATCTTTCCAAGTAGCTGCTGATACTCCCTTTGTTTACAGGAAATTACCTATCTGGCACAACATGGACTGCCTATATCCCCTTGTTGGTGGGAAAACATGGCATCTACTCCTCTGTTGGAGCTGATGAGCTCCTGAACTTGGAACTCTTACTCTGACCTCTGGCAGCAGTTTGCCTCTTCTGCCTCCCCAACGCCCTTCTCCCATTTCTTCACCACCTTGGGTGTGGCCTGCATTACTGATGTCTAGACCACCCTTGGTGCCTCAGGCACCATGACTTCTCCCTTCACTGTCAAGGAGCAAGAAGAGTGCCCCCTGGACCTAACAATACCCACTCCAGATTTTCCTAGATGTCTCCCTTGAAAATTGAAAGTGGGGTGGGCCCAGGCGGAATGTAAATCAGTATTTAAACTAAGTTAAGTTTGTTGGTTTAATTAAGATAGACGTGTCTTTAAAGCTATCAGCACTAAATGTGAAACTTTTTCTATTGAGGTTTGCTGAGAGTCAAATAAGGTCATATTATTTATGTTGTGATTTGTTAGCAAAAAGATGGCTAAACTGATGGTTAACTGTCTCAAAGTTTTCATGGGTAATTGTTAAGATAGCTTTCAAAGTCTTTGGTAACCTGAAACTTTAAAGTTTTGGTTGGATGATAAATAAAATTAAATTCATTGGGCACCTAGGTCTTTTCCAAATAGGATAAAGTGCTAGGTCACTAATTATTGAATATAGGTTTGTGTTTTGACTTCTTACTACAAAGAAACTAAGGATATTTTTTTATCCCCAAATATGTTTACTTTAATTTTTCAGTGTTGCAAGATTGATTGTTCATGCACCACACCCAGTGCTCCATGCAATACGTGCCCTTCTCGATACCCACCACCAGGCTCGCCCTCCCCCCCACCGTCTCCACTCCAAAACCCTCAGTTTGTTGCTCAGAGTCCACAGTCTCTCCTGGTTCATGACCCCCTCCGATTTCCCCCCATTCACCCTTCCCTTCCTTCTCACGATGCCCTCCATGATTTTCTTTATACTCTACACGTAAATGAGATCATAAGATAATTGACACTCTCCGCTTGATTATTTCACTCTGCATAATCTCTTCTAGTCCTGTCCATGTTGATACAAAAGTTGGATATTCATCCTTTCTGATGGAGGCATAATATTCCATTGTATAGATGGACCACATCTTCCTTATCCATTCATCTGTTGAAGGGCATTTTGGTTCTTTCCACAGTTTGGCTATTGTGGCCATTGCGGCTATGAACATTGGGGTACATGTGGCCCTTCT
>CM052815.1:64814042-64880396 GCA_028533885.1 Nasua narica
CCGCCAGTGCGTCGCTCCGCCCTATAAAAAGGCTCGCCAATCCGACCTAGGCGCGCCAGTCCTGCGTGAGACTGTGTCGCCCCAGGTACCTGTGTATCCGAATAAACCTCTTGCTCTTTGCATCCGTGCCTGTGGACTCGTTGCTCCCTGGGAGGGTCTCTCCTGATCGAGGGACTACCCGCTCTGGGGGTCTTTCAATTTCAGTTCCTCCTGGGTTTATAGTTGTATTAAACCTCTCGTTGTAATGTTAAGTAGTTAAAAAAAAGATAAAAGAAAAAAGAAATGTGAAAGCAAATGAAGACTAAAATAAAATAAAAAAAAGAGAGAGAATAAGAAAGAGAAAACAAAAACAAAAACAAAAACAAACTGGTATCTATGAAATATACAGGTTTGAGGGTATTACCAGGAGCTTAATATATTGATTTCCCCTGGCGTTGGGGGTTTTAAATTTTATGGGGACCCTGTGGTTATAGTCCTTTTGTTCTTTGGCTGGTCTTCTGGGAGAGGTGCCTGCCGCCTTGTTTTCCATTCAGTCTTGCTTGAGTTGAGTCACCCTGCCCCCCAGGCAAGAGGCTGAGCTCTGTTGAAACCGGTTTCTCAGTCTTTTGCTCTCTGAAGTTTTTTGGCCTTTTGTAGCCTTTTCACCTTTTCAGGGAGTCCAAGCAATGAATCTGCCCAGAAGCACTCAGACCTCCGAGTTGCAGGAAGCCCGAGTCTCTGCTCTCCTCTGTGTGGTTCAGAACACACACTCCCCTAAGTGATCTTTCTGCTCACAGTGCAGCCTGTTCGAGGTGGCGCGTGACCCCAGCCACCTTTCTGTGGCTCCCAAGTGTGGACCCGGGAGGCCTGCAGCGGGCCGGGAAAGTTGTGATCCCAGCAGCCTTTCTGTGGCTCTGCGAGGGGCGCCCCGGAGGTTAGGCTGCTTGCCTGCGCGGCCGGCGAGGATCACTCAGGGTCTGCAGGGCGCCGCAAATGTCGCGGTGGCGGGCGCACACAGGGAAAAGCTGCGGCTCGTGGACCACTACAGACTCTCTAAAGGCACTTGCAGGTCCCAGCCCAGCCCACAGGTTGTTGCAGAGAGCGGAAAGCTGCAGGTTCAGGAATCGCGGACTGGATCCCCCCACCAGTCTCACTTTGGGGCGCTCCTTCCTGGAGAGTGGGTCCAAGCGCCAGTGCCCGCGACCACCCCCTTCCACTAGTCACTCCTCAGAACTTTTTGCCCTTTTTAAGTGTTTTTAATGGACTCTATGTTAATGCTGGTCCCCCGCCACCGGGCCCTTTCCTTTGGGGTATTACTGTCCTTGGTTAGCTTCTGGTGGCTCCCTCCCCCCTTTGTTTATCCTTCGATATCAGTTCCATTGTTCCCACTTTGCTTTTACCTCTCCACTGCTGTCTTCTGCTCTCGGAGAGATCCCGGGGTTAGAAATCTTTCTCCTCAGGGTGATTTCATGGGTGTTCAGTGTGTTCTGGTAGATTTCCAGCTCACTTTTGGGTACCGGTTGCTGTAGGATCTCTTACTTCTCCACCATCTTGCTCCCCGCCCAGAAACTAAGGATATTTAAATCTATTAGTAAACATGTTTTGTGCTTCACTGATTCACAAATTTGCCATCTAAAGAATTCTGGTGTAACAGTTCACAATTGGTTACTCCTTAGTCTTCACTGGAGATTAGGTTTCTAAAGATTGAAAAATTCTGCTAACTATAACTAAGACTGATGGAAATAAGGGAAACAACTCTGTATGTGGAACAGTAGGGAATATGTAAGAAAGTAAGGAATGGGAATGCATTTTGTTGAATATAAAAGGATAATTTTGTTCTAAATGAGATGGTTGTTTGTAAAGAAATGGCTTGAAACAAAATTTGAATGCAAAAGAAAGTTGTAGAAGGTTTGTGAAGGGAGATCTTTGGAAACGAATTTTAGGTGTGGTCAGGATGGACTAGGATTGAAATGAGTGAATTTTAAAGGCACTGGTATAAAATTGAAAGTTGGCTTTCTCTCTGTTCAAAAGACAAAGTATTCTCCAATTGTTGGTCTGCTCTTAATAAGAAAATACAAATAGTTGTTCTCTAGCCTACCTAGAAAAACCAGTTCTTCGTCTTGCCTTTATCAGGTCTTTAACATCTCTCATTCTATTTCAGCATGTGCTTTAAAACTTCCTAAGGTTTTAACAAAATTCCCCAAGATTTAAATCATGAATAAAGTCTTGTTGACAAATTAAGCTTGCTTACTAACTTGGTATGTTATCTTCTGGTTCTGGCTTTTGAAATGTTATGTATCACAGAATAACTGAGTTTCCTTGTCTAATCATATCATAGTGAACTTTCCTATCAGATTATTAACAATGTTCATTTCTGAGTTTTTTTGTTGTTTATAATTGTTCTTATTGTCTTCCAAAATGAGTTTCATCTTCAAGGAGGTTCATATAAAGGACTTTTAGGACAATACAGGCATTCAATATCTTTAAGATTAGAACTGAAATGAGTAAGAACTTCCAGAACTAAGTAAAAGCTGCATACAAACTGAACAAGAATTAGTACCATGGGACCAAATGAACTAAAAGATTATATTGTTGTGACTCTTGTTTGAAACATTGCTAGTTCTCTAATGTTTGCTCTTCCAGCCTAAGGAAAGTTTATCTTAAGGTATCTGTGACTTACAGAAATGTAAAAATACTCATTTATAAACAAATCAAAGCATTCAACTTTTCTATCTACCTGAACCCTCAAATTCAAAAGGTCTCAGTAAGTATTTTTTCTTCCATTATAATTCTAGTCATTTGCATAAGTTCAATAAGAATCTATTCTCCTTGTAACAGGACACCATTAGAAACATGGGTTATTTTACCAAGGCTTTGACTGGAATGTCATATTTGAGGAAGACATGCATAGACTCAGATATGACCAGAGAGCTTTAAGGTATTGAGGTTGACTTTATGAAACCTGGAGCCACAAAGCCCCTTGGAACTGTAGGCCTGATACTTTACTTACAGAGTACCCAGCAGCCTCACCAAGTAAGCAAATAATGTCACTTCCTGGCAAGGGCAAGTACCTCAGGATACTCTAGAAGAGGAATTTTCCTAATCTACAGATATTGCAGGCATACCTGATGTCAAATACTTGGCTTTCCTTATAAAAAAAAAAAATTCTAGCAAAGCAGATTTTAAAAGATGTATATGATCACTCACTATTCTTGCTGAGCTTACATAAATAATTAGGCCAAGTTTGTTAAAACTGGACTTGTTTCTCAAATAAATTTTTCCTGGTTTGGCTATCTCTGGGTATGAGGTTTGTTTTAGAGAGAAAAAAATTACATTTAAATAATCCACCTTTGTGGATTTTAAATTCTGGATTTGATCATCTTTAAATATTTGTTGTTTACCCAAGCTAGACAACTTGAGGTAAACTTCAGAGAAGTTGGTACAATAGCTCATTTAGACAGTCTTCTTGCTTTTTATTCTGTGGGGATAATAATAACAGGACCCCATGGCACATAATTAAACAACTGGAAAATGGGATTGATTCCCCAACCATTGTATAATATATCACCCTGACCAATTTTATGTGGCTGGGATAATAAAATCATTCCCTAAAATCCAGAGCATACCCCACTCCATACGATAAACTGTGGACTTGTAGAGATAATGGATGACCCCATTTTCTTTATGATTGGTTTGAATGATGAACTTGGGGATGCCCTTATCTCCTGGGACAAGTTTTCTCCCACTTGCCAGTGATCCTTTGTAATTAGAATATTAATGCTTTACCTCAAACAAAGAGGTCTTCTCAATGGTATTATTCCTTAGTCATATTTATCCTGAAAGCCACCTCTATTGAGGTACAATTGCAAACAAAGGCTTTAGCCAAGTGTACAACAGTGATCCTGGTAAAAGAGCTTCAAAACTCACTATAGGACAGTTCCTGAGTGTAATGACTTCACATCAGGTCTAGAGTGTCTTAGAAACCAAAGGCCACCAATGAATGATGGAGGTTGACTTATTAAATACCAGGCTACACTTAAAGATTTGCCTGAAATAATACCTAAAACCTGTCAAACTTTAAGCCCAGCTACCCTTGTGCCTGGACCTGAACATCATACTCATAGAGCATAACTGTTGGAAGTCATTGATCTTGTTTATTCTAGTCAACTGGATTTAAGAGATTCCATGGCAATAATTCACCTCAAAAGCTCTATGGCAGGCTACCCCGTGATAGGCAGGCTTAGAGGAGACCTCAAACAGATTGGAAACATAGAAGTGCCCCAACACCTCCAAGCCCTGGAAAAACTCTAAGGCACATCTCTCAAGAAGCTTTGGAAAGGACCCCCTCAAACCACAGTGGACAGGGCCACACACTGTTCTAACCACACCTACTGCCCTCAAGGTCTCAGGTGTCACCCAAAGGGTCCACCACTTCAGAGTAAAGAAGGTTCAGCAGTTAGATGAATCACACCAGATGAAAACCCAATCAGACCCTACGTACCTGCTCTGGCTCCACCTTCAATGAGACCACACCGACTGATGGACATCTGTTCACCATGGTCCCTGGATATCTTCAGCATGATATCCCTCACCTCAGGAGTTGGGCTTAACGCAGCTGCCCCTTCTGATTGGACTTTCTCCCAGAAACTTTTTATTGTTATCACTTATTGGGCAACCTTAGGAACCTTAGGGTGGGTTGCTAAGTTCATAGAAAACACTGTTATCAGGTGAGCCACTGCCCAAATATTAGCTTTGTAGGGTTATCGGCCCATAGTAGATGATAATGATGCCTTCTAAACTAAGTGTTTAGGGGTGCCTGCATGGCTCAGTGGGTTAAAGCCTCTGCCTTCAGCTCAGTCAGGATCTCAGGGTCCTGGGATCAAGCCCCACATTGTGCTCTCTGCTCAGCAGGGAGCTTGCTTCCACCTCTCTCTCTGCCTGCCTCTCTACCTACTTGTGATCTCTCTCTCTCTTCCAAATAAATAAATAAAAAATCTTAAAAAAAATAAAATAAACTAGGTGTTTAAAGGGGCATCAAAGGAGGGAACAATAAGATAAAAACTGTACTCTAAGAGAAAAACTGTACTCTAAGATGCCCTACCAAACCAGCAAGGGAATTCCAGTCCTTGTCTCAAAGCCCTTCCAAGTTCTTCTTTCCTACCCCATTTCCTGTCCACACCAAAAGTACCAATTATGCAGAAGTAGAAGGGTATAAATTATACTTCCTGCTTGTGTTTGGAGCTCAGACCTTTGGAGAACAGTTTTGTCTGAGCCCACCAGTGTTAAGTAAACCTCTAATCCTCCGATCCTCATAAAACTGAGGTGAGACAGATTAACAGGAGAAAATAAAATTTAATAGGCATATCTCCAAGTGCCACTTTGTTCTTCCTTCAGGATCCAGTCCAGGTTCTGTGATAATAATGGCCCTTCTTTTCACTACATCTGTATCTTTGGGGTGAGTACTCAGTAGTGCAATTTCCAGATCATATATTTCAAAACTTTTGCAAAAGAAAAAAATGTATTTCTGAATTGCATATAAGTAGAGTGTAAGAAAGCATAAAGTGATATAACCAGAATAAATAAAGGTAACAAGTATGAAAATAAATATGTTAAACTCTCTAATCAATAGGCAAAGACTTAAGAGTAGATTAATAACACCAGAAAGCTGTTTTAATTTGCAAGAAACAGACATAGATCAAATTATGCAAAATGCCTAAAAAATTCTCAAAAAAATCAGCAGGAAAATATAAAATAAAAAAAATCAGAAGTACTAATGTTCATATCAGCAAAAGGAGAATTCAAAGCTATTATTTGCCATTTCATACATAAAGCAATACCAATTCAAATGATTTTATGAATTGAAAGATTAGACGGTCAGCTTAAGAACAAATTATCTCTGAAATTCAGTTATGGTAATAGAAAGGGAAGTATGGTTGTTGATAATGTTTACACACACAAAAAAAATAGAAAAGGTATTTAGCTACACAGAAGAATGAAATCAAGTAAATAATTGCTGTAGTTACACATAGTTTAGTATATTTAAACTTTTATGTTTATAATGTAGTAAGTAAGCCTTTTGAAAAGCTATGTAAACTATGGAGGAAAATTAGCATGAAGATTGTATTCTCAGATATAAGTAATTTGTTTAAAAAATGAAGTACTAAGGAAAACAAATGGTTGACTTTTTTTAATTTTGCTGATATGAAAGGGAAAGATATCAGAGAAAATTATATGGAGAGTATATAGAACATTTTTATGATTATACTATCTTATATGTGCAAATATGAGAAGACTTGCTTTGTTACACATTATTTTGTGATATTGTAACTGAACCAGCATGAATTCACTCCTTGGTGAGTCAGAAACTGCACCAGGTTTAGCTGTTGCATGAAGAAAACTTTCATTTGCAGCAAATACAGAGATCACATGGAATGGCTTCCAAAGCCATGTCTCCTCAAGAGAGTGTGAATGGGTTCATTTTGTTTAGCATTAGAATGAATCTTTAGATAGGGAAGCCATGTCATCCTATGTAGAGGTAGGAATAAGATTGTATGTCATAAGGAAACATGCTCATATATACATTGTATGCCATGTAAATAAGGCTAAATTTCCTCCTTAGGCAGAGATTTTAGCATTAGAATGAGGTAAAGGTGACTGTAGGCCATTCCAGAGGTCACTCCATGGTCCATCTATAGAGGGGTACATTAGATTTAGCAAATAATCTGGGTAGTCTGGGGTTAGTGGGGTGAAGTGTGGATTTTGTCAGGGCAATCACCACCACCTGGGGGGTGGTTTCAGGTTTCATTTGACTGAGTCAAGAGGAAAACTGAAAAGAATTTAGGTGAAAATGTAAGTAAATAAATGTATGGGAATTTAGGAGAAAATGTAAATGAATAAAGTTAGTGAGTACAAGCAGGTGGGCTATAAGTGTCAGGTCTTGGGGTCTAGCTGGTGAAAGTATGGCTGGGAATGTTCTGGTAAAACACAGACTATCTTTCAATCCCAAATGCAGCACATGGTCTTAAATATACTTAGATTATAGTAATTCTGGATCTCATAATGACTGTGCCTTGCTTACACAGTGTTCTCTTTGAACCATGGATTTTGATTTTTGCTTTTAAGGAGTATCTGTCTACTTGAATATCTAATCATGAAAATGCTGTCATGGTTTCTTTAACATAGACTTGACAATAATTAAAAATTTGTTTTGAAAAAAAAAAAATTTGTTTTGAACAGAGGTTGTCAATGGAATTTTCACTTCTCCCAAGAGCAATCTAGACATTTATGGAGATATTTTTATTGACACAGTGATTAGAGTACATTACTAACTATTCCAGAAAAAAAAAATGTAGGATCCACACAACTTTCAAATATACTACCAAATATTCATGTAGATGAAAAACATGTTTGTAATTATTGAAGTCTAGAACTTTGCTTTCAATATAGGTACAATATATTTTGCATGATCAATCTATAATAGAATTATTAGGGAAGAAACTACTATGTAAATTGAGGGAAACCTCTACCTTATTTCATGCAGAATTTTGCTGTTAGGCCATGATGTCAGAGAATTAAATCAATAATATCAATACAGCACATAGTTTAGTTTTTCAGGTGCCAATATAACACATCTGTCATTTTGTATTTCAGGCTATTTCATCTAAGTCATATCTTCATAAAATTACATATCTCGGATGACTTCATGGCCACCTTTATTCATTTTATTTTATTATAATTTTGTAATTCTCCATTATTTTATGGCAAAATGTTTTGTTGTTGTTTTGTTATTGCTGTTGTTGTTGTTTTAGGTCTATCCTTGGTTTTATTAGCTACTATCGGTGAGGAAGAGCTTCTTCTGCCCTATGGTCCTTCTAGCTGGATTTAGAATCAAATTGACATAGGACAGATTAACAGGAGAAAATAAAATGTAATAGGCATATATACAAGGAATTCAGACATGAAATTCCAAAGATAATTAAGGAAACATGAAGCTTATATGAGCCTACTTCTCCTTCTGCTGCTCCCCCTGCTTGTGCTCTCCCTCTCTGTCAAATAAATAAAATCTTAAAAAAACATTTAAAAAAGCTCTAGGTATTTGCTTAATGAATGCAAACACAAATGGAAATTTGAAAAAAAGTTTTAAATAGTTTATATATTTTTTTAAAGATTTTATTTATTATTTGACAGAGAGAGAGAGAGATCACAAGTAGGTAGAGAGGCAGGCAGAGAGAGAGGGGGAAGCAGGCTTCCTGCTGAGCAGAGAGCCTGATGCAGGCCGATCCCAGCACCTCGAGATCATGACCGGAGCCAAAGGCAGAGGTTTTAACCCACTGAGCCACCCAGGCACCCCCAATTCAGAAATTCCATTTACATAAATAAAAATAATTTCAGTGGAAGCTACCTCATCATTAGGTAACTCCCTACATGACTTATTTATAGCATTTATATTCTGATGACAAATGTAAAGTGGTTAAAAAAACTTCATTGTGATCTGAATGTTATTATGTAACACAGAAATAAGGCTACCACTCTCAATATGCATTGAGGTAAATAACAGGAGCCAAATTAATACAGAATGTGTTGCTTTTAAACTCTATTTTTGAAATGTAATTCATAGGAATCAACTTCACCTGCTGCTTTCTCAGTGGGGTGGTAAGTTTCCAACCAAAGTGTTTAATGTTGTAGCTCTCATTAGATGTGCACCATGTGAGATGGAGTCAGTTTAACACTTAAAAAGAAATGCCCCTAGATGAGAGATCAATGCACACTAAGTTTACTTTTGTTCCTTAAAAAATATGGATATGTGAATGTTTTGATAAATTATTTGAGTATTCATTTTCATTCATACACATAGAGTAATACACTGTCTACACCACAGGAAAAAAAAAAGACTATTAACATTTTACCCTGGAACAACTTTGTTTAATTGGCAAAATAAAAGTTAACAGTATATTAGGTACCCACTTAAATAATATAACTAAAGAATGTATTTTGCCAGACCATTCATTTGAGTAACAAACATAGATTTAAGTCCAATAGTCCCTACATTATTAAATTGAAACACAATAATGCAGAAAATGTTTCATTAGCTTTTATTTCTTAGAATATTCAAGATTTTAGAGTAAAGGACATTAGTTTTACATTAAAGGTAAATATGTTTGGGGTGCCTGGGGGGCTCAGCCCTTACGCAGCTGCCTTAGGCTCAGGTCATGATCCCGGGGTCCTGGGATTGAGCCCCACATCGGACTCCTTGCTCTGCTGGAAGCCTGCTTCTCCCTCTCCCACTCCTCCTGCTTGTGTTCCCTCTCTCACTGTTCACTGTGTCTCTCTATCAAATAAATAAAATCTTTAAAAAAAAAAGGTAAATATGTTTAAAAAATAAACCGGATTTTTTCTTAAAAAACTTTACACATTGTATTGAGGAAAGAAATGTGATTCTAAATAGACTATTTTATTGATAAACAAAATGTTAGAGGATAAATATGCACCTTCTAAGTGTTCATATCTCATTAACTATCTGCATTGTAAAGGACAGCAGCATCACATAAAAGAAAATTCTTTTGAGTGACTATCATATGTTGGTCACCAGCCAGATCCTGGGGAATCAAATAAGTAAGACAAGATTTCTGATCTCAAGGCTAGAATGGAAAATAGATTTCACTGGTGAAGTTTCAAAGTTTCCAAAAGATACAACACAAAAATTCTTACTCTGCTTATGCAAAAAGAATAATCAAATGATAAGTTAGATTTTAAAATACACACAAAGCCAAATTACATTTCTCAGTGGATAAACCTAATCTTCTTAAAAAAAAAAAAAAAAGTAAATGGTACCTACCATTTGTTAAAATTCCACTACTTGCTGGACTCAACATGCACATTTTTTCCTCAGAGTTATACTACAAGGATGGTTTTATTTTCTGATAATATCTGAATCACTGAACAGCTGAGAACAATGAAACAGATTTTTAGTAATGATTAAATTCACTAAAATATTAAGTGTACAAATCAGGTCTTAAAACTACTGCTCTGTTTTAATAAGATTTATTGGCTCACCATCATTCAACGTGACCAGCTCTCTAATCTCAGAAATAATTATTTTATATGAAATCCTTTAGAATTCTCTCTGCTTCCAGGATTGATATATCTTTTTTTGTTATTTTTTTATTTCTATTAGCATGTATGACCATATAATCTCTAGCCATATAATCTTGTCTTGTTAGGAAGAAAAGAAAAAAAATCTTTTTCATTTTCAATTTACTGATACTGAAAATGTGTTCATTGATAAGAAATTTGATTTCTAAATTTCTGCTACCAAAGTAGACAATTTCACACATATAAATACCTGCAAAGTGAACTGAAGTCAATGCTCTTTAAATTAGAAATCAACAACTGTAACTAATAAGGACTGATGGGAGAGGCAAAGTTGTTAATTGGCAAATAAAAAGCATTGATGCATTTAAAATAAGTCACCTGGCAAATCTTTGTTATCATGCAAAATATAATTTAGTTAATATTTCTATTTTATTTCTTTGTCTATATGAAACAGAAGCTTTTTATATGTGCATACTTATAATTATGATCATCATTGGGTAGATTGTCAATGTTATGCAAAGAAAAGATAAAAGAAAAAGGAAATTAAAAATAAATGTAAAATATATATTAAATTAACAAATATTTCACTTTTGCTATATAGAAAATAGGTAGCGTATTTTCAGTACCCGGGTAGCTCAGTGGGTTGGTTGGGTGGCCAGCTCTTGGTTTCTGCCGGGGTCAAACTCTCAGGTCATAGCATTAAGCCCACTATGGAGCTCATGCTCATCTGGGAGTCAGGGAGTCTGCTTCTCTCCTTCTCCTGCTCCTCCCCCTGCTCATGCTCTTTCTTTCTCTCTCCCTTCATAAAATAAATAAATTTTTTAAAAAGAAGAAAAAAAAAACAAAACAAGCAGACTTTTGTATCACATAGGTAGTAGTACTTCCACATAAAGACATAGGTAGTAGTACTTCCAAAACTATATTTTTCTTAAATATTTATGAAATGTCAAATTCCCATATTGACTTCATGAAAAATATCATTTACCTCACTCTGTAGTAAACCAAAATTTTTATTTTTGTTTTATTGCTGTTGTTGTCTATTTTCTTTTTTTTTTTTCACCTTTTCCTAAACATTTAAGAATAGTAAGTGTTGCTGTATTTTGGACGTTATCTGCTGCACTATTGAAAATAATTTCCAATAATTTATTCAATGTCCATCACCTGAAGCATACTATATAATTCAGTCTAATATCTACTGGAGAAGATATGTTCAAAATACAGCAAGACGAAGTATTGGAACACAGAGTATATGTCAGAAATATCAAAGAACAATAACAAGATATTACAAGAGAAATAGGTAGAGTTCTGCTTCTGGAAATGCAAACTGGCTTGTTATGTACCAACCTTCTTCATGCTAATAACACCTAGAAAAACTGTGAAATATAAAAATTATATTTGAAATCATTAGAGAGCTTCCAGGGCCATGAGATTTTGTGTAACTAAAATCGAGGCAGAGGGAAGCCGGTGACTAGAAACCAGACTTGGATAATGTTCTGCTCTCAAGAAGATTGTCAATTCTGAAATTTGCAGTCAAAAGTTGAAAAGTTAACCAATGCTTTTATCTATGTCAGAGGACAGAAGGAGGATATTGAAATTCAGATCCCACATTGAGGAAAGTCTTTTATAAATAACCCAGAATTTTGGAGCACATCACAAAAAAGGCTACACTTAAGAATACTTTTAAAAAAATATAGCCTCACATAAACTGAAGCCCAAGTTAAGATAATTTCAATTTCTTGTAGATTAAGCTAATTGATCCCTCCTAGAGTTACCTATAGGGGACAGACTTGTGTTAGCTTTAAAGATACACAAAGACAGAGTAAAAGAATGGAAAAAGATATTGCAAGCAAATGGTAAGTAAAAGAAAGCAATGGTAGCTATACTTATATCAAACAGAATAGACTTTAAGCTAAAATGGTCAAAAGGGACAAAGAAGTCTATTATATAATGATAAACGAGGTTGATCTATCAAGAAGATATAAGAATTATAAATATCTATGTACCCAATATTGGAACATCTACATATATAAAGCCAATACTAACAGAAACAAAGGAGAAATTGATAGTGACATAACAATAGTTGGTGATTTTAATGCTTCACTTTCAACTATCCAGACAGAGATATGGTAGATCCCTCTCCCTCGGCAGCTCCCCCTGCTCATGACATCTCACTTTTTCTCTCTGTCAAATAAATAAGTAAATAAATAAGCAAACAAATAAATAAATAAAATCTTTTAAAAAAGTATTTTAAAGATTTAATTTCTATAATTCTTTTATACCTTCCAGAACTAAAAGATAAACCCTTACAAGTATCCTCATTTATTGGTAATAGATTACAGTTAAGGGTTTTGCTAAGCTTACAAGCGATTTTTCATTTGTAAATGCATTTGTAAATAAACAAGCGATTTTTGCTTTGTAAATGCATTTGTTTTAAATACAAAACAAAACAGTAAAAATAACTGCAGTCCATTTCAGAAGAAAAGTGGAAAGCAGATGAGGGAACTAGTAATAAGTGAGTTTTTGTTTTCCCATTTTAGTTGGAAATATAACAAAGGTGAAAATAATTAATGTACTTTAAGGATAACTAAATTTCTTTGATTCAAAAGACACGTCCTATGTTAAGCATGGGACTGTTATCTCTACAATAAATTTGTAGATGGAATCCTTGAAATAGGTACCTGTACTCAGAGACAGAAATCCTTCTGTATGTTTTTCCTAGGGTTGTTGATTATTTTTTTTTTTTTAAGATTTTATTTATTTATTTACTAGGAAAGAGGGAGAGTGAAAGAGAGCAGGTCAGAGTGAGAAGCGGACTCCCCATGGAGCTGGGAGCCCGATGTGGGACTCGATCTCGAGACTCCGGGATCATGACCTGAGCCGAAGGCAGTCGCTCAACCAACTGCGCCACCCAGGGGCCCGGGTTGTTGATTATATTAATGTATATTTTACAGAATTGAAGAGAGAATGAAGGGAATAGAGAGAACAATAAAGAGAAAAATCTCAAGTGGGGAGCAATATTGTCACATGATGTAAAATTTTTTTCCCAATTAGAGATTTTTAAGAAACAAGCAAGTTTAAGGGTATTAGTAGGAACATTTGTATTTACCAAGTAAGTAAAAGCCTACAAGGCAGGGTTTATATGTGATTTTCTGCAACCTTCACAATAACTCTGAGGTAGTTATAATTACTCCCAGTTTTCAAAAAATACAGTACAGCTCAGAGAAATTACACAATTTGGTCAAGTTTACAAAGTTAGTGAGAGATTGGAACAGAATTTGAATCCAAACTTGTCCTTTTCTAAAGCATACATTTTTTTATATCTGGTAACAACTCCTTCAAACAAAGTTATTGAAATCAAGAATTGCTTGTTAGCAATGGATCACATTATCTTTCAGCAAAAGTATAACAAATGACATGTAATTATATGTAATTTTAAATGTTTTTGCTTTAGTGATATTTTTCATTTTCCATACACCATAACCCCAAATCCAAGAAAATTGATGATTATCCCCAAAGTAAAAGCATATTCATGTATATATTGTATTTTTAAATAGTTTAAAATAATATTGCATATGCATTACAAAATTAAATTTCAATAAATGTTTCTAATAGAGATAAGTCAGATTAGAAACATAGAAATCCAACTGGATCTACACAAAAACCAGTGATATTAAAGTCACTTTGGGTCACATGAGGACTGAAAGTATAGAAAGATTGAGATATGAAGAATCCACATATCCATTTCAGTTATTTTGGTGATATAACAAATAGAAAGACTGAAAACTGATAAGAATAACAGGGTTCCATTGCTGTATGACAATTATAAATATTTGATTTTTAAAAATCATTTCCCATACTTGAGGTTCTTTTTCATCAACAATAATATGAGAGCCATACTTTTACTGATAACCCCTACCTCCACAGATTGTTTTGCTATAAAAATACTATGCAAAATACTTTACAAATATAAGAAAACAGCAGTCTTTCTTCTTCAAAACATGGAGTAATCATAAAACATTAAAACATTTTCAATTATTTCCCACCTATGATTAAGTTACATAGATCTGTTGTAAAGATCTTATTTATTTGACAGAGAGAGAATAAACACAAGCAGGGGAAGCAGGGGGCAGAGGGAGAAACAGGCTTTCTGCAGAATGGGAGTGCAAATGTGCATCTCAGGACCCTGGGATGATGACCTGAGCCAAAGTCAGACACTTAACTGACTGAACCACTCAGGCATCCCCATACCATGGAATTTAAATTTAAGGACAAACCATCTGAAAAATACTCCCATTACATGGCAATATCTGCCCTGCTCTTCTAAGAGTTCGTGCTATCAAAAGTTAAAAATGTATATGTACGGGGGCACCTGAGTGACTGCTCTTGATTCCACCTCAGGTCTTGATCCTAGGGTTGAATTCAAGCTCCATGTTGGGATCCACAACTGAGCATGGAGCCTACTCTAAAAAAAGTGTAAATGTATAGATATGGAGCATTGAAATTCTTTTTTTTTTTTTAAGATTTATTTATTTGATACAGAAAGAGAGAGGGCACAAACGGAGGTGGGAGGGGCAGCAGGCAGAAGGAGAAGCAGGCTCCCTGGCAAACAAGGAGCTCCAAGAGGGACTCAATCCCAGGACCCTGAGATCATGACCTCAGCTAAAAGGAGACAACCAACTGAGTCACCCAGCCGCCCCAAGCATTGCAATTCTTAAAAGCATATACTTTTGGGGCACCTGGGTGGCTCAGTGGGTTAGTGCCTCTGCCTTTGGCTCAGGCCATGATCTCAGGGTCCTGGGATCGAGCATCATGCAGGCTTTCTGCCCAGCAAGAAGCCTACTTCCTTCTCTCTGCCTGCCTCTCTGCCTACTTGTGATCGCTCTCTGTCAAATGAATAAATTAATAAAATTTTTTAAAAAGCATGTACTTTTTCTTTTACTGAATGTCATTGTTTCAGAAAGAGATCATAGAAGGATTTTAGGCTTCTCTTTTCATCAGCTGCAAGAAATAGAAAGTAAAATAAATAAATAAATAAATACATAAATAAATAAATAAATAAATAAAATTATGGAAGTGATACTAACAGAAACCAATGCATTGGGAAACCAAGAAACTAGAGGTTCCAACATTGTTTTAAAGCACTGAGACTGATCAGGCTCCTGCAGCATTTACTGATGCCACTAGCTATGACTTATCCATTTATTTAACAAATATCTTTTCAAGAAATACCATATACAGTGTCTATTCTGGGAATATAGGAGTGAAGAACACAATGCCTCTGTACCCATGGAATTTTATGCCAATGAGAGATTTTAATAAGCAAGTAAATACAACACATTTGAGACCGTCATAATTCAAGAGACAAGAGTAAAGAAGTTTATAGAGAAGCAGAGTGATGGAGTAGAGGGTAGATGATTATAAAATAATGTAGCCAAGAATAATCTGCAATTCTCCCTTACATTTAGTGTTTCTAATTGATTAACATTAGATCATGTCCTATTTCACAACTGGATATGGCAAGTAAAGGAAGAAATATCCTCTCCATCTTCTGTTTGGAGATTTTAACCTTTCATCAAGATTAACTACCAAGTGAAATCAGAAAAAAAATATATGGAAAATCTGGAAGAATACACTCCACAAAAATATGACAAATGTGTACGTTTAGCCAACCCATTGCTTTCTCTGCATTAGATAATGAATTGGGAGGAATATAATAACCAGTCTTTAGAGTTGATATCCTTCCTTGGACCAGCTAGTGAGACTGAAGGAAATTAGCAGCTAGATACTAGCCAGTACTATACTGCAATTATCTTTGCCAGTTTTTTTCTGGCAACTCAATTTAACATTTATTGATTACTTTGTTCAAAGTATTGAACATTTTTATATCCCTCTGCTCAGCTTTCAGAGAGGTAGCATAGTTAAGTAGTTTTAATATAATAACCACTGAAGCCGGATTTGTTCTGAACAAGTCAACTCTAATGGGAATTCAGAAATCTGGTTGTTACCATCTTATAGATTCAAATAAACAACCATCAAACACACACAAAAAAGACTTACTATGCAGATTGAATGAGACTTAGTTTTTAAAGTGGTACTGACATGCAGCAGAGTTGGGTGTTTATCCCAATAATCTTGTACTTTTTCAGATAAACATTTGCATATAAATTGCTTTGAAGAATATGTTATCAAGTCAGAAGGTAAAGGAGACTGAATTAATTTTAATCCTATTTGAGCTTTGCAGGTCTGAAGTTTACTACTAAAGCAGCATATCTTGAAAACTTTAAAATTTGTGAATATAGTTCTCAATTCTTAGGTTTTAAAACTTTCAACAGCATCAGTATTATGGAATGACACACTCTAAATATGTTCATATGTATGCACTGTACCTCTTTGCTGAAAAATACATTTGCATTAAACTCTGCTTGCAGAGAAGGAATACGTGTTAATATTTTCATGTTCTCTGAATTAAATAAGACTTTCTTTAAGATTTTACCTATTTTTTGAGAGAGAGAGTGAAAACAAGCACAAGTAGGGGGAGGGGCAGAGGGAGAAGCAGACTCCCCGCTGAGCAGGGATCCCACTGCCAGACTCAATCCCAGGACCCTGAGATCATTACCTGAGCCAAAGTAACATACTTAACAGACTAAGCCACCCAAGCACCTCTAAATAAGGCTAAATAAGGCTTTCTAACACTAGTTGTATTTAATGTGAAAAGCTGGCTTTTTAATATTGATGAATTGAAAATGAGTGATATTGCTAATTGTAATAGAAGTTTTTAAGCATCTAGTTTACTTCTCGTTTTCAAAAACTCAAATTTTCTTAAGTCTCCATTCTCTTCTACAAAATATTGTTAAGATAAAAAGGCTGTATTTCCTTTTCAAATAGTTCTTGAAATTTGTTTAAAATATTTATATAATTTCTTTAGAGTAAAAAAACAAACAGGCAACCCACAGAATGGGAGAAGATATTTGCAAATGACACTACAGACAAAGGTCTGATATCTAAGATCTATAAAGAACTCAAAGCAAACACTCACAAAACAGATAATCACATCAAAAAATGGGCAGAAGACATGAACAGACACTTCTCCAAAGAAGACATACAAATAGCTAACAGACACATGAAAAAATGTTCATCTTTAGCCATCAGAGAGATTCAAATCAAAACCACACTAAGATACCACCTTACACCAGTTAGAATACCCAAAATCAACAAGACAGTAAACAACAAATGCTGAAGAGGATGTGGAGAAAGGGGAACCCACCTCCACTGTTGGTGGGAATGCAAGTTGGTGCAGCCACTTTGGAAAAAAGTGTGGAGATTCCTCAAGAAATTAAAAATAGAGCTACCATATGACCCTGCAATTGCACTACTCAGTATTTACCCCAAAGAAGCAGATGCAGTACAAAGACGGGCCATATGTACCCCAATGTTCATAGCAGCAATGGCCACAGTGGCCAAACTGTGGAAAGAACCAAAATGCTCTTCAACAGATGAGTTGATAAAGAAGATGTGGTACATCTATACAATGGAATATTATGCCTCCATCAGGAAGGATGAATATCCAACTTTTGTATCAACATGGACAGGACTAGAAGAGATTATGCGGAGTGAAATAAATCAAGCGGAGAGTCAATTATCTTATGGTCTCACGTGTGGAATATAAAGAAAATCATGGAGGGCATTGTGAGAAGGAAGAGAAGGGTGAATGGAGGGAAATTGGAGGGGGAGATGAACCAGGAGAGACTGTGGACTCTGAGCAACAAACTGAGGGTTTTGGAGGGGAGGGAGTGGGGATGTGGGTGAGCCTGGTGGTGGGTATCAAGAAGGGCACGTATTGCATGGAGCACTGGGTGTGGTGCATGAACAATCAATCTTGTAACACTGAAAAAATAAAATAAACATATTTGGGGAGAAAAAAATAACCAATTTATTGTAAATGTCTAAAGAAAAATTAACATCAATAGTAGTAGTAGTACTATTAATATTCGCACAGTACATTCTAAAGTTTTTCACACACGTTATCTTATTTGATCTTCACATTAACCCTGTGATGAGAGGAATCCCCATAATCCCAATACTACAGATTGAGATATTAAGGCTCAGAAATTAAGTAATTTATGAAGCTCATTCAAAGTTAATTACATACTTTCCTCTTTGTCACTTTTTTTCTTTTTCATTTTGTTCTTTTTATTTAAAAAAATAATAAAATGAACTGTTTAGTCATGTGTTTTAAATCACAGGAACATTAATTCTGTTTTATATGAAGAAAATATGAATTCTAGCTTCAAAATCTGTGCTAACGATAATGTTTTATTTATGCATATTTGGTAAAATATCAATGAAAATTTTGGAAGACACACCTCTATATAAAATGACATATGTGTTTCCTCAAGGTTTATAGGCTGGCTGTGGTCTTCAAAAAACCATCCCATGCACATATATCCAGGATCAAGTGAAAACTATACCTGATATTTATATGGGCTTCCACTATAGTAGCAGGAAATTACTTATTGCGTATAAAATTGTTTGTATTTCTGAATATTGATACAGTTTTTTTAAATTAAGCTTTATACTTTTATTTTTTTTTTAAAAGATTTTATTTATTTATTTATTAGGAAAGAGAGAGAGTGAGAGAGAGCAGGTCAGAGTGAGAAGCGGACTCCCCATGGAGCTGGGAGCCCTATGTGGGACTCGATCCCGGGACTCCGGGACCATGACCTGAGCCGAAGGCAGTCGCTCAACCAACTGCGCCACCCAGGGGCCCTAAGCTTTATACTTTTAAACAGCTATCATTAATTGCATCTAATGCATTTAAATGAACATAAAAATAAATAAATGAACATAGTAAGAAGATATGTATAAGAAATAAATGTATTTGCGGGCGCCTGGGTGGCTCAGTTGGTTGGGCGACTGCCTTCGGCTCAGGTCATGATCCCGGGGTCCTGGGATCGAGTCCCACATCGGGCTCCCGGCTCCACGGGGAGTCTGCTTTTCCCTCTGACCTTCTCCCCTCTCATGCTCTCTCTCACTGTCTCTATCTCAAATAAATAAATAAAATCTTTAAAAAAAAAGAAATAAGTGTATTTGTGTTTAGTCAAAGTGCAGGCTTGTTTAAATAATCACAAGCCTAAAAGTCTGATGAACTTAAAAAGAGCTAGAACCATGTGTAAAAATAATGAGATGTCATAGAAAAAAAAAAAGACGAAGAGGAAAAATATATTAGGAATGTCAAATTTAAGTACTAATCAGCAAACTTTGGCCACGATGGAAAATGTGACATAGGAAATGCATTTTACAAATGTTAGAACTTTAGTGCACAAGAGGGAACAAAAGTTATGCATAACAAATACAAATATAATGTGCCTAAGATTTTATTTCATTTCTTTTGATTAATCCAAATATTCACTTATATCTTAATATTTTGTATCATTAGATACATTAAAATATTTCTGAAAAAATTTAACAACTTTTTGTAATGCAGTGTATGAGTAAATAAGGAAAGCAATATTTTAGTAATAAAGAATCATAGTTTGCACACACTATATAACTACAGCTGCTGTTAAACAGTGAAGTTTATATAAAAACAGCTAATATGTTTGCTGGAAATGTTTTTAGACAATTTTATTATAGCTTATGTATTATTACACATATTTTAAGTGTGTTTTCTTTTCTTAGTTAATTTTGGGTGTTTATTTGGAAAAAGTGTAAATAATAAAATAAACTGTTTTGGGACACCAGGGTGGCTCAGTCTGCTAAGCGTCTGCCTTGGATCAGGTCATTACCCCAGTGTCCTAGGATTGAGTCTCACAGTGGGCTCCTTGCTCAGCAGGGAGTCTGCTTCACCCTCTGCCTGCTGCTCCTACTGCTTGTGCTGCTTGTACTCACTCTCTTTCTCTCTCTCTATCACAAATAAATAAATAAAATCTTTAAAAAAATACAAACTTTTTAAATCCAAGTATACATAAATGACAGATCAGCAACATGGCAAATATCTTCCAAGATCTCACCAACACACACACACACACACACACACACACAAACACACACACACACACAAACATGTACACCTGTAAAATTGTGTAATTGAATTCTGAGGTGCATCTCTATCTGTGCTCTTTTTCATAGAATCTGAGTGATTTTACCAGTCTTTATCTTCGGCTTAAATGATTACATTCTTATTGATCAGTTGTTGTTTATAATTTCTAAAATGCCTATGCCTCCAATCTTATGCATATTCGTGTCTCTTTTTTTAAGATTTTATTTATTTATTTGATAGAGAGAGGGGGAACACAAGCAGGGGGATTGGGAGAGAGAGAAGCAGGCTTCCCACTTGAGCAGGGAGCCCCATGCAAGGCTGGATCCCAGGACCCTGGGTTCATGACCTGAGCAGAAGGCAGAAGCTTAAGGACTGAGCCAACCAGGTGCCCCTGTCTTTGTTTTTATATTCATTTGCTTTTCATAAAGTAAGGCATTATTGCTTTGTATGCTATGTATATTTTTCTAGTCTGCCAGTTGTTTTCCATTTAACAGAATGATTTATTACCACTTTTGAAAAAGTGTAATGAAATATATATTTAACTTTATAACTTTCAAGTTCTTCTATTTTTTTGGAAGATTTCCCTAAATCAAAATTACCTTGTTTTTTCTAACCATTTCTTTCGTATTAATGTTTAAAATTTAATCTACATGTAAATAACTTTTGCACACTGTGTGAGAATAAAGACTGGTTTTGTTTTCATTGTATATGAAATAAAACATAATTTCTTAATATATTGAAATATATTTTCACATGTCAAATTCAAATATATACTGTCATTCATTTTTTTTACATTTGTTTCAGTAGTTTTTGCTCTGCATAGATTTTTTTAAAAATGTATTTCACACATAACATGTAAATTTAAGGTATACGACATTTGAGGACATTATGCAAAGTGAGGTAAGTTGGACAAGGAGAGGCAAATACTGTATGTTTTCTCTTATAGGTGTAATCCAAAACAGTCAAACTTATACACTGAATAAGTCGTTGTTACCAAGTGGCTGAGGGGATAGAGCAGATGTTTACTAGCATCTATTTTTATACATTTTGTTACACTCTGTCTTCTCTCCATTACCAGGTCTTAATTTATCATTTATGGAGATGGTGTTCTTTGTGCTTTAAAAAGATTTAAAGTGTTCATCAAATAAGTTTACCTTTCTTTTTTTTAAAGATTTTATTTATTTATTTGACAGAGAGATCACAAGTAGGCAGAGAGGCAGGCAGAGAGAGGGGGAAGCAGGCTCCCTGCTGAGCAGAGAGCCTGATGTGGGGCTTGATCCCAGGACCCTGAGATCATGACCTGAGCCAAAGGCAGAGGCTTTAACCCACTGAGCCATCCAGGCACCCCAGTTTACCTTTCTTATTATGATTTATTCCATACAGAAAAATGAATTATTATTTTTGTAATATCAATTGAAATGAATTTATTGCATTTTGTAATTTCAATTGAATTGAAATTATAATCTCAATATAATTTTGAATTTACCAAAAGGTTGAAAGACTGATAATTATGAATCTCTTAAAAATCCAAAATAAATGTAAGGAATCTAATTTTTCAATAAGTCACAATAACTAATGTGTTTATTATGATGCTCAAATTCTCCCAGAGTTTGCCAGTATTTCTTGATAGCCCCTTCATTCGCTGAGTACTTTCTTATTTTCTAGGTTTTTCTTATATTTCTTTCCTTTATCTCTGATATCAGCCTTTTCTCTAAGGAACTTTAGTTATTCTTACTGGATAATAGTATTTGAAAACCAAGATCTGGATGATAGGTGTGCTTTTCACTATGAATCATTGCTTCTCATTCTTTCAACTCACAGAGCTAGGAAATTAGATGATAGTTGATGACATTATCTCTCTATTTTAAAATAAGCATCATACCGATACCTCCAATTCTAACCCAACATCACAGGGAGCATTCTAATCTTTTCACTTCCATAAGTAATCTTTTTCCACAAGTAAGAAATTGGCTCTCATTATCCCAGGTTTCTATACTCAAGATTGGAATACACTGAGTTGTTTCACAATTACTAACCCATAACTATTGTAAATAGCAAATCTACTATACCTACTAGATCAAGGTCAACATATTTTTTACATTATTTTGAGGTAAAATTTATAAACCATGAACAGTACAAACAAATCTTTAGTTAAAATTCAGTATATTTTAAAAAATATATTTGCATAGAAGTTAATGTCTAGAGCCATTTTGTCAACACGAAAGGGTCCTGCATGCCTCTTTCCAGGGATCCTCCAAAAGCAACCTCATTTGTCATTTTTAGTACCATGTTTTAGTTTTAGCTCTCATATAATTTCATATTAATGCACTTCACACAATAGATACTGTATTCTTCTGTAGATGGCTGTTTCACTCAATATAATGTCTGTAAAATTCATTCATACTGTTGGACAGCTAATAATTTTTAATTTGTTTTTTATTATTGAGTAGTTTTTCTTTTTTATTGCATTATGTTAGTGACCATAAAATACATTTGAGTAGTTTTTCACTGTATGATCATACAATTAAACAGCCTTTCTTGAATTGGAATACGGGTTGACTATTCTAATTATTGATAATCATGGATAAAATGGGAATAAATATTCAAATGTCTTTAAAATGTTTTTGCAGGGCACCTGGGTGGCTCAGTGGGTTAAAGCCTCTGTCTTCCACTCAGGTCATGATCTTAGGGTCCTGGGATGGAGTCCCGCATCAGGCTCTATGCTCAGTGGAGAGCCTGCTTCCCACTCTCTCTGCCTGCCTCTCTGCCTACTTGTGATCTCTCTGTCAAATAAATAAATAAAATCTTTAAAAAAATGTTTTTGCTTTTCTTGGATATATACCTAGGCTGATTCTGAGTCATTTGTAGGTATGTATATATAAGAAATTGCAAAACTATTTTCAAAGTGGTTCACTTCATTTACCAATGTATTAAAGTTCCAGCTATCTTATCTCTTGGCCAACATTTATTTTTTTCAGTCTCTTGGTTGTAGCCATTTTGATGTATATGAAAAAATAACTCACCAAGGTTTTGGCTTAGAATTACTTAAAGTGGGGCACATTTTTACTTCCTTAATGGTACATTTTGCTTTGTGAAATGTCTTTTCATATCTTTTGCTTTTTTTCTATTGGTGAACTTATCCTTTTCATTAAAAATGAGCTATTTGTAAATATTAGATATGAATCCTTTGCAAATGTAGGTATTGTGCACATTTTATTTCCAATTAGTGGCTTGACTCTTCATTCTTATAACACTGTCTTTAGATAAGCAAAAGTATCATTTTGATGAAACATATTTATAATTTTTATAATTATCAGTTTATTATATTCCAAAATGTTCCTTACCTACAGATTATAAGTATTTATTATTGGTTCCACGATTCTTTTTTAAATGAATTTTGTTATACGATATGAGGAAAGGGTTCAGATTTTTCCCCCCCATGTGGTTATCGAGATATTTCAGTACAATATGTTGAAATAATTTTTTTTTAACCATTGACCTGCTTCAGTGCCTTGGACAAATATAAATTAACTGTGTAAATACAGGTCATTTTCTGGACACAATTTAATACTTTTCATCCATCATCTATCATTTTGCTAATACTACAATGATTTGTTTTTTGAAACTATGTAGAAAGTCTTAAAGTTAAGCAAGGAAAATCCCTTAAAAAAGTGTATTTCAATACACCTTTTGGCTATTCTAAATCTTTTGCAATTTATTTAAAGAAGAAAATATAAGATATATGGTGGTGGGCATTGAGAAGGGCACATATTGCATGGAGCACTGGATGTGGTGCACGAACAGTCATTCTTGTAACACTGTATAAATAAAATAAACATATTTGGGGGAAAAAGATATATAAATTCAACATATAAAAAATAAAAAGAAATGTAGATATTTGTATTTAAACCATTTGATTTTCCTATGAGGAGCATTAAAAGAATACATTTTCTTCTGAGTCTTGCTTTTACAGCATCCTACATACTTTGATACCTCTCTTTTTGCAAATCGTTCAACTCACACCATTTTATATTATTTAAGTATTTTTCAGAGATTTTTCCAAATATCCCATTATAAGTTATTTCCATTTCATTACCATGTGGTCAGAAAACATTTTCTATGATTAATATTATGTTGCTTTTATTGATATTTGCTCTATAGGCCTCTATATGTTTTCTCTGATGAATGGTGAATATTCCATCTCAACTGATAGGATTCATATTCTGCAGTTTGGGGGATATTGTTATATAAACATCAATCAGATCAAGTTGTATGTAATAGGGTTCCAATTATCTCTGTTGCTAATTTTTGTCTAAATCTCATTCAATTACTGAGTAAGATTTTACTACACTGAATTTGTTAGTTTCTTTATCTTTAGTTACATCAAATCTTCTTTTATGAATTTTGAAGCTGTGTGGTTAGTTGCATTCATGTTTAGAATTCTTATGTCTTCTTATTACATTGGTTATTTTATTTTCATAATCTTTACGTTACTTTACGTACATTGGTTATGCAATTTTCATAATATGTCCCCATAATTCTGTATTAAAATTCACTTTGATATTAATTCAGCTACTTCAGATTTCTTGTGCTCACTATTTCAAGTCATATATATGAGAGCGAGAAGCAGGCTGCCCAATGAGCAAGGAGCTCAACTTGGTGCTTGATCCCAGGATCAAGCTGACCTGAGCTGAAGGCAGACACTTAACCAACTGAGCCACATAGGCACCCTCAAGTTTTGTAATTTTTATTATCTATTTTCTTCCAAGTTGTGTCTTTGAATTTAAAGATTTTCTTTTGACCAGCATTCAATAAAGTCTTGTTTTTAATCCTATCTCTCACTCTCCTGTTTATATTTAATATAATTATTAATATGTCATGGACATAGTTCTTACATATTTGTGTTAATTTCATATATATTACATTTGTTTTTACTTATCTTTTGATACTTTCCTAACTTCTTGAAATTCTTGTTTTTATCATGTAATGTTTTTCTATAGTGGCTTAGAATTTTTTTAGCTGTTTGATTATAATTTCCTAGGCGTTTTTTTCATTCCGATTAGCTGGAATTTTTGTATTTCTATTCAACTTTTATATCAAGTTTGAGAATTTCTATCCACCTTTCTAATTTTATTCATTCTTTCTCTTCCTAGTTTTTTTGCTCCAATTATGTATTTGTTAGGTTATATGATTTTACCTCATTGGGATGCTATTATTTTTCAGTATATTTTCTGTTTTTGATTATATATTTAATACTCATATATTTTTCAAATTTTCAAATCTTTTTTTGCATTTTTAATCTGTTGTTAAGGTTTACTGTTGAAATCTGCAATATATGTATTACAGTTTTAGGTGTAGAATACTCATTTGTTCATGTTTATTTTTTATTATTTATTTAGTTAGTTAGTTGGTTAGTTATTAGACAGAGAGAGAGTACAAGCAGGAGGAGCAGCAGTGGGAGAAGGAGATGCAGGCTTCCTGCTGAGCATCAGCCCAATGTGGGACTTGATTCCAGGACCATGGAATCATGACCTGGGCCCAAGGCAGATGCTTAACCAATTGAGCCACCCAGAAGCCCCCCATTTGTTCATGGTTAGTTTCCATTTTTCAGTGAATAGTGGTCAAATATTCTATTTATTATATTTATATTTCCCTATTAAGTTCTTGAAGAAATATTTAAGTTTCTTGACAATTCTTTTCTATAAATTCCTACATCTGGGTCATCTTGTTATATAATTCTAGTGACTGCTAATAATATACATTTCCTGTCTCTTTGAAAATCTAAACTATTTTTAATTATTTACTGAACATTATAGATGTGCTGTTAAGATTCTTATGTCTTTTATGTTTTATTTTCTACAAAATAATTTTTCTTCTAGCTGGCAGTTATCTCTTTTTTTAAGATTTATTTATTTATTTGACATAGAGAGAGATACAGAGATAGATCACAAGTAGGCAGAGAAGCAGGCAGAGAGAGAGGGGGAAGTAGGCTCCCTGCTGAGCAGAGAGCTGGAGGCCAGGCTCAATCTGAGGGCCCTCAGATCATGACCTGAGCTGAAGGCAGAGGCTTTTACCCACTGATCCATCTAGGTGCCCCGAGCTGGCAGTTATCTTTGATAGAATAAAATATAAACTCTGTCTTCCCTAAAGTGGGAAGCAAATAAAATTTTTCATTCTTTTAGTATTCCAGTTATTATGTTTGTTTGTATGAAAAATTTGTTATTTTCCTCATGTGTATAATTAAGAATGTCATCCAATAAATTAGGCAGAGTAAACATCCAATTAGCTGAATTTAAGGGGTGCCTGAGTGGCTCAAATGGTTAAGCTTCCAACTCTTGATTTTGACTCAGGTCATGATCTCACATCCTACATCATGATCTGCACAACCCTGCTTAAGAGTCTTTCTTTCCCTCTCCCTCTGCCCCTCCTGCTTGCATGCTCTGTCTCTTGAAATAAGTATATCTTTAAAAAATGCATTTTTTTCCATTTTATCCATTACCAAGCTTATTCTGAATGCCCATGTTCTAAGTCCTTAAGCAAGTAACATTCTGACTTTCTTCTTGAGTCCATAGCCACACTTATGCCAAATGCAAAAGGTCTGCAGATAAAATGTCATATACCAGAGAATTTTACCCAGTAAAATTCAAGTCTTTTATAAAATATAGTAACCTGACCAACATAATTTAACATAAATATTACCAATAAATATTAAATTTGATATACTAGTAATAGAGAATATGACTGCTTCTCAAACATGGAATATTCCATCAAATAATCAAATATTTGATAAAAGAAAAGAAAAGTAAGTTCCAAAATTAGAAATGTTTCAAACAGCACTCATCACAGTAAGACCAGTAAAATAAAAATTTGCAACAAAATCTAAAAGCAAAAGGCCCTCTTCCCTTGAAATTAAAAATAGAATAAATATTTTATTTTAAACCAAAGATTATAATAAGAGATGAAGAAGGACACTATATCATACTTAAAGGGTCTACTCAACAAGAAGACCTAACAATTATACATGTTTATGCTCCTAATTTGTGAGCAGCCAAATATATAAACCAATTAACAAGCAAATTAGAGAAACACATTGATAATAATACAATAATAGTACAGGAGCTTAACACTCCACTCACAGCAAAAGGACAGGTCATCTAAACAGAAGGTCAATAAGGAAATAGGGCTTTGAATGACACATTGGACCAGATGGACATCACAGATATATTCAGAGCATTTCATTGCAAAGCAACAGAATATACATCCAGAAGTGTCTTGTGGAATATTCTCCAGAATAGCTTACATCCTGGGTTACAAATCAAGTGTCCACTGGTACAAAAAGAGTGAAATTATACCACACATATTTTCAGACCACAGTGCTTTAAAACTTGAACTCAGTCACAAGAAAAAATTGGAAAGGAACACAAATACATGGAAGTTAAAAAGCATCATATTAAAGAATGAATGTACCAACCAGGAAATTAAAGATGAATCAAAAAATATATGAAAGCAAATGAAAATGAAAATGCAACAGTTTAGAACCTTTGGAATACAGCAAAGGCAATCCTAGGAGGGAAGTATACAGCAATATCCTTTCTCAAGAAACAAGAAAAGTCTAAAATACAAAAACTAACTTTGCACCTAAAGGAGCTAGAAAAAGAACAGCATATAAGGCCTAAATACAGCAGGACAATAGAAATACTAAAGATTAGAGCAGAAATCAAAGATATAGCAGAAAAAAAAAAAACCCTCAGAATAGATTAATGAAACTAGGAGCTGGTTCTTTGAAAGAATTAATAAGATTGATGAACTCCTGGCCAGACTTATCTAAAAGAAAAGAGAAAGGACTCAAATAAATAAAATCATGAATGACAGAGAGATCACAGCCAACATCAAAGAAATATAATTATAAGAGAATATTATGAGCAATTATATGCCAACGAATTAGACAATCTAGAATAAATTGATAAATTCCTAGAAACATTGAAGCTACCAAAACTGAAACAGGAAGAAATAGAAAACCTGAACAGAATCATAACCAGCAAAGAAATTGAAGCAGTAATCAAAAATCTCCCAACAAACAAGAGTCCAGGGCTGGATGGCCACCCAACAAAATTCTACCAAACATCTAAAGAAGAATTAATACCTATCCTTCCAAAGCTGTTTCAAAGAATAGAAATGGAAGAAAAACTCCCAAACTCATTCTATGAAACCAGCATTACCTTGAACACAAAACTAGACAGAGATACCACCAAAAAGGAGAACTACAGACCAAAATCCCTGATGAACATGAATGCAAAAGTTCTCACCAAGATACTAGCCAATAGGATCCAACACTACCTCAAAAAGATTATTCACCAGGCCCAAGTGGGATTTATTCCTGGGTTGCAAGGATAGTTCAACATCTGAAATTCAATCAATGTGATATGCCATATTAATAGAAGAAAGGGCGAGAACCATATGATCCTCTCAATAGATGCAGAAAAAGCATTTGACAAAAATGTGGCACATTTTCTTTATAAAAACTCTCTTCAGGGTAGGAATAGAAAGAATAAACCTCGATATAAATATAAAACTTCAATAAAGCCATCTATGAAAAGCTCGCAGCAAATATTCTCAATGGGAAAAAACAAAGCTTTTCCTCCGAGGTCAGGAATAAAACAGGGATGTCCAATCTCACCACTGTTCTTCAACACAGTACTAGATGTCCTAACTTTAGCAACCAGACAACAAAAAGAAATAAAGACATCCAAATCAGCAAAGAAGTCAAATTTTCGCTATTTGCAGACAAACTGATACTTTATATAGAAAACCCAGAAGAGGGGCACTTAAGTGGTTCAGCCAATTAAGCATCTGCCTTTGGCTCAGGTCATGATCCTGGGGTCCTGGGACTGAGTCCTGCATCAGGCTCCCTGCTCAGCAGAGAACTTGCTTCTCCTTTTGTTGTTCCCCCTGCTTGTGTGTTCTTTCTCTCTGTGTGTGTCAAATAAATAAATAAAATCTTTAAAAAAATCTTCTAAAAAAAGGAAGAGAAAAGAAAATGAAAACCCAAAGATTCAACCAAAATATTGCTAGCACTGATACAGAAATTCAGCAAAGTTGGAGGTAAAAATCAATGCATAGAGGTCAGGTGCATTTCTATAAACTAACTGTGAGGCAGAAAAAAAAGAAATCAAGCAATTGATTACATTTACAAATGCACCAAAAACATAAGTTATCTAGGAGTAAACCTAACTGAAGAGGAAAAGGATCTATACTCTGAAAACTATAGAACACTTGTGAAAGAAATTGAGGAAGACATTAAAAAATGAAAAAACATTCCATGTTCATGGATTGGAAGACAAATATTGTTAAAATGTCTATGCTACCCAAAGCAACCTACACATTCAGTGCAATCTTTATCAAATTAACATCAGCATATTGCACAGAGTTGAAACAATCCTAAAATTTGTATGAAACCAGAAAAGACCCTGAATAGCCAATGGAATGTTGAAAGAGAAAACCAAAACTGAAAGCATTACAATTCCAGGCTTTAAGTTGTATTACAAAGCTATAATCCTCAAGACAGTATAGTATTGGTACAAAATCAGATACATAGATCGATGGAACAGAATAGAGAACCCAGAAATGGACCCTCAACTTTATGGCCAACTAATCTTTGACAAAGCAGGAAAGAATATCCAATGGGAAAAAGGACAGTCTCTCAGCAAATAATGTTGGGAAAATTGGACTGCCTGGAGGAAAATGAAGCTGGACTACCTCCTTAAACAATACAGAAAAATAAACTCAAAATGGATTAAAGATCTAAATGTGAGAAAGGAATCCAACAAACCTAGAGGAGAACACAGGCAGCAACCTCTGTAACCTTGGCCACAGTAACTTCTTGCTTGACACATCTCCAGAGGAAAAAGAAACAAAGGCAAAAATAAGCCATTAGAACTTAATCAAGATAAAAAGCTTCTGCACAGCAAAGGAAACAGTGAACAAAACTAAAAGGCAATCTAGGAAATGGGAGAAAATATTTGCAAATGTCTTATCAGATAAAAGGGATAATATCCAAAATCTGTAGAGAACTTATCAAATTCAACACTCAAAAAAACAAAAATCCAATCAAGAAATGGGCAGAAAGCATGAAAAGATATTTTTCCAAAGAAGACATACAAATGGCCAACAGACACATGAAAAAAATGCTCAACGTCACTCAACGTCAAGGAAATACAAATCAAAACCACAGTGAGTACCCCCTCACACCAGTCAGAATGGCTAAAATCAGCAACTCAAAAACATCACTCAGATGTGATGAGGATGTGGAGAAAGGGGAACCCCACTGCACTGTTGGTGAGAATGCAAACTGGTACAGCCACTCTGGAAAACAGTATGGGGGTTCCTCAAAAAGTAAAAATAGAACTACCCTATGACCCAGCAATTAAGCTACTAGGTATTTATCCAAAGGATATAAACATAGTGATCTGAAGGGGGAAATGCACCTCAATGTTTATAGCAGCAATGTCCACAATAGTCAAAATATGGAAAGAGCCCAGATGCCCATCAACAGATGAATGGATATAAAGGATGTGTGTGTGTGTGTGTGTGTGTGTGTGTGTGTGTGTGTGATGGAATATTACTTAGCCTTTAAAAAGAATGAAATCTTGCCATTTTCAATGACCTGGATGGAACTAGAGTGTATTATGTTAGGTGAACTGAGTCATTCAGAGAAAGAAAAATACCATATGATTTTACTCATATGTGGAATTTAAGAAGCAAAAGAGATGAACATAGGGGAAGGGAAGGAAAAATAAAACAAGATGAAAATTGAGAGGGAGGCAAACCATAAGACTTTGACCTCGAGGATACAAACTGAGGGTTTCTAGAGGTAAGGTGGGTAGGGGAAGAGATAACTGTGTGTTTTATGCAACTGATAAATCGCTAAATCCTACCTTTGAAACTAATTTTTAAAAGCCAAAAATAAATAAATAAACATTCTGTTTTGTAGAAAATATTATTGAATTTTTAATGGAAAAGGCAATAAAAGCCAGGAGCGCCTGGGTGGCTCAGTGGGTTAAAGCCTCTGCCTTCGGCTCAGGTCATGATCTCAGGGCCCTGGGATCGAGCCCCACATCTGGCTTTCTGCTCAGCGGGGAACCTGCTTCCCCCTCTCTCTCTGCCTGCCTCTCTGCCTACTTGTGATCTCTCTCTCTCTCTCTGTCAAATAAATAAATAAAATCTTTCAAAAAAGGACAATAAAAGCCAATATTAAAGAATTTGTAAATTATAATGGCCTATAATCTTATGCTGCCCTTTATTATTATTTTCTATTTCAACCAGATTTTTTTTTCTTGCCAGTTAAAATGTAAACATTTGAAGCCTTGGAAATTATATGCAATTGTTCTGAAATTCCCTCTGTGGCTTGCATTCATTCTATCTTGAGCAAGTATTTAATAAGCATTAGTTGGTTTCTATTAAATTTAAAGAAACATTTCTAGGGAACAATTGACAGCTAATAATCCACAAGGTCTTAATGATTAACTGTTAGCTAGGAGCATCTTCTCCTAGCTAGGAGCTTCTTCTCAAAGATGAAATTGTATTTATCTTAAGGACATTACTTTTCATTTCCTCATCTCCTACTGTAAATCTGCACACTCAACAATCTCACAAGTTCTTTTTTTCTATTTACTAATTTGAGAAACAACAGCATCAATAAAGTTATCCATACAAACTCTAGTTAAATTCTAGTCAGTTTTAATTTTTACCCCATTTTTTTTGTCTGAACACTTGCTAATCTGCATATTGTATTTTTTATTTATAAATAACTATAATTATTGAAATAATATTTTATTTAACCAAAAAAAGGAAAATAATTTTTTTTAAGATTTTTTATTTATTTGAGAGAGAGAGTACAAGCAGGGGGAGTGGGAGATGGAGAAGCAGGCTCCTCAATGAGCAGGGAGCCTGATGCAGGTCTCAATCCCAGAACCCTGGGATCATTACCTGAGCCAAATGCAGACACTTAACTGACTGAGTCACCCAGGTGTCCTGAAATGAAATGTTTTAAGTGAATTGACTGCATCACAATGGTAGTGTGTAAATGATCTGGAACATAAACCAAGATTTGGATGTCAGTTTCAGTGCTATTTTTGACACAAAGCTGCATGACTTGAAGTGAATTGCTTGGTTTGAACACATTTGTTTCTCAATATCATCTTTGCAAATCAAAAAATACATTTTGATAATGGTAATTTATTTTACCAAATAGTCATTTACAATGTCAAGAATTCACAAAGAAGCTAGTCAGAGTTGGAGGAGCAATTTTGACTTTAAAATTGTGTTTATAAACAGGTTTATTCAGGACTTGACCTTTATATCTTATTTTAAAATATTGGTCATTTCATGGGGTGCCTTGGTGGCTCATTTGGTTTAGTGTCCTACTTTTGATTTCAGCTCAGGTCATGAGCTTGGGGTTGTGAGATGAAGCCCCACATTGGGCTCCATGATCAGCACAGAGTCAGCTTGGGATTCTTTCTCTCCTCTACCTCTTCCCCTCCCCCTGCTCATGGGCCTGCATGCTCTCTCTCTCTAAAATAAATAAATAAATAAATAAATAAATAAATAAATAAATAAATAAATAAATAAAATCTTTTAAAAAATGGTCATTTCTTACTAACATATTATCTACCCAGTAAAGCTTTGAAATCAAAATGAGAACTGATTCTTTTCTCTCACATGTCCTCACAGTTTCCTCTACTTGACATATTTTTTAACACTAAGATATTAATTCCAATATTCCTAATAATTATAATTACTTCCCCTATAAGAGTATTGCTTCCATGGTAATTATTTACCTTAAATGTTCAATTGCATATGTATTTCCAGTGATGTTACCTTTATATAAGAAAAGCAATAATAGTTATGTCAAAAATTCCCATTTATCCTGTCATGAATAAAATATACTTGTTTTGGTTGAGATTGATTATTTCTAATGTTGTGTATGGTTTAGCTCCTCAAACATTACTTTGGCAATCAAAATCAGAAAAATATCTGAGGACAGCTGCTATTCCAAATAAATGAGGTGGGTTAGCCAGATGGAAAGGCAGAGAGTTACCAAATCCTTGAAAGCTTCTCAGTTGACTTCTTTTTTCATTAATGGTGGTTGGTGATAATTTTTATTTTGGAACTATTCAAATTAAACAACAAAATGCAACTTGTTTGTGTATTTACAGTGCTTTTTACTTCTAATAGGTACTTTATTTCTTTAACTTTAGTGATCTAGCTAATACATTGACTGCAATCTTTTCCACTAGAAGTAACTGGAAGTGGTATAAAATGACAGTCATGTACAATTACAGGTCCGCTGAACACCATTAATATTCACTTCACAAAAATCATATTCAACTGCAGAAATTGTTCCCTGGTAAGAGGTCCTAACACTCTCTAGAACATGGTTGTTTATCTGCTCCTTCATGTAAGACTAAAGAGGCACTGATAGATGATGGAAACTGCATCGGGTCTCAGCCACCCAGTGACTGGGACACTTGGACACTCAATTTTCTTCCATTATAGTTATACACTTACTGTCCTTAGAAATGCTCATCACAGAACAAGAAATATCACCCTCCCTATGATATGTAGGGAACTTGCATGATAAAATAGCTAAAGATTTCTTGCATAAATATAATAATGAGAAAAAACAGAATGTTGGGAATAAATAAATATAATGCAACCAATTCCTTTAAAAAGGTATACTTTGAAATCAAAGAAAAGAAACTCATGACTAGCATAGGACAAAGAGGTAAATCACCTTATGAAACAAGTAGTGGTTAACCTAGCATAAATTGGAAGAGCAAATAATAATAACAATAATAATAATGGAAAATTCAAAGAATAAAAAAAGAACAGATGGCAAAATTAAAGATAGGCAGCTGATGCTATTTTTTTAATATTTTATTTATTTATTTGAAAGAGAGAGAGAGATCGATCACAAGTAGGCAGAGAGGCAGGCAGAGAGAGAGGGGGAAGCAGGCTCCCTGCTGAGCAGAGAGCCCTATGACAGGTTCAATCCCAGGCCCCTGAGCTGAGCTGAAGGCAGAGGCTTTAACCCACTGAGTCACCCAGGTGTCTTAGGCAGCCGATATTATTGCAAGGAAAACAAATAAATCCCAAAAGCAGATTTAAGTAAATGTGCATGGCAGGAAACAAAGAATAAAGTACAATATGAGGGAAACTTCAGTTAAACATAGTGGAATTGCTGTACTTTGTACTTGGCCCTTTTGAGCTAAATTTGTAAAGGATGGAATATTGTAAGATTTAGTTTAATGAGGGAATCCCTTGAGATTTATGAAGAAATGTGTCAACAGGAATCCAAATATAATTAACTTGCTTAAATGGCTTGAATATGTTAACATAAGAACAAAGATATTTGTGACTAAGAGTAAATGCCTAAATGTAAGATGGTATTATTTCCCCCTCTAATGGGAGTTCAATTATAGTTAGAAAAACCTTTATTCTTTTGTCTTGCAAGGGAGAAACAGTTCTCTTTAAAGAGTAATGCAATTAGGGGCACCTGGGTGGCTCAGGGGGTTAAGCCTCTGCCTTCCAGTAGGGTCTGATCCCTGGTCCTGGGATAGAACTCTGCATTGGGTTCGCTGCTCAGTGGGGAGCCTGCTTCCCCTTCTCTCTCTCTGCCTGCCTCTCTGCCTACTTGTGATCTCTGTCTGTCAAATAAATAAATAAAATTAAAAAAAGAAAAGAGTAATGCAATTGTAAAAGTGGTAAATCTAGAAATTCAACCAACCATTGCACTTTTAAGGTTTACAGTTAAAGTTGATGTAAACTTTTAAAAATAATACAATTACTACTAGTTTGGTTATTTCAGAAATGAGAGCACAAGTTTGTAAAAAGAATCCTATGGAAAAACATTGAAAAGTGGTATTCGAAAATAAGCAGATATAGTGAAACTAAATCATTTTTATATAATATTTGAAAACCAGTCATCATAAAGATATAATGTATATTGACATGATAAAAAATAGTAAAAAAAACTATATAAGGAAGGCACACTTAATCACTTCTGAGATTAGGCTATAATCTCAGGCAAAATTCAACAAGTCAGTATGATAATTTTAAAGTTATTTATAGCCAATCATTCAAATTAAAATGGCAGGAAAAAAGTATGATCATCTAATATTTATTATAAATACAGTGATTTAAAATGCCAAGTAAATGCAGCACCTAGGTGGCTCAGTTGGTTAAACATCTGTCTTTGCCTCAAGTAATAATGTCAGGGTCCTGGAATCAAGCCCCACATTGGACTTCCTGCTCAGCAGGGAGTCTACTTCTCCCACTCCCTCTCTCTCTCTCTCTCTCCCTCTACTCCTCCCCACAGCTCATTCCTTATCTCTCAAGTAAATAAATAAAATATTTAAAAAAAATAAAAATAAAATAAAATGCCAAGTAAATTCCAGATCTACTTTATCAGTTAACAAGAAAGACAATAGTCTGCCCAAATTGCTCTGCTTTCAATTAGTTTTGGATTATCAATTGCTAAATAAATTATAGTATATAAAGAGATATATTTGTTTTATGCATATAAAGATGCTTGTATTAATTTTCTATTATTGTGTAACATTTCCACAAATAAGAAATTTAGGCATGACTTAACAGGGTTCTCCACTCAGGATTTTGAAAGGCTGAAACCAAGGTATAAAAACTGGACTATATTCTCATCTGGAGATTTGATTAGGGAAGAACTGGTTTCCAACCTCACTCAGGTTGGTAAGAAAATTCAGTTCTTTGAGTATGTAGGACTGAGAATTTCAGCCACTGGTAATTTCCTGTCATGGCTCTTTCCACAACAGGGAGAGCTTCTTAAGTTCAACAAGAAAGAGCCTTTGCTATTTCAAGACTTTTTAAAGGACTCACCTGTTTAACTGAAGTGAATTGACTAGGGACTTCAATTACATCTCCAAATATCTTCATATGGGTCATCCTGAGAGTGATACTTCATCATATCCACATATCCCTCCCACACCCAAGGAGAAGGAATCATACAAGGGTATGGATTATCGGCGATAAACATAGAATTCTGCCTATTGCAATGTTGTTTTTTTTTCCCCCAAAGTCAATTTAAACCAATTTAATAACAAAGCCTTATCAGGTTACTTTAAGAAATTACTGAAAATTTAGTGGCAAAAGCAAAAATAAACTTATTTTCTTACTGTTCTGGAGCTCAAAAATCTGAAGAATGTAAATAGGTTAAAATCAAGGTGTTGGGAGTGCTATATTCCCTCCCAGGAGCACTAAAAGATAACATTTTTTGTTGTTGTTGTTTTGTTCTCTTTTGTTTTTTCAGTTTCCAGAGGCTGCTTGCATTTCTTAGCTCATATCCCCTTCCCATTTTCATTGCCAGCAATGGCCAGTGGAGTCTTTCTTTCATTGCATATCTCTCTATCTCTTCTACTTCCCTTTCCCATTTCTAAGGGCCATATGATTACAGTGGAATTACCTGGATAATCTAGAATAGGTTCTCCTTCTCAGAGTCAGTTGAACAACTATAGTTCAATTTTCATCCCAATTCCTCCTTAACATGTAACATAACGTATTTAGAGTTTCTGGTGATTGGGACATGGACATACTTGAGTTTGTTTATCATCTGAGTTCTGATGTAGTATGTTTTTGATAGGGGTAAGTAGATGTTTTTGTTTTTGATAGGGGTAAGTAGAAAACCCCTACTTAATTAGGGGTAAGAAGAAAACCCCTATGCTTTTGATAGGGGTAAGTAGAAAAACAAATTTTTTAAAATATTAAAAAAGATATTTTAATAAGTGCTTAGTCTAAGTTAGGCTAGAGTGACAAATTAGTGTTCCTGGGAGTTTCAAAAACAAGGGGAGTCTGCTCCACTCACCAGCTTTTTTCTACAAGCTGCCACAGGATGCTCATAAAACAAAAACAAAAGCAAGCAATAAAAAAACTTAGAAGAAAGTCAGAGGACCTTGGAGAGATACTTTTGGTGGTGTTGTAAGGCTTACCAAGATCTGAGGATAGAGCTAGAGTAACTGTAGAAGTTTATGTGTGGTCTAGGCCCTGCATGAGTGAAAGATAGGCATGAAACCTGCTGGTCCCCCAAATCTTTCTCTGATAAGAAGCAAAGATATCTCCTGCTATAGAAGGAGCAATCAACATTTTTGTGTCCCAGATAAAACTCTCATATTAGGTGAAGATCAACTGCTACTGGAGAGAAGAAAGAAAACTATCCACATCCTTCTCCCTGACCTGATACCAGGCAGAGGTTGGTTGTCACCCTTCCACAATTTGTTATGGTACTAGCCAAAAGCCATCTGATGGTTGAGGACTGGGGGCAGAAAATCCCTTCATGGCCAGGATCCTGCAGTGATTGAAAACGGAGGTATGCTTCTCTGGACAATGGACCAGAAACTGGTTGGCCATAGGAACGCACTGAGAGAAGCCAGAGTCCCACCGTTACGTGGGAAGGGATAGAGAATTCACCTGTCCTTAGACCCTGACTTTGGATAGAGGGAGGATGGATCAGGAGTACTGAGAATGACTCATTTATGAGGCATAGGCTGGCAGGGCTTGCTTATGACACACTGGAAAAGGAGAGCCAAGAAAGGGGCATCAGTGTGGTTCAGTCTTTGAAGCAGCTGATCTCTGGTTTCAGCTCAGGTCATAATCTCATGGGTTGTGAGATCAAGCCCTGAATTGGGCTCCAAGCTTGGTGTGGAGTCTGCTTGAAGAGAGGCAGAAAGAAAACACAAAATGGGAGGAGTGGCAGACAGAGGGAGAGGGTGAAGCAGGCTCTACACTGAGCAGGGAGCCTGAAGCAGGGCTCTATCCCAGGAACACCGTAGGATCATGACCCAAGACAGAGGCAGATGCTTAACCAACTGGGCTACCGCAGGTGCCCTTATTCTTTGAAACCAATTAAATTTATGGCATATGATATGATATAGGATTGACTCTTCTGAATCTTAATACACTTGACTTCTGTACTATGGAAAGTTTTTTCTTTCAATTTTTCCTTTCTTTTTTCTTTCTTTCTTTCTTTCTTCTTTTCTCTTTATCTTTCTTTGGTTTTAATTGTATCTCTCTATATTTGTACTGTTTCTTACTTATACTTTCAGTTTTTTTAGTGTATTCCAATTGCACAAAGATAAAGTCCTAGAGTCTCTGATGGCTTTGAAGTGGTCATGTGAGCATGTATGCTCACTTCTAGATTTGTTGTAGAAATTCACTTTATTTTAAAGATTTTATTTATTTATTTGAGAGAGAGCGAGATCACAAGTAGGCAGAGAGACAGGCAGAGAGAGAGGGGGAAGCAGGCTCACCACTGAGCAGAAAGCCCGATGCAGGGCTCAATCCTAGGACCCTGTGAGTCCCAGAGCCTTGAGAACATGACAAAAGGCAGAGGCTTAACCCACTGAGCTACTCTGCGCCCCTAGAAATTCACATTAGTTAAGTAATTGTTTTCAAGGTCTTTGGTGTTCCCAGTCAAACCTAACACTAACTCAACAATTGTATTTCTTTTCATTCATGTTGCATAGCTGTTTAGATCATGAGTTTGTTTTTGTTTTTGTTTTGGTAAATATTCATCATAACTGACAGTGATATTTCACAAGGTCATCAGTTTGAATGGAAATCTTTCAGAAATTTCCCAAGAACCATTTCAGAAGAGATTGAACTATTCTTATGATTCCAGATTCTGCATGTATAATTAGCTTTGTTTTCATACTTGATAATAGAGAAAACACTAAACCATGATCTTATTTCCATAAATAAAATTTTCTAATACCTTCTACTACCGCAGTAAGAATGTTTCTATGAGAGTCCTTATCTAGTTCCAGCTTTTCTTGTTTTCAATAGCAGAGCCAGGTTCACTGCTATTATCTGTATACACATCTTTCTCTTTTTTTTTCATTGTTGCAAACAAGGGTTTTTAAAAAACTGTTGACTTGGATCCTTATTTTGAGAAAGTGTGTTTTTCATATTCCACCTGAGCTTTTTAGTTACAGTATGTTTTATCCAGGGTCTTATAGCTTTTCTTCCTCAGAACATAAGCACCTTCTTTCCAATTGTGATGTCTTGGGTTTAGCTGCTCATTTTTTCATAAAAAAAAACTGAATGATTTGAATATTTATCTTTTTCTTATTACTTTATCAATTATTCCCAGAAACAAAAAAGAAAACTGCTGATTTTTGCACTTATTAAAAATTGCAAACTAAAAAATGACTTAATTTTAACGCAGGGCCAAGGAAAATTATCATAGTAAATTAGACATTACTCTGTGATTTTTATAAAAAAGTATTTAAAATATAATTGACAGAATACAATAACATAAACTCATTCAATTATTTGTCAATAGCTTTTTGATTCTACATATATATTGTTATATTTTTCAGATTATACAAAGCAATCTAAAATCTCCATGCTGATCTATTTAAACCTGGATATAGGCAAGAAAAACTAATTGAACTCTGTTATTTGTCAGACTGTTGTTATTGCTATAAAATTCTATTTGAAGACTTATCCCATCAAAATAAATTTGGGTCATAGAACCTTAGCTCTATGAGGAGCAGCCATAGCTGCTCTCCTCTTGATTGATGCACAGACATGTAACCCAATTTCACTAAAACCTATCTATACTTTAAGGCTGAACTCATTTCTTTTCTTTTCTTTTCCCCATTATTCCATATCACTTTATCCTAACTCATACTAATGCCAAAAGTTCTGAAAATTTTACTCATACAAATCTGAATTTGATTAATAATGCTTTAAGATGTTTTCTCTATGACACACTCTTGACCAAGAATTTGAGAATCTCATTACACTAAGAGACACTCATTGCATTAAGCCCCTACTCCAGCCACTCTGAGAGTCCTTTCCTTTAAGAGAAATGTGAAGGTGATTTTATAATGAAAAGATGTCAGAAATACGAAGTATCATTATGGTAATAAGCATCTTTTCCAGCACTAGATATTTTATAGAAATAAACTATATCTATTTCTTATTTTCACTGTGGGAAAATAAAAAAGAGATGTATTAATTCAACAAATGTATTGATTATTTTTTTATAGATAACTCAGTGTATTCTACCTGTAGGTATACTAGAGAGTAAAAACTGTCTTCTCTAGGGACGCCTGGGTGGCTCAGTTGGTTAAGCAACTGCCTTTGGCTCAGGTCATGATCCCAGCGTCTTGGGATCGAGTCCCGCATCGGGCTCCTTGCTCCGCAGGGAGCCAGCTCCTCTCTCTGCCTCTGCCTGCTTGTGTTCTCTCTCTGTTAAATGAATAAATAAAAAAAAATAAAAAAAATCTTTAAAAAATAAAAAAATAAAAAAAAAACTGTCTTCTCTAAACATAAAATTTATCATTTGGTGAGGAAATAAAAATCAGATTTTAATTAAATATCTATACATTTTTAATTATGGAAAAATATAAAGAAAAGACAAAACTTAAGAGGACATTAACATTTAGATTTAACTTAATATAAATGTAGAAAAGCATTACTGAAAAAATAATATTTCATCTAGAATCATAAAAATGATTAGATATTAGAATAAAAAGCGCTCAGAGGTGGGGTACCTGGGTGGCTCAGACGGTTAAGCCTCTACCTTCAGCTTAGGTCATGATCTCAGAGTCCTGAGATCAAGCCCTGCATCGGGCTCTCTGCTCAGTGGGGAGCCTGCTTCCCCCTCTGTCTCTGCCTGCCTCTCTACTTGTGATCTCTCTTTCTGTCAAATAAATAAATAAAATCTTAAAAATAAATAAATAAATAAAATCTTAAAAAAAAGAAGTGTTCAGAGGAAAAGCATGCATTTTTAGCCACTTCTCTATGTTTCTTTATAAATCCATCTTCTTAATATTGCTATAAAACAATAAAACACAAAATATTTATTGACTTTTATTATATTGACATAAAATATTAAACAATTAGCTTGTAACTTGGAACATAGTGATTAGGTCATTAGCTTTCAATTATGATAAAACCTACAACTAATTAGTCATTTTTACTTTCAGAAATATGGTTCAAAAAAGAGATGTTGTAATTAAACATACAATAGAATAAACTCCTTCTAGCACTATTTTTCTAAAATGATTAAAAATAGTTCTAGTAGTAACCCAGTAGTTTTGTTTTTGTTCTGATATCTCTGTTTATCTTGTCTTTGCCCTGAAAGCTGATCAAGTGGTTCACTAAGTGGACATGGAAGGCTCCCAAGCATGTGATCTAGTAATGACTTGTGAAACTTCCTTGTCTAGGGTCACAAAACAATAAAATAGGACAGACTGTGGCAGATTTATTACTTCATTTTCTATTCTTAGTCTGTAGCAGGTAGTTTTATTTATTTATTTATTTATTTAAGGAGCGATCACTTTAAGCATTTACTGAGTAATTTATTTTACATGTCACTCTTTGTGAAGATTGCCATTTTATATATTAGATTGTGACATGTGCGTGTTTCAGATTATTTTTATGCCCCAACACAAAGCCATTAAACCTCTCTCTCTCTCTTATCTATCTACCTACCTACCTATCCATCATCTATCTGTTTTTATCTATATCTTACTATCCTCTACACAAAAATTTATTTCCTTTAACTTCACAAAGGTATTTTAAAACATAGAGGTGGATGTTTTTCAAAATGAAATGAGTTATAAAATACAAAATGCAATAAATAAAGTTTTATTCACTGAGGTAGTTTAATAAAAATATGAATTCCATACTAAATAATTTTGTATATATATATGTATATATATAGTTTATACTTTTGAATGTTTAGCATGTTTATATTTTAGGCAATATATATGAAAGTAAGTCAAAGTATGGGAGCATAGACAAAATATATTAGATCAAGAGTTAAATAATTGCAAAAGAGGAGTTAAGATGATGGAGTGGTAAGAGGACATCATGCTTGCTTCATTCATGGAACATAGCTAAATATGAAATCATTCCTAACACCCAGTAAATTGATCTAAGGACTGAGAAAACAAACTGCACAACTAGAGAGAGAAAAGAGGCCACATTATGGAAGATAAGAAGTGTGGAGATATGATTTGGGGGAGAAAAGAATCACCAGTGCTATGTGGAGTAGGAGCCCTGATCAGGGAGAGAAGAGTGAGGGGGAAAGCATGAGTGAGCAGGGTTCATGGAATTACACAAGAAAAACACTTCTCCCAAAGCATTGATGGGGTAAATGAGAGGGGCTCATAATCACAAGTTTTTATAAGCCATGGAGCTCAAAGTCTGATTTTAGAAGTCTGTACTATCATGGAGGTGGAGCCTGGCAGGTGTACAGGCACTCCTGTGGAGAAAGGCAGAGGCCCAGGACCAGATAATGTGGTCTGAGGATCCCCTTGGTCAACTGGGAGAAACAGTTTCCTTCTTGGAGTGCATTTGGGAAAGGTGGTATTGCCTCTCTGAGGACAGAATTGCTAATGGGTGCCATCAAACTGACCTGTTCATTAGCATAGGAGCACAGGCAACTGCTGAGGGCAGCTAACCTGGACACCAGTTTTTTGATGCACATAAATTCAGAGCCCCTGTACATTCATGCAACTGCCTTTTGGGGACAAAACAGCATGAGCCCCAGTGCAGCAACAACCTCCTCCAGAAGATCAGCATGGGTCCATGCTGCACTAGGTCCCTAAAATTCGGAGTTTTGAAACCCAGCTGATGCACCTCGGACAACACATAGGAACACTGAACCGCCAAGTGGGCAGATGGCTCAGACACAGACAGGCTGAAGGCAGGAATCTGAGGGAAGCCTGGAAGAAATGAGGGGAAATTTTTCATTCTTCTTGGAGGGTTTCCTGATTAGCTACCATCCAAACTCTCTCTCTGGGGGTGAGAGGGCCAGCTGATAGTATTTTTACCCTTAACCATCAGTGGGTACTGATATCAATAAGCAACACAGCACCCACAGTGGAGTCTAGGACCACTTATAAAAAGTCCCACCCCCTGCACTCTTCATTTGCTTCTTTACTAGGACAAATGTGCCTGAAAATCAGAGAAGCAGCAGGCCCTTCCCCCAGAAGACTACCATTAACCCCTCAACACCCACAGGTCTACTGACCATATAGTACTGTATGGCTTCAGCTCTTGGGGAAATAGGATCTATCCTCTCTAACAAGAGGCTTTAACAAGTCTCTTTTAAACACTTAGTTTAAACTTTCCACACATTAGACAAAATCCAAACACTTCCCACTGCAAGCAAAGAAACTCTGCAGAAGACTGACATGAAGGAAAGAGAAGACAAAATACAAAGCAGATAGGCACAGCATATACCAGAAACACCTCCTGAAGAGTCAGGCCCTGGACAATATATGACCACTTCTTTTTTTTTTTTTTTTTTAAGATTTTATTTATTTATTAGGAAAGAGAGAGAGTGAGAGAGAGCATGAGAAGGGAGAAGGTCAGAGTGAGAAGCGGACTCCCCATGGAGCTGGGAGCCCGATGTGGGACTCGATCCCGGGACTCCGGGATCATGACCCAAGCCGAAGGCAGTCGCCCAACCAACTGCGCCACCCAGGGGCCCCTAACCACTTCTTAAAATAGGCATTCTTCTCAGGAGCACAAAAAATAACAGATTTTCCTAACACAGAGAAGGCAGAGACCTAGACAAAATGCCAAGATGGAGGAATTTATACCAAAAGAAACAAGAAGAGGTCACAGTCAGGGATGTAAACAAAACTGATGTAAGTAATATGCCTGAACCACCATTTAAAGCAACAATCATAAGGATAACTAGCTGGGCTTGAGAAAAGCATAGGATACCAGGGAGTCATTTACCACAGAGATAAAAGTCCTAAAAACCAGTCAGGCTGAAATAAAAAATGCTATGTTTGAGATGCAAAACTGTGTATAATGACCACAAGGACAGAAGAAGCAGAAGAACAAATCAGTGATACAGAAGATAAAATTGTGGAAGATAATGAAACTGAAAACAAAAGGGAAAGAAAAATATTGTACCATGAAAGTAGACTAAGGGAACTCAGTGACACTATGAAACATAATAACATTTGTATTATATGAGTCCTAGAAGCAGAAGGGAGGGAAAAAGAAGCAGGATTATTTGAACAAATTATGGCTGAAAACTTGCCAAATCTGGGGAAGAAAACACATCCCAATCCAGGCACAGAAAATTCCCATCTGAATCAACAAAAGCAGGCCAATACAAAAATATGGTTTAGTAAAACTTGCAAAATACAGAGACAGGGAAAAAGTCCTGAAAGCAGGAAGGGAAAATAAATCTCTAACCTACAAGGATGACAATAAGGTTAGCAGCAGATCTCTTCACGGAAATTTGGCAAACCAGAAGAGATTGGCAAGATATATTCAACAAAAGCTGAATGGGAAAACTATGCAGCTTTTTATCCAGCAAGATTGTCACTTACATCCAGCAAGAATACTTTATCCAGGAAGATTGTCACTCAAAATAGAAGGAAAGATAGAGTTTCCCAGACAAACAAAAACTAAAGCAGTTTGTGACCATTAAGCCAGTTCTGCAAGAAATATTGAAGAGGACCCTGAGTGGGAAAGAAAGACTAAAACAACAAATCCTGGAGAAGAACATAGAAAATCTCCAGAAACACTGACTTTACAGGTAATACAATGACATTGAATTCATATCTATCAGTAATCGCCTTGAATATAAATGGACTACACGCTCCAATCAAAACGCATAGGGTATCAGAATGGATAAAAAATAAAAACAGTAATGTCCACCTATATACTGCCCAAAACAGATTCATTTTGGACCTAAAGATACTTGAAAATTGAAAGTGAGGCATGGAGAGCCATTTATAATGCTAACAGATGTCAAAAGAAAGGGGGCATAGTTATACTTATATAAGACAATATAGATGTTAAACCAAAGACTGTTACGAGAGATGAAGAAGGGCACTATATCATGATAAAGGGGTTTATCCAACAAGAAGATCTAACAATTGTATATATTTATACCCACAACTTAGGAGCACACAAAATATATAATCAGTTAATAACAAAGAAACTCATTGAAAACAACACAATGGTAGTAGGGAATTTTAACCCACTTACAGAAATGGACAGATTATCTAAGCAGAAAGTCGACAAGGAAACAATGGCTTTGAATGACACACTGGACCAGATGGACTTCACAGATATATTCAGAATATTTCATCTTAAAGTAGCAGAATATACATCGTTTTCTAGTGCACATGGGGCAGCCTCCAGATTAGATCACCTACTGGGTGACAAATAAGGCCTACCCAAGGACAAAAAGATTGAGATCATAGCATGTCTGTTTTTGGACTACTATGCTGTGGAACCTGAAATCACCCCCAAGAAAAAATTTGGATAGGCCACAAGTACATGGAGGTTAAAGAACATCCTACTACAGAATGAATGGGCTAAACAGAAAATTAAAAAAGAAATTTAAAAAGAAATATATATATATAATGTGTATATTATATATATTATACATATACATATTCATACATATACATATTTGTATGTATACATGTATGTATGTACATATATGTATACATATATGTGGAAACAGATGAAAATGACAACACAATAGTCAAAAGCCTTTGTGATGCAGAAAACTGGTCATAAGAGAGAAGCATATAGCAATAGAGGCCTAACTCTACCTCAAGAAGCAAGAAAAATCTCAAATACACTACCTAAACTTACACCTAAAGGGGCTAGAAACAGCAAGTAAAGCTAAAATACAAAGAGGTGAAAGACCTATACTCTGAAAACTATAAAACATTGATGAAAGAAATTGAAGATGAGATAAGGAAATGGAAAAACATTTCATACTTATGGATTGGAAGAACAAATATTGTTAAAATGTCCAGATCAAAGAAATTTACATATTTGGTTCAAAACCTATTAAATTACTACCAGCATTTTTCACAGAGTTAGAACAGTCTTAAACTTTGTATGGAACCACATAAAATCCCGAACAGCCAAAGCAATCTTTAAAACGTAGAGCAAAACTGGAGGCATTACAATTCTGGACTTCAAGCCATATTACAAAGCTTTAATCATCAAGGTACTGGCACAAAAACATACACATAGATCAATAGAACAGAATAGAAAACCCAGAAATGGTCCCACAACTATATGGTCAACTAATCTTCAACAAAGCAGGAAGAATATCCAAAGGGAAAAAAGTCCCTTCAACAAATGTTATTGGGAAAACTGGACAGCAACGTGCAGAAGAATGAAACTGAACCACTTTCTTACACAATATGCAATAATTAATTCAAAATGGGTGAAAGATCTAAATGTGAGACAGACAACCATCAAAATCTTAGAACAGAATACAGGCAGCAACCTTTTGACAACAGTTATAGCAACTTCTTACTAGGTCCATCTTGGGAGGCAAAGGGAAAAAAAGCAAAATCGAACTTTTGGGACTTAAGATAAAAAGCCTTTATACAACTAAGGAAACAATCAACAAAATTAAAAGTCATCTTATAGAATGGGAAAAGACATGAATGGATATTTTTCCAAAGAAGACATCCAGATGGCCAACAGACACATGAAAAGATGCTCAACATCACTCATCATCAGGGAAAAACAAATCAAAACTATAATAAGATACTACATCATACCTGTCAGAATGGTTAAAGTTAACACAAGAATCAATACATGTTGGCAAGGATGCAGAGAAATGGGAACCCTGTTACGCTGCTGGTGGGAATGAAAACTGGTGCAGTCACTCTGGAAGAGTATAGAGTTCCTCAAAAAGTTAAAAATAGAATTACCTTATGACCCAGCATTTGCACTACTAGGTATTTACAGAAAGGATACGAAGATATTGATTTGAAGGGACACATGCATCCTGATGTTTATACAACATTATCCATAATAACCAAAGTATGGGAAGAGCCCAAATGTCCAAGAATGAGCAATGGATAAAGAAGATGAATGGTATATATATATATATATATATATATATATATATATACACAATGGAGTACAAGCCTTCAAAAATAATGAAATTTTGGGGCATCTGGGTGACTCAGTGGATTAAAGCCTATGACTTCAGCTCAGGTCATGATCTCATCAAGTCCCACATTGAACTCTTGATCAGCAGGGGACCTGCTTCCCCCTTTCTCTCTGCCTACCTCTCCGCCTATGTGTGATCTCTCTCTCTCTGTCAAATAAATAAATAAAATCTTAAAAAAATAAAATTTTGCCATTTCCAATTATTTGGAGCTAGAGTATATTAGGCTAAGTGAAACAAATCAATCAGAGTAAGACAGATACCATAATATTTCACTCATATGTGGAATGTATAAAACAAAACAAATGAACATATGGGAAAGGGGGAAGAAAAGAGGGAGGCAAACCATAAGAGACTCTTAACTATAAAGAACAAACTGAGTGTTGATGGAGAGGAGGTAGGTAGGAATGGGGTAAATGGAGTAAATGATGGGTATTAAGGAAGGCTCTTGATTTGATTGATGAGAACTGGGTTTTATATGTAAGTAACAAATCATTAAATTTGAATCCTGAAACAAGCAAAAAGTTAAATACTTGCATTAGTGAAAATAATGGGGAAAAAACACCAAAGTATCAATAGATGTTAATAATAAATAAGTGTCCTCCAGTGAGATAGCGTGGATTTTAGTATAGTGGAGGATTTTTGTGGAGGACATGCACACCTCGTTTAAAAAGCACCTTTTCCCTGTGTACTGTGCAAAATGGCTCTGACTGGCCTGGTTTCCACAATCAGTGGAGGAGAATAAGGACCTACAACTTGCAAGGCCATGCCCCCACCTACCTATGCATGCTTTGTAGAGTGGTTCCAGCCAGCCCAAGTCTCCACCTTGGCTCACTGTCCCCTGTGGAAGATGACCAGTGCCACTTAGTTAAAAGGGCACAGATGAATATGTCACAAATAAAAAAAAAAAAATAGACAAAACCACAGCAAAAGACTGAAGCAAAACAGATATAAAAACACAGAAAAAAATTAAAATAATGATCATAAAGGTACTTACTGAGCTTGAGAAAATAGTGGTGGACATCAGTGAGATGGCTTAACACATGGTTAAAAAAGAACCAATCAGAGAAAAAAAGAAAAGTCAGAACCAATCAGAGATGAAGAATACAATATATTCAATTAAGAATACATTTGATGGAATAAAATAGCAGGCTGGAAGAACAGAGGAATAATGAATAAGGAGACAGAGAAATGGAAAGTAATCAACCGAACAAATGAGAGAAAAAAAGAATTATGCAGAACAAAGGTAGACTTAGGGGACTTAGTGATTCCATCAAGCGTATTAACATTCTTATTATACGGATCCCAGAAGGAGAAGAGAAAGAAAGGTGGACAGAATATTTATTTGAAGAAATAATAGCTGAAAATTCCCTAATCTGAGGGGAAAAAAACAGATATGCAAACCCAGGCAGTGCAGAAATCCCCCAATAAAATCAATCCAAAGAGATCCACATCAAGATACATAGTAATCAAAATGGCAAAAAGTAGTGATAAAGAAAGAATTTTAAAAGCAGCGAGAGAGGAAATAAGGGAAACTGCATTAGACAATAAGTAGAATTTTTTCAACAGAAACCTTGAAAGCCAGAGGGTAGTGGCATAATATATTCAAAGTGCTGAGAGGGAAAATCTACAGCCAAGAATACTCTATCAAACAAGGCTACCATTCAGAATAGGAGAGATAAAGGATCTCTCAGACAAACAAGAACTAAAGGAGTTCCTGACCACTAAACCAGCCATTCAGGAAATATTTAAAAGGATTCTTTGAGTGGAAAAGAAAGAACATAAGTGTGAGTATGAAAAGAAGGAAACACAAAAGCAGGAAAAAATATTTCTGTAAAAGTCAAAAGATTTACAAAATAAAAGGCTATAAAATATGACAAAAAATACTTAAAACATAGGGAGGAGAGGAGAAAAAAATGTGTTGAACTTAAGTGGTCATCAACTTACATACAAACCAAATGGTAACCATAATTCAAAAATCACTAATAGGTATAAAAAGAATAAATAGTCAGAAATCCAAGTATTTCACTAATGAAAACCAGCAAATGAGAATGAGTCAAATAGAAGAAAGGGCCAGAGAAAGACTACAAAAACAATCACAAAACAAGTAATAAAATGGCGATATATACATATCTAATAATTACTTTGAGTCCAAATGGACTAAAAGATCCAATCAAAAGACATAAGTTGATAGAGTGAAATAAAAAAGTAAGGCTGATCTAAATGTTACCTACAAGAGACTTATTTCAGACCTAAATCACTTGCAGATTGAAAGTGAGCAGATGAAGAAACATTTATCATGCAAATGGATGTCAAAAGAAAGCCAGTTTTGATACTTATGTTAGACAAAATATACTTTAAAATAGACCATAAAAAGAGACAGAAAAGGACATTATATAATAATAAGGATAATCCAACAAGAAAATATAAGAAAATTGTATTTATGCACCCAAAATGGGAGCACTTAAATGTATAACAAATATAAAGGAGCATAAAGGAACTAAACAATAATAATTCAATAATAGTAGAGATTTTAAGGCTCCACTTATATTGTTGGACAGATGATCCAAACAGGAAACCAAAGGAAACAGTGATTGTTTTTTTAAAGATTGTATTTATATGATGGAGAGAGAGAGATCACCAGTAGGCAGAGAGGCAGGCAAAGAGAGAGGGGAAAGCAAGCTCCCCACTGAGCAGAGAGCCTGATGAGAGGCTCAATTCCAGGAACCTGAGATCATGAGGCTCATGCCTAAGCCTAAGGTAGCGGCTTTACCCCACTGAGCCACCCAGGTGCCCCCAAAACAGTGATTTTGAATGATACAATGGACAAGATGAATTTAACAGATATATTCAGAACATTCCATGCTAAAACAGCAGAATACATTCTTTTCAAGTGTGCATGGAACATTCTCTAGATCACATATTAAGCCACAAAAGAAACCCAAACAAATTAAAAACTTCAAGGTCACACTATGCATCTTTTCTGACCACAACACTATGAATCCAGATATCAATGACAAGAAAAAATACAGAGAAAGCATAAATACAGGGAGATTAAATAACATGTCAATAAACAAGGAATGAGTCAATGAGGAAGTAAAAGAAGAAATAAAAATGTACATGGAAACAAATGAAAATAAAAACCCAACAGTCTAAAATTTTGAGGATGCAACAAAAGTGGTTCTAGGAGGGAAGTTTATAGCCATATAGGCCTACCCCAAGAAGCAAGAAGAATCTCAAATAAACAACCTAAACTTACACCTAAGGGACTAAACAAAGAACAATACACAAAGCTCAAAAACAGTGGAAGGAAGGAAATAATAAAGATTAGAGTAGAAATAAATTATAAAGAAATTAAAAACAAAGCAAAACAATATCTCCAGGAGCTGGTTCTTTGAAAAGATCAACAAAATTGACAAACCTCTACCCAGAATCATAAGAAGGGACAAAAAATGAAATTAATAAAGAAGAGAAATAACAACAAACACCACAGAAACACAATGGTAAGAAAATATTATGAATAACTATGCCAATAAGTTAGACAACCTAGAAAAAAGGATACATTTCTAGAAATATGTAACCTATGAAAACTGAAGCAGGAAGAAGTATAAAATTTGAACAGACCAATTCCCGGGAAAAGATTGAACCATTAATCAAAAAATACCAACAAAAGTCCAGGACCAAAGAGCTTCACAGGTGAATTTACCAAAACCTTTAAAGAGGAGTTAGTACCAATTCTCAAACTATTCTAAAAAAATAGAAGAAGGAACACTTTCAAATTGATTATATGTGATTAGTATTACCCTGACACTAAAACCAGAAAAAAGACACCACTAAAAATAAGAACTACATGTCAGAATCTCTGATGAACATGAATGCAAAAATCCTCAACAAAATACCAGTAAGACAAATCCAATGATACATTATAAGAATCTCTACCATGATCAGGTGGGGTTTATTCCTGGTTGCAAGTATGGCTCAATATTCACAAATGAATCAGTGTGATACATCACATTAAAAAAAGAAATAAAAACCATATGATTATTTCAACAGACATAGAAAAAAGCATTTGACAAAGTTCAATATCCATTCATGATAAAAAACCCTCCACAAAGTTAGAGGGAACATAACTCAGCATAATTAAAGATCTTGTATGAAAAACCCACAGCAAACCTCATACTAAATGGGGAAGAACTGAGAACTTTTCCTCTATAATCAGGAACAAGACAAGGATGTCCACTCTCACTACTTTTAATCAAGATAGTACTAGAAGTCATAGCAATAGACATGTCAAAAGTTATTTGAGAAATCAATAACTAGAGGAGTCCAAGATGGCAGAGGAGTAGGAGACTTAATTTTGCCTGGTCCCAGCAATTCAGCTGGATATCTATCAAACCACTCTGAACACCTAAAAACTCAACTGGAGATCAAAGAAAAGAATAATTACAACTCTACAAACAGACAAGCAACAATTTTCCACAAGATAGAAGGTGTGAAGTGAATCCAAGGCAATATGTTGGAAGATAGACTATGGGGAGAGAGAACCTCCATCAGCCAGCTACCAGCAAGTGATAAAGCAGGGGAACACAAAATTGTAACTTTTAAAAGTCTGTTCTGCTGAGGGACATCACTCAGGCAGCTAAGCAAGAAGTGGAACCCTCACTGGAACAGTGTGGCCTCAGGATACTCAGGGTCACAGGAAGACACAGGGTGCTTGAGTGCACCAGAACTCCCAGTATCAGAGCAGGAAAGCTGGCCACAAAGAATGAGCCCAGAGTCCTGAGCTCTCACCTTGGGGTTGCCATAAATTGTGATCTGTGGCACATTCAGGCCATTGCTCTTTGAGTAGGGGCCCAACAAGTGGCAGAACCAGGGATAGACCACTTCTTCTCCTGAGAGAAGTGGCCCTGGGAGCATGCTGCAGGAGCCTGCTGGGTTTGGAGACTACAAAAGTGGCTGTGTGCCTGAGATGGAAATGCTTGGTCCAACAGACAGGGTGAGCTGGAGTGTGTCTTGAGAGCAAGGAGACCAAAGTGATTGACTGCTTTTCTCTGAGGACTCACTGAGGAGGGGACTCTGAACTTTCAGCTCAGGGGCCAGAGACTGGGAGGATGCCATTTTTATTCTCATCCTCTAAACCTTTACGGAATGCCTTCAGGGAACAAAAGCCACAGAGAGCTAACCCAAGATTACTTATCCTGGCCCCAGGCAAGGACAGAGCAATTCTGCATGGGGAAATGACATTTGAGAATCAACACAAAAGGCCTCTCCCCCAGAACAAGCATGAGTCTGTGGAATTTGGTACATATAGTGGTGGAAACAGATTGACCTGGAGGATCTGGTGAGGGCAGTAAACACTGACGTTTTGGCTCTGGGCCAGAGATTCCTACACAGCCGTGTGACTTTCTAAAGAAAAGCAGAGACTAGTGAACAAAAGCCTCACAGTCAACCAGCTCACATTAAGCCCATCCCCCTGATAAGCGGTGGGGCAACTCCACCCAGGCAAAGACAACATAGAAGCCTAGCAGCAGGCCCATTCCCCAGAAGACAGGCTGGAAGAATAGGTGAATAAGATTAAACTTATTTCCCATAGGACTGCAAAATTTGAGTGCCAGGGGGAAATAATATAGGGAGCTCCAGTTGTTGCCTAATGACTCACTTATACTTCAGGCTAAAATTTTACATTTCTTTATTAGTTTCTTTTCTTATTCTTTTTTTTTTTAAACCCTTCTCCCATTTCAAATAGATTTGTATTTCCCAACCTGTGCTTTTAAATTGCTTCTTAACTTCAATTTTCTTTTTCACTTATATGTTTTATAGATTTATACCCGATACTATCTCATTTTCACTCTCTCAAAAAAGTAGAAAAATCTTGGGCGCCTGGGTGGCTCAGTTGGTTGGGCGACTGCCTTCGGCTCAGGTCATGATCCTGGAGTCCCGGGATCGAGTCCCATATCGGACTCCCGGCTCTGCGGGAAGTCTGCTTCTCCCTCTGACCTTCTCCCCTTTCATTTTCAGTCTCTCGCTCTCTAAAAAAAAAAAAAAAATCTTTAAAAAAGTAGAAAAATCGCAAATGCACAAGCTAAACTTAAACCTAAAGGAGCTGGAGAAAGAACAGCAAATAAAACCTAATCCAAGCAGAAGATAAATAATAAAGGTCAGAACAAAGATCATGAAATAGAAACCAGAAAAACAGTAGAACATATCAAGGAAACTAGAAGTTAATTCTTTGAAAGAATTAATAAGATCAATAAACCTCTAGCGAGACTTACCAAAAGAAAAGAGAAAGGATCCAAATAAATAAAATGAATGAAAGGGAAGAGATTGTGACTAAGAACAAGGAAATAGAAACAATTATTTGAAATTATTATCAGCAACTATATGCCAACAAAGCAACCTAGAAGAAATAGATGCATTATTGGAAACTTATGAACAACCAAGACTGAAATAGGAAGAAATAGTCAATCTGAATAAACCAATAACCAGTAATAAAATTGAAGCAGTAATCAAAAACCTCCCAAAACACGAAAGTCCATGGCCAGATGGCTTCCCAGGGGAATTCTACCAAACATTTAAAGAAGAAATCATTCCTATTCTACTGAAGTTGTTTCAAAAAAAAATAGGGACAGGAGGAAAACTTCCAAATAATTCTATGAGGCCAATCTTACCTTGATCCCCAAACCAGGCAAAGACCCCATCAAAATGGAGAATTACAGACCAATATTTCTGATGAACATGGATGCCACAATACTCAACAAGATCTTAGCCAATAAAATCCAACAGTACATTAAAAGGGTGATCCATAATAACTAGATGGGATTTATTCCTGGGATGCAAGAGTAGTTCAATATTCACAAAACAGTGTGATAGAGCACATTAACAAAAGAAAAGACAAGAATCGTATGTTCCTCTCAACCGATGCAGAAAAAGCATTTGACAAAATACAGCATTCTTTCCTGATTAAAACTCTTCAGAGTGTAGGGATAGAGGAAACATACCTCAATATCATAAGAACCTACTACAAAAAGCATACAGTGAATATCATTCTCGAAGGGGAAAAACTGAGAGCTTTTCCCTTAAGGTCAGGAACATGACAGGGATGTCCACTATCACCACTGCTGTTCAACATAGTACTTGAAGTTCCAGCCTCAGGAATCAGACAACAAAAAGAAATAAAAGGCATTCAAATTGGCAAAGAAGTCAAACTCTCTCTTTTTGCAGATGACATGATACTTTATGTGGCAAACCCAAAGACGCCACACTAAAATTACTAGAACTCATACAGCAATTCAACAACATTACAGGATACAAAATCAATGCACAGAAATCAGTTGCATTTCTAAACACTAACAACATAACTGAAGAAAGAGAAATTGGATCTATACTCTAGAAACAGAACACTTAGAAAGAAATTGAGGAAGACACAAAGAAATGGAAAAACATTCCATGCTCAAGAATTGGAAGACTAAATACTGTGAAAATGTCTATGTTTCCCAGAGTAATGTACACTTTCAGTGCAATCCCTATCAAAATACTGTTGACATTTCTCAGAGATCTGGAACAAATAATCCTAAAATTTGTATGGAAACAGAAAAGATGCTGAATTGCCAGGGGATTGTTGAAAAAGAAAACCAAAGCTGGAGGTATCACAATACCTGATTTCAAGCTATATTACAAAACTGTTATCATTAAGACAACATCGTATTGACACAAAAATGAACACATAGATCAGTTGAAGAGAATAGAGACCCCAGAAATGAACCCTCAACTCTATGGTCACCTAATCTTCAACAAATCTGGCAAAAAGTCTCTGCAATCAATGGCTCTGGGAAAATTGGAAAGCCACACACAGAAGAATGAAACTGGACCATTCTCTTACACCATATACAAAGAGAAACTCAAAATGGATCAAAGACCTTAACGAGAGACAGGAATTCATCAAAATCCTTGAGGAGAACATGAGCAGTAATTTCTTCAACATTGGCCACAGCGACCTTTTTTAAGACATGTCTACAGAAACATGGGAAACAAAAGCAAAAGTGAACTTTTGGGGCTTCATCAAGATAAACACTTTTGCACAGCAAAGGAAACTGTCAACAAAACTAAGTGGCAGTTTATGGAATGGGAGAAGATATTTGCAAATGACATTAGAGATAATAGGTTGGTATCTAAGATCTATAAAGAACTTTTCAAACTCAACATCCAAAAAAACAAATAATTCAGTCAGTAAATGGGCAGAAGACATGAACAAATCTTTTCCAAAGAAGACATACAAATAGCTGACAGAGACATGAAAAAATGTTCAGCATCAGGGAAACACAGATCAAAACCACAGTGAGATACCACCTTATACCAGTTAGAATGGGAAAAATTAATAAGACAAGAAACAAGTGTTGGCAAGGATGTGGAGAAAGGGGAATGCAAGCTTGTATAGCTGCTTTGGAAAATAGTATGGAAGTTCCTCAAGATGTTAAAAATAGAGTTATCCTATGATTCAACAAATGCATTACTAGATATTTACCCCAAAGATACAGATGTAGTGAAAAGAAGGGGCACATGCACTCAATGTGTATAGCAGCAATGTCCACAAAAGCCAAACTGTGAAAGGTCCTAACATGTCCTTCAACAGCTGAATGCATAAAGAGATGTGGTTCATACATACAATTGACTATTACTCAGCCATCAGAAAGGATGAATACCCACCGTTTGCATCGACATGGAGGGAACTGGAGGGGATTATGCTAAGTGAAATAAGCCAAGCACAGAAAGACTGTTATCATATGGTTCCACTTATAGGTGGAACATAAGGAATAGCGTAGAGGGGAACGTAGGGAAAGGGAAGGTAGGGAAAACTCAATGAGAAATCAGAGAGGGAGACAAACCATGAGAGACTCTGTACTCTGGGAACCAAACTGAGGGTTATAGACAGAAAGAGGGTCAAGGGACTAGATAATTGGGTGATGGGTATTAAGGAGGACACATGTGGTGATGAGCACTTGGTGTTGTACACAACTAATGAATCATTGAACACTACATCAAAAACTAATGATGGGTGTGTTGGGTATTTGAACATAGTAATAAAAAAATAACAAATATGGTAAAACGTTGGAGAAAAAAAATAACCATGGGAATAATAAAAAAAATAAATTAACGAGATATTATTGATCTGAGTTAATTTTTAAATATTTAAAACAACTCTATAATAAATTGACAGAATAGATAATACCTATATATCTAAGAAAATATTTTTCAACACATGGAATATGGCAAGTGAACTAAAATATAATTGAACTAAAAATAATTTAGTTTTGAACTAAAATAGAAATGTTAGTTTAATTTTTGGATAAATGTAGCCTCCAGAATAAATAAAATTAAAAAGGCAGTGTTAGTGAGCACGTAAAGCATCTGGGTTTCTCACACACTTTGAGAGTGTAAATTATCATGACCAATTTCAAACTTTTTGACATTCTCTACTAAAGCTAAATGTATTCAGACACTGTGGGCCAGCAATTCTGTTCCTAGATTTATCTAATAAAACAGAAAAAGAAATAACACATATTAGAATGTTAACAGCAGTACACAAACTGAAAAATTCTAAAATTCTCATTAATAGTAATATATATATAATTATTGCTGTATAGCCACAAAATGAAATTATATATAACACGGAGGAAAGGCCTAATATTATGTGGAACAATAAGGCCTAATATTATGTGGAACAATATGATTATATTTTGTAACCATAACTGTGTCAAGGAAGCCAAATTTAAAAAAAATGAACAATAAGACACATATAAAGTTGAATTTAGCAAAATTAATTTATATTATTAGAGGCCAGGATAGTGGTTATCTTTGGGGTATGGATGATAATAATTGGAAGAAGATACAAAAAGGACTTCCAGGATGATGATACTTTTTTTTTTTGATCTAGATACAGGTTTTGGTGGTGTTCACTTAGTGAAATATATTGAATTAGAACATGATATGTGCATCTTCCTGTTGGCATGATACTTCAATAAAATTTTAAAATTGAATGCTTGTTTCTACAGCTGTATTTTCAAATATTTTTACTGATAAAACTCTATATACATACAATGATTATTTTCTTTAGGATGAATATACTGAAATACACAAAAAAACTCGACAAAGATCATCTGAATCCAATATTACTTTCTAGGTGTCATCAGTGCACTTTTACTGCAAAAAATAACATAAAATATTTCTTCCTTATAAGAAGATTATATTAAAATAGTTCAAGAATTTCATGAGGAGGGGCGCCTGGGTGGCTCAGTGGGTTAAGCCTCTGCCTTCAGTTCAAGTCATGATCTCAGGGTCTTGGAATCGAGCCCCGCATCGGGCTCTCTGCTCAGCTGGGAGCCTGCTTCCTCCTCTCTCCCAGTCTGCCTCTCTGCCTACTTATGATCTCTCTCTGTCAAATAAATAAATAAATAAAATCTTTAAAAAAAAAAAGAATTTCATGAGGAAAAGCCTAAGTGCATTTTATATCTTATTTTAAAATGAAAGATATTTCAACCCAAAAATCCATTCGGGATTTATTTTGCTTGATTTCATCATCTCCATTGATTAAATAAACCGGACAAATATAAAATCTGATTTTGTTTTATGTTAATGAATGCTACCTAAATGTCTAAATTGTATTGCCTCAATGGAGGAAGGAACATACATAAAATGATCTAGAAATGAGTTTTTAGCCTTCCAATTCTTTCCAATCAATTGCTTTGTATATGTTTTCATTGTTTTTCCATTTTGCCAAATGCATATGGATTTACTGATCAAAAGTCAACCCTATCTCCCTTGTTTGAGCCATTACCAGAATGTATCAGAACTTCCAATAGAATATGTAATATCACTCTGGTTTCTTTTGTGGCTATTTTTATATGGCTTATCTTCCTCGCTATACTGTTAACTTGTTAGGGTTCAGGACGATGGGTTGCTTAACTTTTTTATTTCTGCAAGCTACACATGTAGGAAGTACATTGAATGAATTATCTTCACATTTTGTTGTTTTGTTTTTATCCTATATTAATTTGGTTTTTGAGATTCTTAGCTTTGGACATTGTCATGAATGATGCTTAGAAATAACATTTCATATTTTCCTACTAAGCCAAGTGATTTTAGTTATTTAACCTCTCTGAGCTTCAGTCTTCTATAAAATGGTGATAGCGATACTATACCTCTTTCAGAGCAGATGTGAAGACAGGATAGAATTAAAGTGTAAAGTGTTTGTTATTTTACTAAATAGATGGCAGCTAAACAATAAATATTACTTCCTTTGTCTTTCTCCTTTCCCAAAAGCCTATCTTTTTAAAGTGGTATTAACATTCGTAAGAAAAACACTTTCCTAATTTTTTATTCAGTCTATTTAAACTGAACAAGATCTTCAAAACAAGAGACACTGTTTACTCATTTCTCCGACCCCTTACTCCCACTTCTGGCAACCACCAACTTGTTCTCTGGATCTATGAGCTTGGATTTTGTTTGTTTTTATTCCATATATAAGAGAGATCCCAAGCTACTTTTTTCTCACTTACTTTACTCAGCATAATGCCTGCAAGGTCCATTAATGTTGCAAATGGCAGAATTCCATTCCTTTTTATGGCTAATTAATATTCCATTGTGTGTGTGTATGCATGTGTGTATGTGTGTGTGTGTGTGTGTGTGTCACAATTTCTTTATCCACTTATCCATCAATGGACACTAAAGGTTGTTTCTATATATTCACTATTGTAATAATGCTGAAATAAACATAAAGGTCACATACATTTTTTTGAGTTAGTGTTTTCATTTTCTTCAGATAAATATCTGGACATGGAATTGTTGGATCATTTGATATTCCTATTTTTAATTTATTTGAGAAACCTCCACACTGTTTTCCATAGCAGCTATACCAAGTTACCTTCCCACCAGTAGTACAAGGATTTTCTTTCCTCCACATCTTTGTCAAAGCTTGTTATTTCTTATCTTTTTGAAAATAGTCATTCTAACAGGTGTGAGATTATATCTCATTATGGCTTTGATTTATATTTCCCTGATGATTAAGGATATTGAGCATCTTTTAATGTACCCATCAGTCATCTGTATATCTTCCTTGGAACATATCTACTCAGTTTTTCTGCCTATTTTAAAATTAGATTGTTTTTTGTTATTAAGTTTTACAGGTTCTTTACATATTTTGGATATTAGTCCCTTATCATATATGTGACTTGCAAATACATATTTTTTTCTCTTTCAGTAAGTTGCCTTTTCATTTTATTGATGGTTTCTTTTGCTATGCAGATGCTTTTTAGTAGCTCTATTTGTTTATTTTGCTTTTGTTGCTTCTGCTTTGGTGTTAGATTCAAAAATTTATTTTGAAGATCTAAGTCAAGGAGTTTACTGCCTACTTTTTTTCTTTTTTTCTTTCCCTAGGAGTTTTATAGGTCTTAACATTCAGGTCTTTAATCCATTTTGAGTTAATTTTTGTGTATGGTGTAATATATTGGTCTAGTTTCATTCGTTTGCATGTGTCTGTCCAATTTTCCCAAAATCATTTACTGAAGAAAATGTCTTTTCCTCATTGGGGGAAAGGTCTTTGTCATAAATTAATTGCCCATGTATTAATAGATACATTTCTGTTCTCTCTATTCTGCTGTTATGTCAATACCATACTCTTTTAATTACTATAGCTTTATGATGTAGTTGGAAATCAGGGAGTATGATGTCACCAGCTGTGGTCTTTTTTTTCAAGACTGCTTTGGCCATTTAGGTTCCAGAAAAATTTTGGCTTTTGTGGTTCATTACAAATTTTTTGGCTACACAGAAATTTTAGGATTGTTGGTTCTATTTCTGTAAAAATGACATGGAGATTTTGACAGGGACTGCCCTGAATCTGTATAGTGCTTTGATAAGAAAACTAAGAAAAATAAGCTTTCAGTGGTGATTTCAGAACTCATTTTTGAAGCTTTCTGGGAACAACACTCTAGTTGAAAAGGGGATTTATTTTAAAGCTGTATTTTTTTATTGTGTTTTTATTAGGAGTAGCTTTGGAGAGGCTGATGTAAATTATATTAAAAAATTTTTTTAGCAAGCCCCTTGATAACTCTAATAATAAAATCTTGTGCATTTTAAAGTTTTTATTTTAAAATTATGTTTTTTTAAATAATAGTGTTGTAAAATGTAAGATAAAATATCTTACACTTGATATTAGTTCAAATATCTTATAATTCAAATAGTGTTGTAAAATGTAAGATAAAATATCTTGAACTTGATATTAGTTCAAATATCTTATAATTCATTTTTTTCCATCTAGCATTCCTTTTTTTAATTTAATTTTATTTTTTCAGTGTTCCCAAATTCATTGTTCATGAACCACAGACAGTGCTCCATGCAATACATGCCCTCCTCATTACTCACCACCAGGCTCACCCAACCCCGAGCTTCCTTCGCCTCCAAAATCCTCAGTTTGTTTCTGAGAGTCCACAGTCTATCATGTTTCGTCTCCCCCTCCAATTTCCCCCAATTCGCCCTTCACTTCCTCCTAATGTCCTCCACGTTTTCTCTTATGCTCCATACATAAGTGAAACCATATGATAATTGACTCTCTGCTTAGAGTCAATTATTTTACTCAGCATAATCTCTTCCAGCCCCATCCATGTTAATATAAAACTTGGGTATTCATCCTTTGTGATGGAGGCATGATATTCCATTGTATATATAGACCATATCTTCTTTATCCATTCATCTGTTGAAGGGCATCTTGGCTCTTTCCATAGTTTGGCCATTGTAGCCATTGCTGCTATGAACATTGGGGTACATGTGGCCCTTCTTTGCACTACATGTGTATCTTTGGGATAAATATCCAGTAGCTCTATTTTTACTTTCTTCAGAAATCGCCACACAGTTTTCCAAAATGGCTGCACCAACTTGAATTCCAACCAGGAGTGTAAGAGAGTTCCCCTTTCTCCACATCCTCTCCAACATTCATTGTTTACTGTCTTGTTGATTTTGGTTATTCTAACTGGCATTAGGTGTTAGGTGGTATCTCAATTTGGTTTGATTTGAATCTCCCTGATGGCTAATGATGATGAACATTTTTTCATATGTCTGTTAGCCATCTGTATGTCTTCTTTGGAGAAGTGTCTGTTCATGACTTCTGCCCATTTTTTGACATGATTATCTGTTTTGTGAGTGTTGAGTTGGAGGAGTTCTTTATAGATCTCGGATATCAGACCTTTGTAGTGTCATTTGCGAATATTTTCTCCCGTTCTGTGGGTTGCCTCTTTGTTTTGTTGACTGTTTCCTTGGCTGTGCAGAAGCTCTTGATCTTGATGAAGTCACAAAAGTTCATTTTTGCTTTTGTTTCCTTTGCCTTTGGAGACATGTCTTGAAAGAAGTTGTTGTGGCCGTCGTCAAAGAGGTTACAGCCTATGTTCTTCTCTAGGATTTTGTGAGATTTCTCAACTTCACATTGAGGTCTTTTTTCCATTTCAAATTTATCCTTGTGTATGGTGTAAGAGAATGGTCAGGTTTCATTCTTCTATAATATAGTTGTCTAATTCTCTCAGAAGCATTTATTGAAGAGACTGTCTTTTTCCCACTGGATGTTTTTTCCTGTTTTGTCAAAGATTATTTGACCATAGAGTTGCAGGTCCATATCTGGGTTCTCTATTCTGTTCCACTGGTCTATGTGTCTGTTTTTGTGCCAGTACCATGCTGTCTTGGTGATCACAGCTTTGTAGTAAAGCTTGAAATCAGGCAATGTGATGCCCCCAGCTTTTTTTTTTTTTTTCAACAATTCCTTAACAATTCAGAGTATTTTCTGGTTCCATACAAATTTTAGGATTCCTTGTTCCAGTACTTTGAAAAATGCTGGTGGGATTTTGGTCAGGATGGCATTGAAAGTATAGATTGCTCTGGGCAGTGTAGACGTTTTAACAGTGTTTATTTTTTCTGATCCATGAGCATGGAATGCTTTTCCACCTTTTTGCGTCTTCTTCAATTTCTTTCTTGAGTGTTCTGTAGTTCCTTGGGTACAGATCCTTTACTTCTTTGGTTAGGTTTATTCCCGGGTATATTATGGTTCTAACAAATGGAATTAGTTCTCTGATTTCTCTTTCCGTATTTTCATTGTTAGTGTATAGGAAAGCAACTGATTTCTGTGCATTGATTTTGTATCCTGGCACATTACTGAATTGCTGTATGAGTTCTAGTAATTTGGGGGTGGAATCTTTTGAGTTTTCCTTGCAAAGTATCATGTTATCTCTGAAGAGAGAGAATTTGGCTTCTTTGCCGACTTGAATACTTTTATTTCTTTTTGTTGTCTGATTGCTGTTGCTAGGACTTCTAGTACTATGTTGAACAGGAGTGGCAAAAGTGGACATCCTTGTCATGTTCCTGATCTCAAAGGCTGTCATCTCTTCCCCATTAAGAATGATATTTGCTGTAGGCTTTTCATAGATAGATTTTATGAAGTTGAGGAATGTTCCCTCTATCCCTATATTTTGAACAGTTTTAATCAGGAAAGCTTGCTGAATTTTGTCAAATGCTTTTTCTGCCTCAATTGAGAGGACCATGTGGTTCTTCTCTCTTCTCTTATTGATTTATTCTATCACATTGATTGATTTGCAAATGTTGAACCATGCTTGCATCCCAGGGATAAATCCCACCTGATCATGGTGGAAAATATTTTTAATGTGCTGTTGAATCCTATTAGCTAGGATCTTGTTGAGAATCTTGGCATCCATATTCATCAGGGATATTGGTCTGAAATTCTCCTTTTGGGTGGGGTCTTTGCCTGGTTTGGGGATCAGGGTAATGCTGGCTTCATAGAAGGAGTCTAGAAGTTTTCCTTCTTTTCTTATTTTTTTGAAAAAGCTTTAAGAGAATAGGTATTAAGGTATAGGTATTGAATTATTGGGATTAATTTGTCCGGTTCTTGGCTCTTGTTTTTTGGGAGGTTTTGATCACTGCTTCAATCTGATTACTAGATATTGGTCTTTTCAGGTTGTCAACTTCTTCCTGTTTCAGTCTTGGAAATTTATAATTTTCCAGGAATGCATTCATTTCTTCTAGGTTGCTTAACTTATTGGCATAGAGGTGTTGATAATAATTTCTGATGATTGATTCTATTTCTTTGGTGTTAGTCATGATCTCTCCCCTTTCATTCATAATTTTGTTACTTTGGGTTTTTTTTTTCTTTTTTTTTTAAGAATTTATTTATTTAGTTGTTTGACAGAGAGAGATCACAAGTAGGCAGAGAGGCAGACAGAGAGAAAGGAGGAAGCAGGCTCCCCACTGAGCAGAAAGCCCAAGTCAGGGCTCAATCCCAGGACTTTGAGATCATGATCTGAGCTGAAGGTAGAGGCTTGAACCCACTGAGCCACTCAGGTGCCCCATGGCTCTTTATTTTGATTAACAATTGGCTTATGTAGTTTCTGCTCTTATATTGGGGTCATAAGTATTTACACTGTTAGATCTTCTTGGAGAATAGACCCTTTAAGAACAATGTAGTGTCCTTCTGTATCTCTGACTACAGCCATTAGCTTAAAATCTAATTTATCTAAAATGAGAATTGCTACCCCAGTTTTCTTTTGAGGCCCATTGGCATGAAAGATGTTCTCCAACCCTTCACTTTCTGTCTGGATGTATCTTTAGGTTCCAAACACATCTCTTGTAGACAGCATATGGACGGGTTCTGTTGTTTTATCCAGACTGCAACCCTGTGCTGTTTTATGGGAGCATTTAGGCCGTTCACATTGAGAGTGATTATTGAAAGATAAGTTTTATTGACATCTTCTTGCCTGTGATGTTCTTGTTTCTATAGGTTGTCTCTGTAAGTTCCTGTTATACGTCACCCGTGGGGTCTTTCTTCTTTTATAGAACCCCCCTTAATATTTCTTGTAGTGCCAGCTTGGTGGTCACATACTCTTTTAAACCTTGTTGGTTTGGAAGCTCTTTATCTCTCCAAACATTTTAAATGTCAGCCTTGCTGGATAAAGTATTCTTAGCTGCATGTTATTCTCGGTTAGTGCCCTCAATATGTCTTGCCAGCCCTTTCTGGATTGTCAGGTTTCTGTGGACAAATCTAACACTATTCTGATGGGCCTTCCTCTGTATGTAAAGAATCTCTTCCCTCTAGATGCTCCCAAGACCTCTTGTCTAAAATTATAATTTGTGAATCTCACAATAAAGTGCCTGGATGTCTTTCTAGATTTGTTGATCTTGGGGGAATGTCCTTTCTGCCTCTAGGAGAGGAACACTTGTTCCATTCCCCAGTTTGGGGAAATTTTCATCCAGAATTTGTTCAGCTATGTCTTCTAGTCTTTGGTCTTTCTCCACCCCATCAGGGATTCCAATAATTCTGACATTGGATCATTTCATGGCATCATTTATTTCCTTAATTCTGTTCTCATGGCTTCTAAGCAGTTTGTTCCAGCCCTCCTCCTGATCTTTCTTCTCTATCAGCTTGTCCTCTCGATCACTAATTCTATCTTCTGCCTCGGTTACTCTTGCTGTTAGACTATTTAGATTAGATTGGATCTCATTGATAGCATTTTTATCATCAGCCATACTGGCTCTCATTTCTGCCCTTAGAGATTTTATGTTGTCACTAATGTTTTTCTCCAACCTAACTGTTGCCTGGGTAATTGTTACCCTGAATTCCCTTTCTGACATACTGTTTATGTCCATATCCAATAGTTCTGAAATAGAGAGTTCTGGTTTTTTCCTCTGTTGGGTGTTCTGTATATATATATACAGAACTTATAAATGTATGTCAACATACATTTATAAACCCACGTGCTTGACAGCCACGTGGGAGAGCAGGAAGTCCTCCCGGAAGGTGCGGTAGGGGCAAAAGCTGCACTTGAATGGCTTGTCACTGACATGGGACAGTTGGTGGTTCAGTAGCGCCTTCTTGTCCTCACAGACAAACTCACAGAACTCGCACTTGAACTTGCGGTTGGCGACAGCTTGGATGTGTGTAAGCAGGTGCATCTTAAAGGTGTAGCGCTTCTTAAAGGACTTTCCACACTTGTCACACATGTGGGGTTTCTCCGTGCTGTGTGTCTTCATGTGCTGTGTGAGCCTCTTCTGCATTGGATAGACACGGCCACACACAGGGCAAGGGAAGGAGCTCAGCTTCGGGGCCGGATCTGGCCTCTTCTTCTGGCCTCGACTGTGCACGGCTGCGGGCCGGACCACATCCTTCCAGTAGACGCTGGTATAGCTGCATTCGTCACACTTGTAGGGCTTACTGGCCACGTGATTGAACATGTGTTCCTTGAGCGAGGACCAGCGGCGGGAGGGATAGCTACACTGCAGGCACCTGAAGAGCTGGGGGTCCTCGGCCTCATGGGAGTTGACGTGGAAGCACAGGTCCTCATGGGACAGGAAGCGGGAGCCACAGATGCAGCACAGGAAGGGCCTCAGGAGCGGTTTGGGGGACTTGTAATAATACTTGCGGTATTTCTTGCCTAGGAAGCGCCTGGAGGGCCGGTCATGGCGGCGGGGTGGAGCTGCGGGCTCGTCCTGGCAGGAGGGGGCTGCGTTCTCCACATCTGACTGGCTCATCCCAGGGTCCACGGGGGCTCTGTCAGCCTTGCCCAGGGCAACCAGGCATCCTGGGCCCGAGGAGCTGGGAGCCTCGGGGTCCGGGGACTCTGGAGGGTTCTGTCCACTCTGGGAACTCACTAGAGGCTCTCCTTCCACACCATCTGGGAGGTCCACAGTCTCTAGGCGAGGCAGCTTCCTCTCCGCTGTCCTGAGAGGTTCATTTTTGCCCTTGCTTCCCTTGCCTTTGGAGATGTTTGTAGGAAGAAGTTGCTGCGGCTGAGGTCGAAGAGGTTGTTGCCTGTGTTCTCTTCCAGGATTTTGATGGAGTATTGTCTCACATTGAGGTCTTTGATCCATTTGGAGTCTATTTTTGTGTGTGGTGTAAGGAAATGGCCCAGTTTCATTCTTTTGCATGTGGCTATCCAGTTTTCCCAACACCATTTGTTGAAGAGACTGTCTTTTTACCGTTGAATATTCTTTCCTGCTTTGTCGAAGATTAATTGACCATAGAGTTGAGGTTCCATTCCTGGGCTCTCTATTCTGTTCCATTGATCTATGTGTCTGTTTTTGGGCCAGTACCACACTGTCTTGATGATTACAGCTTTGTAATAGAGCTTGAAGTTAGGAATTGTGATGCCGCCTACTTTGGTTTTCTTTTTCAACATTCCTCTGGCTATTCGTGGTCTTT
>CM052815.1:64880896-64945867 GCA_028533885.1 Nasua narica
GTCTGCTGTATTGACTCCTAGGTGAAGCCGGTAATGCACAGCAGAATCAACGTGTCAGCACGCTTTAGAAAATCGCTTCAGGAGCCCTGCACCGTCTTCTTGATTGCAAATGGAGACCTCATAAGTCCGGCTTCTCGCCTCATCATCCCCAGAAAAACCTTGAATCAGTGGGATCATGTGCTACAAATGGTCACAGAAAAAGTCACTCTGAGAAGTGGGGCTGTCCACAGACTTTACGCGTTAGAAGGAAAACTTGTTGAGAGCGGGCGGAGCTGGAGAACGGGCAGTTTTACGTGGCCATCGGCAGAGATAGGTTTAAGAAATTGCCTTACAGTGAGTTACTTTTTGACAAGTCCAGCATGAGAAGGTCCTACGGTCAGAAAGCCTCTTCACTACCTCCAATTGTAGGATCCAGAAAGTCTAAAGGGAGACACTCCAACAGCATTCTGTCTGTTCGTCCGTCTGTCCGTCCACTCGATCAGCCGTTTGACACGTACTTTTGAGCGGTTACTGATGTGCCAGGAGCCACTGAAGAAAACTGGCTCATGGTGGCCAACAGATGAAGTTTCAGACCTTGAGGAACTTTCCTTTTAGGGCCTGTGTGTGTGTGTGTGTGTGTGTGCGTGCATGCGTGTGTGTGCGTGTGTGTGTAGGCATGTGTGGGTGGGCGTGAGTGCGTGCGTGTGTGGGCGTGAGTGCGTGTGTGCGTGTGGGGGGCACATGTGGGCAAGTGTGGGTGGGTGTGAGTGGGCGTGTGTGGGTGTGTGCATGCGTGTGTGAGCGTGTGTGTGGGCGTGAGTGCGTGTGTGTGGGCGCATGGGTGCGTGTGTGTGCTTGCGTGCGTGTGGGTGCGTGTGGGTGGGTGCGTGTGTATGTGTGGGTGTGAGTGCGTGCATGTGTGTGCGTGTGTGGGGGCGTGTGGGTGCGTGTGTGAACATGTGGGTGCGTGTGTAGGGGGTGGAGCGGAGGATGGCGGTAGACAGGCTCTCAAGCTCTAACGAATGTAGACATAAGCTAAGCACTAGCACCATGTGAAATAAAATAGATAAAACGTAAAAAAAAAAAAGGTGGTATTGAGGGTGTTCTTCCTCTTAATCATTCTGATGAGAAGTGGTTGAGGGGATGTATAGCTGAGTATATCAACCACAAAAATCCAGGAAAAGTGCACCCTGGAAAGTTTTGGAGCAATCAGAATTCACCACCAAAAAGAAAGAAATAAGAAAAAGAGAGAGAGAGAGAGATAAAGAGAAAATAAAAAGAGAAATCCCAGCCAAAATGAGTCTCAAAAGTAAGATTTATAAGGTATATAAACAAACATGAACAAACAAAAAGAGAGCATTTAGGCCGTTCACATTGAGAGTGATTATTGAAAGATAAGTTTTATTAACATCATATTGCCTGTGACGTCCTTGTTTCTGTAGGTGGTCTCTGTAAGTTCCAATTCTATGTCACTCTTGGGTTCTTTCTTCTTTTATAGAACCCCCCTTAATATTTCTTGTAGTGCCAGCTTGGTGGTCACATACTCTTTTAAACCCTGCTGATATGGAAGCTTAATTGTCATTTTTAATTACATTGTCATTGAGAATTACATTGTCAAAAGACAAATGTAAATGATAAGGAAAAAAAAGAACTCAGCCAAAATGATTCCCAAGAATAAGATTTATATAATACCAGAACAAAAACAAATACATAGAAACACTGATGGGAGTGTGGTTATAAATCCTTGATGTGGATGAGGAAGGTTATTTCTGATCTTCCTGTGCATATTGTATTAACCCTTAAATTGTAATCCTAAGTAGTTTTAAAAAATTAAAAGAATAAGAATCATAAGAATTATTTAAAAAAAAAACCTGTACCTATGAAATATACAAGTTTTAGGGCAATACCAAAGATTAATATATTTTTACCCTTGATGTTATTTTTTTTTCCATTTTATGGGGACCCTGTGGTTATTGTCCCCTTGCTTTTGGCTTGTCTTCTGGGGGGAGTGGGCTGCTACATTTTTTTCCAGTCCGTCTCTCTTAAGTCACCTAAGAGTCACCCTGCCAGCTATCAAGGGGCTGGGCTCTGTGGAAACCAGTTTTTCAGACTTTTGTTCTCTGGAGGTTTTTGTTCTTTTGTGGCTTTTTTCAGCTTTCTGAGTGTCTGAGCAAAGAATCTGCACCCAGACATCTGTCTTAGAGGGAAACCTCAGTCTACTCCCCTCCGGGTGGTTCAGAACACACAGACTTCCCCTCTGCAAACTCCGTGGCACACCACAGCCTTCCACAGACATTGTGCACCCCCAGCTGCTGTCCTAGGTGTTGTCCGAGGCCCCCGCTGGTCTCTGCATCTCCGTGCTACTAAAATCATGGATGTTGCTGTTGCTAGGACTGCCCTCTGTGATGCAGGCTCATGCCACATGTGTTCAGACCCTGCTGGTTGCACAGGTCATGCAGAGATTCCAAATGGGATAGCACCCTGTCCTCTCAGGTGCAGGCTGGAAGCACTCAGACCCCATGGTGGTCTGCGCTGGACTGAGGTTCTTAAGAGATCATAGGCTGTAGACCACACCAAGCTCTCTTAGGTGCTTCTGGGAATATGCCTAACCTTAGTGATAGTGCAAGCAGTGGAAAGCCACAGGCTCATGGATCACAGACAGGATCCCCTGACAGTCTCTCTCTGACAGGGTGCTCGCCTATGGTAGTGTCCTTCCTGGGAATGTGGGCTTAGGCCTGTTCCCGTGACCACCCGATTCCACTAGTTGCCCCATAAGATCCTTTGTTCTTTTTGAGTCTTTTTAACCAGACTCCAAATTAATGCTGTTCCCCAATCACAGGGCACTTTTGCATTAGAGTGTTACTTTCCTTGGGTCACTTCTCATGGCTCCCTCCCCCTTCCGTTTGTCCTCTGATATCAGTCTGTGTATTCCCACACCCCTTTACCTCTCCACTGCTGTCTTCTGCCCCTGTAGAGATTCAGAGGTGTATAATCTTACATCTCAGGCTGGTTTCATGGTTGTTTTGAGTGTCCTGGTAGATATTTAGCTCACTTTAGGGGACCAGTTGAAATAGGGTTTCCTAAATCTCCACCATCATGCCTTTCTCTGACGTATCTTATAATTTGAAGGATTCAGGAGACAATTTTCAGGGGACATTCAAGAACTTATGTTTTCCTATAATGTTATTTTTTGTTTAAGAAATTCATGCCAAATACTCCTGACTAGAGTATACATCCTAGTATACATCCTAGCAAGGGTAAAATTGGGCACTTTTTATCTATAATACAAAAATTGAAGGTATCTCTCTAAAAATAAAGACTTGAATTCAGTACAATACAACCTTTATAGTACACCACAGTGGATCAGCAAATATCGGTGTCTTCAAGTCTCAGAAGGCACTGAAACAATTCTACAGGTAACTGGCAGCCAACTCTAGAGGCTTTTAGGAGGTCTTTACTTCTGGGCATTCTCAAAAACTTAGGACATGAAATATAGCTGCTGAATATATCCTGGTTGCCAATTCTCCATATTCTATTAATAGCCTAAATGTTAATGAGCATTCCTTAATGAGAGACTGGGAGGGGGGGAATGACAATCTTCTTCCATCGACACACTGGTAGGGGTTAACTCACTCTAGGACTAAAATTTGATGCCATCTGAATTAGCTGAAATTTTAGATGAAATATTTACTCATATATAATTTGCTGAGCATTACCATATGTCTAAGGTGAATAATTTGGATTCCAAAGCACAAATATTACTACATAGGCAACATTAATCAAAATACCAATGGTTTTCAACCTAGTATAATTATGTTTAGATTAAATATCAATAATTTTTATCTAGTCTAACTGACTTTGAGAGTAGAGTGTTTAGTTATGTCTGTGTAGCCAGAATGGAAACCTGGCTCATGAACTGTGTAAAATAATCCTACAGCTAGATGGGAACATCCCTATGATTATCTCTGGGACTACCTTGGAAGCCAACTGAAGATTCATGTCTATGATAAAGATGAGTTGGGCTGGGTAATAATTTTCAATGTGTTCTTTAAAATTTGAAACTGCTCTGATAGAACCCAGTACCATTGTTTGGGGATATATGGATGAATGGCAGACATGTGGGAGCCTGATTTCCCTATATAACTTGGGGTGCTTTGAACAAACAACAATAATAAAACTAAAAACAAAACAAAAACACACACACAACTTCTGATGGAAATATCTTAAAACAAAGATCTTTTTGTACATCTTGATAGATCATAATCCAGACATGAAGCACATCCTATGAAATTTAGAAAGGATCTGAGGGAGCTACACTTGTAGATTTCTTGGGACCCATGTGCTTACCTATCTTCTCTTTCTGTGACTATATTTTTTATCTTGATTAGAATCTTAAACACTTATTATCTATGGAATCTTATGAGACCTTTCAATTATCTTATCTGTGTAATCTTTATATCAACTGACTGATTAAGGCAAGAATCTCCTATAGCCAAAATGGTTGTATACGGTTGCATAGTCTATTCCATTTTTGTCAAACTTTATCCTGTTTAGTTTCATTCATAAATTCATTTGAATTAACTTAGATCAGCACAGCGAAGATAGTATCAGTCCACATATGCAAAATATTTCAAATTTGTAGTAACTCATGTTTTACCATAAAAAGCTCTGAAAATTGATGCCAAATGTTCCCTTGCTTTATATTAAGGATGGTAGGGGAGGTTAGGTTCATTTGCATTTCCATCAATTTCCTAACAAATTCAAAATGCACACATAAAGTCTAAGGAAAAACCAAGGCAAGCCTGTGGCCTTCCATTTCAGCTAGATTTTTGCTTCTAAGCCACCTACAATGCAGAATTTATCATAACTTGATAAGCAAGGAAAATTTCTAAATCCCCCAAGAAAAGAAAAGAAAAAAAAACGAAACTTCAGAGTACATGGGTAAATGTCATAAAGTCACAAAGCCATCACACAAATTAAGGTCTTCCACATACAACTTATTCAATGTGTTCTTTAATAATAATTTTTAATAAAAGTTTTAGTGACTTTAGTATTATGTTTTATTCACATTTAAAAGACATAAACACTAAATTACTTGCATTTGATAAATGTCATCATTTATAACAGAGAGCTTAGCTAAACACAGTAACCCTGTGCCAGACATCATATTTGATAATTTAATGATCCTGCAATTTAACCAATTGGTTAATTTATGAGTTCTGGATCCAACTTAAGCTAACAGAAAGCTGTACCTTTTTTTTTTTAATATAACCCCCGACCAAGTAAAGTCTGATTGTTTATTTTTCTGAATGTTACAGTGGAATTGGTTTTATTTTATTTTCCTAGGATGTGAAATGATAACCTAGGTGTAAAATCAAACAAGACATATAACACTAAAAATTAAATTGCGCTTAATCTATTAAGGAAACTTGGGTATAGGTATGAAAAAAATGCCAGTATTTCTGCCTGAATTGTTAGCTTTTAATATACTCCACAATACCTGGCAGCAGTTTTTCCGGAGACACTAGATTGACAGGTTAATTATAGAAGATGTAAAACTATATGTACAGATAGCAAACCAAATGGGTATTCATTCACTTGGCACTCCACCAGAAAACAGCAGTCAACTTTTATTTGAAACTATTTGAGGATACAAATCATATAATGCATGACATTGAAAATTCCCATACCAAATGCATAGTGAGGCTGCCAGCAAGATTACCAATCCACATTTAAATATAAATTTATGGGGAGAAAAAAGAAAACGCCTCAATTCACTTCAAAGTAAATGAATTCTCCTATTAGAATGTGCTGTATTATATGATGCTGCATAATATCCTTCAAGTTAAATGAGATCACTTTCAAGTTTTACTATTACCACACTGATGTCTTGACATAACTTGAAAGTTATATTATATCCTTTATCATTTTACATTAAAAAATGCATTCACTGGTGAAGAAATTTCTTGATTCATTGTATGTGGACCAATGAAAATATTTTTTCCCACCTTTACACAGAGGAGTTCACCTTGCTTTGAAGCCAGTTGACCTTCTGAAAGTAGACATAAGGGATTCTTCTTTGAATAAATCTATCTTGAAATGATAAAACTTCAAGAAGACAATTATTTCAATATAAGATGCTGGTTTCCATGAATGCACTCTCAGTTGCATTGATTATTGGTCTGCCTAAGCATGTTCTTGATAATTCATATTATTTTGGCTATGAATGAGTCTTAAAGAAGTATAAGACATATTTTACAAGAACTGTTCTGTTCGTCTTAGCCAAAATCTTTTTCTCCCCTACATTGTACCATATGTTCTATACAGATTGTCCATTTGGCTATTGCTATCAACCCTTAAAACAGCCTTATTTCAGTGGTGAAATGATCCTCATATGAAAGGAATTTCAAGGCACTTTGGAAACTCATAGGATGAGTGGATCTATATCACCCTAAGATGCTTTTATTGAATGTGATTGCTTTCATGTTTTTGGCAACTCCAGAAGTAGGATTAATTAATGCATTTTAATATGGAATCCTCAGCAGAGTGTCTTTACCATATTGCTTAATTGCTTTCTTTAATATTAGTTAATTCTGGAAAAGAGAATCTGAGTAATTTTCACTGGAGAAGAAGAATTTCTCAACTTTCCAGTTTGCCTTGTGTCCAAAGCCATCAATGATTAAAATTTACTGAGGACTGACTACATACCAGGACATTTTCTAAGAATCTTACCTATGTTTATTCATACTTTCTTCTTGATATTTATTTGTGACATGTTATTTATTCCCAAGTATCTTTATTTTATTTTTTTAGTGTTACAAAAATAATTGTTTATGTGTCACACCCAGTGCTCCATGCAATACATGCCCTCCTCAATACCCACCACCAGGCTCACCTAACCCCCCAGCCCCACCTCTCCAAAACCCTCAGTTTGTTTCTCAGAGTCCACAATCTCTCATGGTTCATCACTCTCTCTGATTTTCCCCCATTGATCCTTCCCTTCCTTCTCACAATGCCCTCCATGTTTTTCCTTATGCTCCATAAGTAAGTGGGACCATAAGATAATTAACTTTCTCTGCTTGACTTATTTCACTTGGCATAATCTCTTTCAGTCCTGTCCATGATGATACAAAAGTTGGATATTTATCCTTGCTGATGGAGGCATAATATTCCATTGTATAGATGTACCACATCTTCCTTATCCATTCATCTGTTGAAGGGCATTTTGGTTCTTTCCACAGTTTGGTGATTGTGGCCATTGCTGCTATGAACATTGGGGTACATGTGGCCCTTCTTTGTACTGCATCTGCTTCTTTGGGGTAAATACCGAGTAGTGCAATTGCAGGGTCATAGGGTTACTCTATTTTAATTTCTTGAGGAATCTCCACACTGTTTTCCAAAGTGGCGGCACCAACTTGCATTTCCACCAATAGTGGAAGAGGGTTCCCCTTTCTCCACATCCTCTCCAACATTTGTTCTTTACTCTTGTTGATTTTGGCTATTCTAACTAGTGTAAGGTGGTATTTCAGTGTGGTTTTGATTTGAATCTCCCTGATGGCTAAAGATGATGACCCTTTTTTCTTGTGTTTGTTGCCATCTGTATGTCTTCTTTGGAGAAGTATCTGTTCATGTCTTCTGCCCATTTTTTGATGTGATTATCTGTTTTGTGAGTGTTGAGTTTGAGGAGTTCTTTATAGATCTGAGATATCAGACCTTTGTCTGTAGTGTCATTTGCAAATATCTTCTCCCATTCTGTGGGTTGCTTGTTTGTTTCATTGACTGTTTCCTTTGCTGTGCAGAAGATTTTGATCTTAACAAAGTCTCAAAAGTTCATTTTTGCTTTCATTTCCTTTGCCTTTGGAGACATGTCCTGAAAGAAGTTGCTGTGGCTGATGTCAAAGAGGTTACTGCCTAAGTTCTTCTCCAGGGTTTTGATAGACTCCTGCCTCACATTGAGGTCTTTTATCCATTTCGAGTTTATCTTCATGTATGGTGTAAGAGAATGGTCAAGGTTCATTCTTCTATATATAGCTGTCCAATTTTTCCAGCACCATTTATTGAAGAGACCGTCTTTTTTCCACTGGATATATTTTCCTGCTTTGTCAAATATTATTTGACCATAGAGTTGTGGGTCCATATCTGGGCTCTCTATTCTGTTCCACTAGTCTATGTGTCTGTTTTTGTACCAGTACCATGCTGTCTTGGTGTTCACAGCTTTGTAGTAAAGCTTGAAATTAGGAAATGTGATGCCCCACCTTTGTATTTCTTTTTCAACATTTCCTTAGCAATTTGGGGTCTTTTCTGGTTCCATACAAATTTTAGGATTGTTTGTTCCAGCCCTTTGGAAAAAAACTGGTGGAATTTTGGTCAGGATGGCATTGAAAGTATAGATTGCTCTGAGCAGTATAGACATTTTAACAGTGTTTATTCTGATCCATGAGCATGGAATGCTTTTCCAACTTTTTCTATCTTCTTCCATTTCTTTCATGAGTGTTCTGTAGTTCCTCGAGTACAGATCCTTTACCGCTTCGGTTAGGTTAATTCCCAGGTATCTTATGTTTCTTGGTGTTACAGTAAATGGAATTGATTCTCCAATTTCCCTTTCCATATTTTCATTGTTAGTGTATAGGAAAGCAACTGATTTCTGTGCATTGATTTTGTATCCTGAGATATTACTGAATTGCTGTATGAGTTTTAGTTGTTTGGGGGTGGAGTCTTTTGGGTTTTCCATATAAAGAATCATGTCATCTATGAAGATAGAGAGTTTGACTTCTTCAATGCCAATTTGAATACCTTTTATTTCTTTTTGTTTTCTGATTGCTGTTGCTAGGACTTCTAGTACTATGTTGAACAAGAGTGGTGAAAGTGGGCATCCTTGTTGTGTTCCTGATCTCAAAGGTAAGGCTATCAGCTTTTCCCCATTGAGAATGATATTTGCTGTGGGTTTTTCATAGATAGACTTTATGATGTTGAGAAATGTTCCTTCTATCCCTATACTTGGAAGAGTTTTAATCAGGAACGGATGCTGCATTTTGTCAAATGCTTTTACTGCCTCAACTGAGAGGACCATGTGGTTCTTCTCTCTTCTCCTATTGATTTGTTCTATCACATTGATTGATTTGCAAATGTTGAACCATGCTTGCATCCCAGAGATAAATCCTACCTGGTCATGGTGGAAAATCTGTTTAATGTGCTGTTGGATCCTATTAGCTAGGATCTTGTTGAGAATCTTGGCATCCATATTCATCAGGGATATTGGTCTGAAATTCTTCCTTTTGATGGGATCTTTGCCTGGTTTGGGGATGAGGGTAATGCTGGCTTCATAGAAAGAGTCTGGAAGTTTTCCTTCTGTTTCTATTTTTTGAAACAGTTTCAGGAAAATAGGTATTATTTCTTCCTTGAATGTTTGGTAGAAATCCCCTGGGAATCCATCAGGTCCTGGACTCTTTTTTTGGGAGATTTTGGTCACTGTTTCAATCTCATTACTAGCTATTGGTCTATTCAGGTTGTCAATTTCTTCCTGTTTCAGTCTTGGAAGATTATGGGTTACAGGAATGCATCCATTTCTTCTAGATTGTTTAGCTTATTGGCATATAGCTGTTGATAATAACTTTTGATGATTGTTTCTATTTCCTTTGGATTAGTCATCATCTCTCCCCTCCTTTCATTCATAATTTTGTTAATTAAGTTCCTCTCTCTTTTCTTCTGGATGAGTTTGGCCAGTGGCTTATCAATCTTACTGATTCTTTCAAAAAACCAACTTTTGGATTCATTGATGTTTTCTACTGCTTCTTTAGTTTCTTCTTCTTCTTCTTCTTCTTCTTTTTTTTTTTTTTGTTTAAACATTTATTTATTTATTTGTTTGAGAGAGAGATTGAGATCACAAGTAGGCAGAGAGGCAGTAGAGAGACATGGGGAAGTAGGCTCCCCGCTGAGCAGAGAACCGGATATGGGCCTTGGTCTCAGGACCCTGAGATCATGACCTAAGCCAAAGGCAGAGGCTTAATCCACTGAGCCACCCAGGTGCCCTATTTCTCTAGTTTCTATTTCATTGTTCTCTGTTCTAATCTTGATTATTTCCCTTCTTGTGCGTGGGTTTGGCTTAATTGTTGTTGATTTTCCAGTTCTTTAAGGTGTAAAGAGAGCTGGTGTTTTTGGTATTTTTCAATTTTTTTGAGTGAGGCTTGGATAGCTATGTATTTCCCCCTTAGGACTGTGTTTGCCATGTTCCATATGTTTCAGATCAATGTGTCTTCATTCTCTTTGGTCTCCATGAATTGTTTAAGTTCATCTTTGATTTCCTGGTTGATCCCAGCATTCTTGAGTAGGTTGGTCTTTAGCCTTCAAGTGTTTGAATTCCTTCCAAACTTTTTCTTGTGTTTGCATTCCAGTTTCAAAGCATTATGGTCTGAGAAAATGCAGAGAATCATCTCAATCTTTCGGTATCGGTTGAGTCCTGATTTCTAACCCAGTATGTGATCTATTCTGAAGAAAGTTCCATGTGCACTTGAGAAGAATGAGTATTCTGTTGTTTAGGGGGGAATGTTCTGTATATATCTATGACATCCATATGATCCAATGTGTCATTCAAAGTTCTTGTTTCTTGTACTCGCTTCGGCAGCACATATACAAAGTTCTTGTTTCTTTATTGATTTTCTGTTTAGATGATCTGTCTGTTACTGAGAGAGGTGTATTAAGATCTCTTACTATTAATGTATTCATATCAATATGACTCTTTATTTTGATTAACAATTGACTTACGTAATTGGCTGCTCCTATATTGGGGGCATAAATGTTTACAATTGTTAGATCTTCTTGGATGATAGACTCTTTAAGAATGATGTAGTGTCCTTCTGTATCTCTGACTACAGTCTTTAGCTTAAAATCTAATTTATCTGATATGATAATCACTACCCCAGCTTTCTTTTGAGGCCCATTGGCATGAAAGATGGTTTTCTATCCTTTCACTTTCAGTCTGGATGTATCTTTTGGTTCCAGATGTGTCTCTTGTAGACAGCATATGGACGAGTCCTGTCCTTTTATCCATTCTGCAACCCTGTGCTGTTTTATGGGAGCATTTAGGCTGTTCACATTGAGAGTGATTATTGAAAGGTAAGTGTTTATTGACATCATGTTGCTTGTGTAGTCCTTGTTTCTATAGATTATAAATTTCTGTTCTAAGTCACTCATGAGATCTTTCTACTTTTATAGAACCCCCTTTAATATTTCCTGTAGTGCTGGCTTGGTGGTGTGACACTTTATTTTATTATGATTATTTAGATTAAGAAATTAAGGTTCAGCAAAGTTGAACTCACTTGAATATATATTTATATTTATATTTATATTGAATCAAACATTTGAGTGCCTACAAAAGGTGGACTTATAGGGAAGTTAATGAAGACTAAGACTCATAGTTGTTCACTTTTAGGGACCTCTCCAATGCCCTGAAAGGAGCCCTAGGATTATAATCATATGGTTGTACCTCATTTAGTATTTGTAATGTTGTATGTGTTTTCTTAAAAGCAGTCCCTATTTCTGGAAATTATATAGAAATTACCAGTCACTGTCCCATACACATGAGATATACTACTGTAAACAAATTCTTACACTGTAGAATGATTAAGGGACAATAACCAGTAATTACAACAAATATAATAATGATGGAGTATGATAGGTGATAAATACTAAGAAGGGTAGTATTTGAAGAGGATTCAGGATAACCAGTGCCATAAAATATAAGGCCTACTCTCAAATGACTGATAATCTTATTGGAAGATGTAACATACACATATAGATGCATGACTATAGAGGTAACATAGTCTCATTGCCCAATAATTCCTGATATTAGATCTTAAAGGTAATATTAAGAATGTTGCAGAAATTTACTTGAAAGAAATGAAGGTACGATGGGCTTTGAAATATCAATATGATTTGGATAAATAAAAAGGACTTTTTGGATTATGTGAGGTAGTAAATCATCAGCATTATACCCTGGTGTCCAGGATGGCCCCTTTGTGCAAAGTGTTGTTCTGTCGTACTTTGAAGCCTTTAGAGATATTAAAAATATTTTGTATCCTAGATATTAGGGAATGCCTGATGTGAGAAAGATACTTTGAATAGCACTTTACCACATCTTCAATCTTCAAAATTTAGAATAAACTCAGAATTTGGCACAAAATACGATTATGTCTAAGTCTAATTTATGTTAAATGGGAAAGAACATAACTGTTGGATCCAGTGAACTCTTTCATTCCTTCTGGGTACCAGCACACTGAAGTGGTGTGTGTGTGTGTGTGTGTGTGTCTTTCACTCCTGTTGCTTCAATTCAGTGTGTGCCATGGCCTTTTGAATTTGGTAATAAAACACAAGACATAAACCATTACAAATAAATTTCTGCTAAACAGTCTAGATGACAACTAGAGAGTTTTTCCTGCATAATTACAGAATGATAATACAACTAACAGCACGATATCTCATTTACTCAAAATAAAATTCTTTTAATACTTATTATTAAAACTATATAGTCATCAAATCCTTTTTACATGCAGTAGTAGACTTAGATCTTTAAAGAATCACTATTATAAATGTATCAACAAGTAAAACAAGTTTGTTTATGTGCTTATAAAATGACATAGCCAGCTTCCATATTGGAGTAACCACCAATGATTTGTTAATCTCGATGCTATCCATACTGTTTTATAGTCCAGTTTTCTCAGTCATAGGTTATTTAATCTGCCATCCACTGAGGCATATTTAGAAGGGGAAACCACATGCAAAGTAGGTAAGAAAGGCTGAGACACAACAAGCTCATCATAGACCCCACTTGTGGTATGGTAACCCACAATCAGAAGGGAACTCAAAATCCAGAACTTCTCCTTGTAGAGCAAAAGGCCTGTGCCACATACTGGGCACTCCAATTTTCAAAACAAGCAGTTGAAAGATGAATCTCCAAAACATCTGGCTTCAAAGATGAATGGGGATTGCAGAGGGCCTCTCAGAGAACAGAGGCTGGTGAACACAATCTTTGCACTCTCCCTCTGCTTCACATCAGTTTTTGTCAGTATCTTACAGAAAGAAGCTTATACCCTCTCTATTGCCCTCATCTTTACAGCTTCTACCAGAGGATACCTCTATATTGCTTGGTTCTGGTGACTAGAAATGCTTATGCTCATGGGTTCCACAGAAATATAACCAATGGAGAAAAAGGGTTTTGTTTTGTTTTGTTTTAAGACTTTAAATAGCTACTAACCCCCAGGGCACAGTAAGATTCAGCAGACCCAGCAGTCCCATCATTTTGTGGGAGAGACGTATTAGGTTATCATTAAGCTACAATCTGAGGGGCAGGTTTCTAATAAACCACACATCTAAGAGCTGACTGTGACACTATTTTTGTTCTCCCTCTGCCACATTTCAGAGTGCTAGCATCTCTCAGATATGTGTCTGGTACCCAGTTGTTCTTTCTGGTGTTCTGGCTTTTGCAACTGCTACCCAGGGGATGTCTCTTGATTGCCTGGGTCTGGTGGCCAGGAGGGCTTGCATTTTAGGGTCCCATCAGACTATAACAATAGGAGATATAGTACTTGGCAAGCTACCAACCCTAGGGCACTTCACAGACAGCAGACAGAAATACATTTTTAGCCTTTGTGTAAAAAAGTCCAACTTGCTAGTCCTGGAGCATCAGCCTTTGGGACAGACTTCAGTTGTGGCACACATATAGAAACTAAAAAAGTATTGCCAAGGAACATAGGCTAGGGAATGCCATCTTTGTGCTCTTTTTCTATTTTACTATAGCTCACTAGTATCTCCAAGAAAGGAGCTTGTATACTCATCTGGAGCCCCAATTTTCCCACTACCACCCAGGGAACACCTTCAGACTGCTCGGCTCTTGGGCCCAGCAGAACTTAAATTTGCAGTCCCACAGGTTTTTTAAAGGTTTTTGCCTGAGAGTATGACTTTGAATCAGCCTAATTTAGGCTCTGATTGAGATCTCCTCTTCAGGACACTGATGGTCTTGCACACACTGGACTACAGTTGATTCTTGAACAATATGGGGTTTAAAGGTATGGACCCCTTATGTAAATATCCACGTACAGTTTTGACTCGTCCAAAACTTAACTACTAATATTGAAAACCACAAGGGATCACTTTTTACTGTGATACAAACTTTACATGGAGATGATTAGTGTCACACAGTGTTTTAAGTGATTACTTGAAACACTTGAGCTCATTAAAATAGCAATAGAAGGTGGCTACAAAATTATTACAGTAGAACAGTATGCACTAAAGTTAATTTTAAGCAGTTATGATTGAATACTTCATTTCTACATTTGTTTACATTTCTCTCAAATGGAAAGGGTGCCATGTATGGTCTGTAAGTGTGTGTGTAAGTTTTGATAATTTTAAACTTTTTATGATATATTAGTGTATATTTTATAATATTAATATTAAGTTTATATTTATAATTTGTGGGTGCACATATTAATATTAATAGTATGTATTTTTATATATAGAATATACATAAAATGTTAATATTAATAGCATATATATTATAGTAGAAGTGTCTATTTTACTATGATAAAATAGATGATATCTACATATATTTATGACACTTTAATTTTCTTTTTTTTGATATTTCTAAGCAACATAATTCATCTGTAAATTTTTCAAAATCATCAAAAAATCTCCAAAATTTTTTCTAATATACTTACTGAAAAAAATTTTCATATAAATAAACCCACACAGTTCCAACCCTTGTTGTTAAGGCTCAACTGCACTGGAAGCTATTAAAAATAAAATAGGCTGCTTGAACAATCACAAAGGTTTTGAGTCAACTAAGATCTAGAATGTGATTAAACAATAAGATTTATATCATACATAAGGTCAATCTTCCAAGACTGGGAATGATGGCTGTGTCATTTAATGCAAAGAAACCAACATAAGAGTTAAACAAAGTGAAGAAACAGAGAAATATGTTCCAAATGAAAGGCCATGATAAAATTTAAAACAAGCAAATAAATAAACAAAATCTTAATACAAGGTTGAAAGTAATGGTCCAAAAGATGCTCACCGCACTCAAGGAAGAATAGACAAACACAGTGAGACCTTCAGTGAGATAGCAAATGAGAAAGAAGACACAGAATGGAAGTATAAATAATTAAACTGAAAAAAAAATACACTACAGGAATTCAACAGCAGACTAGGTGAAACAGAAAAAAAATAATAAACTCAGAGAAAGAGTAGAGGAACTCACCCAACCAGAGCAATGAAAAGAAAAAACAAAACAAAACAAAAAAAGAAGGAGGAGAAAGAGTGAAGGTAGCTTAAGGGACTTGTGTTAGTCCACATCAAGTGGACTAACATTCACATTGTAGGACTCCCAGAAGGAGAGGAGAGGGAAAAGGAGCAGAAAAAATTATTTTAAGAATTAATGGCACTAAAATTTTCTAACCTGGAGAAAGAAACACATATCTAGATCCAGGAAGATAATTCCAAATTAGATGAACCTAATGAGACCCATTAAGGTGTATTATACCTAAAAGATGCATTATACCTAAAATGTGAAAAATTAAAAGTAAGGAGAGAATCTTAAAAGCACCAAGAGGAAAACAACTTGTTATAGACTCCTGTAACATGATTGTAAGATATTTTAGTAGAAACTTTGTAGGCCAGAAAGGAGTAGCTTTACATATTCAAAGTTATCATTCAGAAACAATGGATAGGTAATGTTTTTTTCCAGATGAACAAAAGTGAAAAGAATTCATCACCACTACACTAGCCTTATAAGAAACATTATAAGGAATTATTTAAGCTGAAATGAAAGGGTAGTAATTAGTAACAAGAAAACATATGAAAGTAATGATTTCACTGTTAAAAGTAAATATATAGTAAAAGTAGTAGATTAATCACTTATAAAGCTAGTATAAAGGTTAAAAGAAAAAAAGTAGGAAAATGAAGTTTACTACAATAATTAGTTAAGGAATACACAAGATAAAAAGTTGTAAAATATAACAACAAAACAAAACATGGGGGAGAATAAAAATGTAGAGCTTTAGAATGCATTTAGACTTAAGCTGTTAACATCTTAAAGTAGTTATAAATGTAAATTGTTATATGTAAACCTCATGGTAAACACCAACCAAAAATCATGGTAGATACACAAAACTTAATGAGAAAGAAATCTAAGCATACCCTTAAAGCATAACATTTTATGCTTATGGATAAAAGAAGAGAGCAGGAGAAGGAAACAGAAGAACTACAAAAACAATCAGTAAATGATTAACAGAATGGTAATAAGTAGATATCTATTAATAATTACTTTAAATGTAAATATATTAAATTCTCTAATCAAAAGATAGAGTGGCTGAATGAATAAATATATAAAATTATATCTATGTGCTTCCTACATGAGACCCACTTCACATGAAGGGACAAGAAAGATATTCTGTATAAATGGAAATCAAAAGAAAACTGGTGTAGCTATATTTATATTAGACAAAAGACACTTTATGCACCTAAATATATAAACCAAATATTAACAGACCTAAAGGGAGAAATAGACAGCAATAAAATAATAATAGGAGATTTTAATATCCACTTACATCAAAGGCTAGATCTTTTAGAAAGAAATTCAATGAAGAAACATTTGCTTTAAATGACACATTAGACCAGATAGACTTAACAGATATACATAGAACATTTCTTCAAAAGCAACAGACCATATTCTTCTCAAGTACACATGGAACATTCTTAAGGCTTGATTATATGTTAGGCTACAAAACAATCTCTAACAAATTTAAGGAGACAAAACTCATATCAAGCATTTTTTTCCATCTATAAAGGTATGAAACTGGAAATAAATTTCAAGGAAAAGACTGGATAATTTATAAATATATACAGACTGAACAGCGTGCTACTAAGCCACCAGTGGGTGAATGAATAAATTGAAATTGAAATTAAAAAAAAAAAACACCTTGAGACAAATAAAACGTAAATAGAAAATTTATGGGATGAAGCAAGGGCAGTTATAAAAGAAAATGTCATAGTAATAAACTACCTCAAGAAAGAAGAAAAATTTCAAATAAACGATGTAACATTGTACCTCAAAAACTAGAACAAATAAAGCCTAAAGTTAGTAGAAAGAAGGAAATAACAAAAATCAGAGCAAAAATAGAGATTAAAAAGACAATCAATAAGAATGATAAAACAGAGAACTGGTTCTTTGAAAAGATAAACAAAGTTAACAAGCCTTTTAGCTAGAGTAGCCAACAACAAAAAGAAAGTTCAAATAAGTAGATACAAATAAATAAAATCAGAAATAAAAGTGGAGACATTAAAACTGATACTACAGATATTCAAAAGATTGTAAGAGACTTCTACAAAAAAATTATACATCAACAAATTACCAACCTAGAAGAAATGGATAAATTCCTAGAAACACACAACCTTCCAAGACTAAATCATGAAGAAATTGTAAATTTGAACAAACCAACTATAGTAAGGAGATTGATGAAGGAGAAAAATTATATTATTACCTTGATACTGGCAGAAAATATTATTTGACAGAATTCAACATTCATTTATGTAAAAACTCTCAACAAAGTAGGTATAGATGGGATGTGCAAATCAACATAATAAGGCCATTTTTGACAAGCTCACAGCTAACATTATACCCAGTGGAGAAAACCTAAAAGCTTCTCTTCTAAGATCAGGAACAAAGCAAAAAAGCTCACTCTCACTACTTGTATTCAACATAGTACTCGAAGTCCTAACCACAGCAATCAGAAAAAAAAAAAAAAGGAAGGAAGAAAGGAAGAAAGGGAAGGAAGGAAGGAAAGATGAGGGGAAAGGAGAAAGAAAGGGAGGGAGGAAGAAAGGGAGGGAGGGTTTGGGAGGTAGGAAGGGAGGGAGGGAGAAAGGGAGGAAGGAAGGATAGAAGGAGAAGGAAAGGGAAAGAAGAGAGGGACATAAAAAGAGAAAAGAAATCATCCAAATTGGAAAGAAAGAGATAAAATTGTCACTATTTTCAAATGACAAAATAGTATATAGAGAAATCTCTAAAGAATGCATCAAAAAGTGAGAATAAATGAATTCAGTATAGTTTGGGGACATATATTAATGTACAGAAATCTTTTACATTTCTATGCACTAATAATGAAGTAGCAGAAAGAGAAATTAAGAAAACAATCTCATTTACAATTACACCAAGAAGAATAAAATACTTAGGAATAAATTTATTCAAGAAGGTGAAAGACCTGTAGTCTGAAACCTGTACAAACATTGTTGAAATTTAAGGCAAGAAAAACAGAGGAAATATATATCATCTTTGTGGATTGGAAGAATTAATATTGTTAAAATGATTACCAAAAGCAATCTACAGATTCAATGAAATCCCTATCAAAATTCCATTTTTCACAGAACTAGAATAAACAATCCAAAATTTGTGTAGAATCTCAAAAGACCCCAAGTAGCCAAAGCAATATTAACAAAGAAGAACAATGCTGGAAACATCATGCAGACTGAATTCAAAGTCTATTATAAAACTATAGTAAACAAAATAGTATGGTATTTGCATGAAAACAGGCTTATGGATTAACGGAAGAAAATATAGAACCCATGAAAAACTTGTGCATATATGGTAAATTAATTTAAAACAGCAACAGCAACAACAAAAACAAGAATATATAAAGGGGAAAGAAGAGTCACTACAATAAAAGGTATTGGGAAAATTGGGAAGCCACCTGCAAAAGAATGAAATTGAACCAATATCTTAACACCACACACAAAATTAACTTAAAATGGATCAAACACTTGAATGTAAAATCTGAAACTATAAAATTTTTAGAATAAAATATGAGCAGTAAGTTCTTTGTCATTGGTCTTGTCAATTATTTCTTGGACTTGAGACTGGAATCAAGGAAACAAAATCAAAAAATAAGCAAGTGGCACTACTTCAAATACAAAGTTTCTGCATAGCAGAGGAAATTAACAAAATGAAAAGCCTACCTACAGAATGGAGAAAATATTTATAAATCATATATCTTATAAGGTGTTACTATCCAAACAATATTTTTAAAAACCTCATACAATAAGTAGCAAAAACAAAAACAACAAAACAAAACAAAAAAATTGCAGTTTAATTAAAAAATGGGCAGAAAATCTGGACAAATATTTTTCTATAGACATTCAAATGGCCAACAAGTGAATGAAAAGATGCTCAGCATCAGTAATCATCAAGGAAATGGAAATCAAAACCAAAACTATATATCAGCACACACCTGTTAGAACAGCTATCATCAAAAGGACAAGAAATAGCAGATGCTGACAAGGATATGGGGAAAAGGGAAACCATATATATTATTGGTGGAAAATGCAGATTGCTACAGCCATGATTCCACAGTAAGGAGTTTCCTCAAAATATTAAAAAGAGAACTACCATATAATTCAGCAATTCCACTTCTCAGTACTTATCTGAAAAAAAAAAAAAAAAACTCTACCTCAGATAGATACACACAACTCCATGTTCACTGCAGTATTATTTACAATAGACAAAATAGGGAAATGACCTAAATGTCCATGGACAGCTGAATGGATAAAGAAAATATGATATATAGACACCATAAAAAGAATGAAATCTTGGCACTTGTGACAAAATAGATGGACCTTGAGGACATTATCCTCAATGAAATTAGTTAGAGAAACACAAATACTGCATGATCTCATTTATATCTGGAATCTAAAAAACAAAACAAAACAAAAAGCTCATAGATCCAGTAACAGATTGATGTTTGCCAAAGACAGGTACTGGCATTTGGGCAAATATGTGAAGAGAATCAAAAGGTACCTAGTCCCCATTATAAAATAAGTAAGTCATGCAGTGGTAATGTACAACACGGAGACTATAGTTAATAATACCGTATTTCATATTTGAAAGTAGTTAACAGTAAATCTTAAAACTTCTCATCACAAGAAAAATTTCTGTAACTATATATGGTGATGTTAACTAGAGCTATTATGATCATTTCACAATATACACAAATATTGAATTTTTATCTTGTATGCTTAAAACTAATTAATGGTATTTATCAATTATATATCAGAAAGAAAAAAATATATAGGACAATTTTAGTTTTCTAAACTGGGGTAAAAATTTCCTCTATAGTTTCTAGAGCTAGAAATGATGCCTAACATCCTATAAAAGATCAGTCTATCTCAACAAAGAATTATCTTGACTAAAAACTATCAATAGTAGTACTTCTTTTCAACATGGAATAAGGCTGACCTGTGTAACCAATACGATATTGTGAAAATAATAGTGTGTAAATCCTAAGCCCAAGTCATAGAAAATAGTGTGGCTTCAGTCCTGCTCCATCTTATATTGTTTACCCTGGGGAAAACTTGTTGCTGTGTGGTTAAGACACTCATGTAGACGTATAGGCAGGTCCACATGATGAAGAACTAAGTCTTTTGAAAGACATGGGAATGAACCACCTTAGACACAAATCCCCCAGCCCCAGTGAAACCCTTAGATGACTGCATATGTAAGCATCATGCCAAAACTCCCAAGATTTTCTGAAGCAGAACTACTTAATTATGCAATTTTTTTTTTAAAGATTTTACTTATTTATTTGACAGAGAGAGAGAGATGACAAGTAGGCAGAGAGGCAGGCAAAGAGAGGGGGAAGCAGGATCCCTGCTGAGCAGAGAGCCCAATGTGGGGCACAATCCTAGGACCCTGAGATCATGACCTGAGCCCGAGGCAGAGGCTTTAACCCACTGAGACACCCAGGCGCCCCGCTAATCAGTTTTTAAATCCTTTCTACCAAAACTATGTCCCACAACACAGAACATTGATATTACCAGGGATCTTGTTAGCAATGCAGAATCTCAGACAGTATTTCAGCAGTACTAAATCAGAATCCAGATATTTACAATATTTGCAGGTTACTTAAAGACCCTTTAAATTAAAATTTATATACAGTCTTAAGAGGCTAGAATGAAGAATGAAGTAAAACACTAAATGAAGCTGTACCACTAATTAATAGCTTTTATATGTTGAAATTGAAAAAAGCACAAATGCATAAAGTGCTATTTTATATTCATAAATTTTGTTAGGACTTTCTGTACACTTTCTTAAATTATGGAGATTTAGATACTTGAAGTTTTTCTTTAGTAGTATTAAGGCACATATTTTTTTTATGGGTGATTATTTTCTAAGTCTTGGGGTTAAGTATATTTATTGGTTCTTTCTTCACAAATGACACTCAGAGTTCTGGTGCATATGTTTTCTATATGCCTAGATCTTCACTATATATAATGATATTAAAACCAGCTCTAGTATAGGAATATAGGATTATTTCTCAAAGTAATGAGCTTTTAAAATGCCAGTTAATGTCAGGACCTTAGCAATTCTAGTCCTTTTTTTTTTTTAAGATTTTATTTACTTATTTGACAGAGAGAGAGAGATCACAAGTAGGCAGAGAGAAAGAGAGAGGGGGGCGAAGCCAACTCCCTGCTGAGCAGAAAGCCCAGTGCGGGGCTCGATTAGAGGCTCAATCCAGGACTCTGAGATCATGACCTGAGCCAAAGGCAGAGGCTTTAACCCACTGAGCCACCCAGGCACTCAGAAGTTCTAGTTCTTGAAGAGTATTTGTAGATTAGCTCTGTGCTGTCAAAACCTTCAAAACTTTTACCTAGTAACAGTTGAAATTATCTTGTATCCAGAAATAAAAATTAGCTGTCATAAGAGGCAGTAGATGAGAAATATGATTTATGTAGAATACTATTTGCGTTTCTGATATGGATGCCTTCATTATCATTTGATATTTTTTTATTTGATGTTATTTATCATGTTATTTTTCCTTGGATTTCTAAATACAACATTGTTGACTGTCACTTTTTTGTATATATCTATGGTACTGTGTTTTCCTTCTCTGCTGGGCTTCTAATGTTGGACTTATTCAGGCCTTGAGTTCTTTTTATTCTTCTTGTATGCTTTTGCCTGGGTAATTACTATTTACTTGTCCATGAATCTCCCTTATACATCTCCAAACCATATGTCTCCTCCATACTTTTGATTCATATTATCTAATTGCCTCTATCAACACTTTCACTTGGAAATCTCATAGATATCTGAAATGAACATAATCAAAATGTAACTATTCTTTTCTCACCAACAAACATCTGTTCTTCCCCTTTTGTTCCAAATCTCAGGAAATAGTGTTATCTATCCATTTGTTCAAGCCAGAAAGACGGTTATCCACTTTTCTTTTACCCAATTCCACATTCACATTACCATTATATCTTAATGGCTCTGATTTGGAAATGCATATTGAGTCTATAAACACAGTTTTCTTTTGGTTTAAACCACTTTAGTTACTCATCTGGAATAGTCTCCTAAATGTTTCCTTGTCTGTCACCAACGATCAGCGTGTCTTCTTTAAACACAAATCATGTAATATTAACATTCTCTTTGTAAATTCTTCAGTAGCAACTCATTACACTCAGACTGAATCCAGACCTAAACCTGCCTACCTATTTTATCTCACATTTACCCCTCTCCAGCTCTTCTTTCTGCTTCAAACAACACATATTATGATATATGATAAAGTTTACTAATTCAGTAAAATCATAGGCACTCTGTCCTTCAGACAAGTTATTTCTAAAAAACAAATAACCAGTATATTACTATCCTTTGATTTTATCTTAGAATGTAAAATAATATTGATCTTTTTGCACTTTTTCTGAAATGTTCAATGGTATATGGACAGTATGAATTAAAAAGCAATCTATTGGCTATTAACAAAAGAAAAGAAATAGCAAATGTTGGCAAGGATGTGAAAAAAAAAAAAGAGAACTTTTGTTCACTGTTGGTAGGAATGTAAGTGGTGTAGCCACTATGGGAAACAGTATGGAGGTTTCTTAAAAACTAAAAATAAAACCAGCATATGATCTAGCAATTCTGCTTCTGGCTATTTACCCAAAGAAAACAAAAACACTAACTCAAAATGACATATTCACACCATATGTTTATGGCAACATTATTTACAACAGTGAAAATAATGGATGGAAACAACCTATGTGTTCATCAATAGAAGAATGGGCAGAGAAATTGTGATTCATATATAACAGAATATTATTCAGCCTTAAAAATAATGAAATCTTACCATTGGCAACAACATGGATGGACTCTGAGGGCACTTAGTTAAGGGAAATAAGTCAGAGAAAGAAAAACACTATATGATTCAACTTATATGTGTTATCTAAAATGACAGCAATGAAAATAAAATAAAACAAATGAATAAAAAACCATCCATAGATCCAGAGAACAGGTGGGTGTTTGCCAGAGGCACGGTGGACAAAATGGGAAAAGAGAATCAAATGATATAAATATCTACTTATAAATATGACATAAGAATGTATTATACAGCAAGGTAACTATAGTTAATAATATTGTATTATATATCTGAAAGTTGCCAAGAGAGTAAATCTTAAAACTTCTCATTGCAATAAAAAATCTGTATAGTGATGGATATTCATTAGACTTACTGTGCTGATCACTTCACAATATATACAAGTATTGAATCATTGAATATCTGAAACTAATATGTTATATCTCTATCATACTTCAATAGAAAAGAGAAAATATTGATTATATAACATTAAATTTCTCTGGTTCAAAAGAAGTAGCTCATGTAAAACAAAAAATACATATCATGCTTAGTGAGTACTATTCAGACTCCTATTTATCTGTTCATATTTTATTTTTAAGTAGAATATTCAAACCTCAATGATTTAGCTTAGGGAAAAAATCATATTGGTGTTATTTTGGATATTGATTTTTGCCAAACTCAGCATCTGACTTATTTGAAATCTTTCGCTAAACTGAAGATCTTCAGTTCTGGCTGAGGCATGCTTTCTACTTTGTGAAGAGAATTTCACAGGCTATATATGTGACACTTCTTTCTAGTAACCTTCCAGGAGTGCATGCAGAAAAGGAGGGTTACTGATCTGCCAGCTGGAGGAAATGCCTTAAGTTGAAATACTTAAGCATTTCAATACTTAAGTTGAAATACTTCAGTTGATTATATAATATATGTAATATTACATTTAATATCATATATAATATATAATAAATATATACAAGAATAATAAAACACTTAAGTTTAAATACTTAAATATTCCTAATGAAATACTCACTAGGCCACTGTCTAGATATTACAGGTGCTGTGGCCAAGGTTCTTTTACTAATTTTTTTACAATGTTGCCATCAGTCTAATCACAACCTATCTCATTCACTTCTTACTTTAAAGGTTGTTATTTAAAGAGAAAAATCTAACCTTAGAAGAAACATTCTTTCAGCTATTATTTCTGAGCAACTCTAAAGCAGAAATGTTTGACCAGATATGTCACTGGCAATGTTTTATGTTGTTTTGCAAATGAATACAGACATTGCTATTGCCTAAATAGAAGAAAGCCCAAGACCGATGTTTTCAGCTTATGCTGTACTTATGGATGATTGATTGTTTTGACAAGAAGTCTAGAAGAACAGACTTCTAAAAAATGTTAATGAGCTAACAACATAGACCTATAAAAAGCATCATTTAAATTTCCTGTTGCTTCCTGAATGTGTCACATAATTACTATCTCACTTTTATAGAGAACGGAGTTAAAAAATAATGAAAATATTGCTTTAATCAAGGGTTATAATTTTTCTTCTTACAAAATCTCAGTAGTTTCTCTAAGTTCATTTTGTTAAATCATAAAAGGATTCTGGTTTTTTTTGAATTTTTAAATTTTTTTGTTTTAATTCCAATATAGTTAACACACAATATTATATTAGTTTCAGGTGTACAAGATAGTGATTCAACTGTTTTCACTGTTTCTAATATAAATGATACTTTGTTTTAGAACATTCCTAAGAAAAAATAGCTATTTATGTGACATCACTCAACTGATATATCATAATAACATTCTACAAGGTTGGTTAAATCTAGAAATAATAGCTTTGTGATCATCTGACCTCCACTTAGCTATGAAGATTTAAGAATGTGACTTCCTCTATAGCCAACATTTCACAGAATTTATTTTACATATCATTAACTATTGGATCTGGAAGAGCATCCATTTCTAATTTCCAGGGCAACAAATTCATGTGTTAAATGCTATGGATTTCATGCAATGATTATTTTATGAGTATAATAGCTCCAGAGAAATCTATGATCGCTCAAGAATAGAGTTTTTGATTCAGGAATCTCAGAAGGCAAATTGGGATGCAATGTTTGAGCTGCTCTCCAGAATGTCTAGCTTCTCATCATAAAGACAGTCCTGAGCATTGACACAGGTTAAAGTGAGAGTTTTGCCATCTTCATCTGTTCATTTGGTCTTCCTAAGATGTTCTATTTGCTCACATGCTTTCCACATATCAAGCCTTGCCTTCTAATTTATACTCCTTATTTATGTTTTGTGGGTTTTTTCCCTTCTAATAAGTTCCCTTAATCATTACTATGTACACTTCAAACTTTCTAATTCTATTCTCAGTCATTAACACCACACTTCCCTACTACTAACACTTCAAATGCCAAATAACACAAAAAGGGGTAAGTTATGGGCAGCTAGGCACTTTATATAATTTAGGCTAAGAATTTAGGTTAGTACAGTAACTGAATAAATGATTAAAAGTAGTGAAATAAATAAAGCCACACAATTTGTTTCTACCTTGTTGATTTGCTGGCATGCTTCAGGTTGTTAGGACCTGCTTAGCCTAAGTGATTCCATCTTGTCTAAGCAGCCGTTTTGTTGTGAACACAAGCTGACCTTGCCCTAAGGGAACAAAGTCAGCCTGGAGGAACTTACTTAGAAAGATAAGCCCAGGATATCAATGGAATGTGGTCTGTTGGCTCCTGAAGACAGTCCCCCAGAAGAACAAGGTCAAGTCAGGCCCGGTGAGTGTGTCCAATCAGTAAAGGCCACATATGCCACCTCCCTCAACCCCACTGCTCCTGAAGTCAGGTCAGGTGGAGATGTCCAATCAGTAAAGAACGCATATGTAACCCTCCCTGACCCCACTGCTTCTGACCAATAAGGATAAACTCACAGTCGGTTTGCAGTTTTGCCCCATAAAAGATGGCCTGTAAGACTAGGCAGTGTAGCTATCTGCATAGAGAAGACCCTGACCGGTCAGTATGATTCTTGATGCTTGGCACGAAATAAAGCTCTGCTTGACCTTCACTTTGTATCAGTCTCGTTCCTTTGATCATGGACCCTAACAAGGTCATTATTCATTCCCTGTCCCAAGACAATTTCTAGATTTTGATATATGTATGACATATACATGCTTTCTTCTATTACACTTAAAGCATTGCCTACTTTCAAAGAGTTTATAGCCACCCTAATTGTGGAGAAATTTAGGAGTTGGTATTGAAATACAAATCAAACTAGGGAGAAAATGAACATTTCTTGGAATAAATGACATAATTTTTTAAATTATAATATATTTTTTAAAAGATAAGGTAAAGAATTAAAGGAAAGCTCATTCCAGATGCAGCATTAATAGGGCAGGAAAATAAGTTGTTGTTTATATTTTTGTTTTTAAGATTTTTCTTTTAAGTAATTTCTATATCCAACATGGTGTTCAAACTTACCACCCTGAGGTCAAGAGTCACATGCTCTTATCAACTTAGCCAGCCAGGCATCTCAGGAAGATATATTAAGTTGAATTTATTAGAATGTAAAATAAGGAGTCTGTGTATGAGAGATGTGTTAAGGGACATTTCTTTATACTAATGGCTTCGAGTGTTATTTTGAATATTTTAAAGAGACTTTGGAGAATGTTGGACAAGGGTGAACACATTATGTGCAGAGTTCACAAAATTTATTTGACAGTAATGTAGAAGATATATTTCAGGTAAAGAAAAAAGACTGTCAGGAAGCAGTCCAGTTAGTAAAAGGCAGTCAATAATAATCCTGGAGATAAAGGGTTGGATTTCATGGATATTAAGCAGTTAGACTTTGGTTCTTCTTTTTCAAGCTCATAGGTGGTTCTTTATAAAATAGACTTCTTATTTCCACCATTTTTTCCTGGAATATATCTTCAGTGTATCTACTATCCAGGACTAAAGCATGTGGGTTGCCTTCCAGAACAATCATAGTTTTTGTATATTTGAACTATCGTGTGCATTCCCTATAGAAAAGTTTGCACTGTTAAACGTATTCAACCTAAATGTAGTGACCACCTCTGTAGGCAAGACTCTGTGATTTGTGATTCTTAAAATATAAGAAAGAAAGATGAGGCACATGGAAAGCAAGTGTCACAAGTGTGGAACAGACTTAAAAAAATTCAGAAATGGGGCGCCTGGGTGGCCTAGTGAGTTAAAGCCTCTGCCTTCAGCTCAGGTAATAATCTTAGGGTCCTGGGATCGAGCCCCACATCAGGCTCTCTGCTCAGTGGAGAGCCTGCTTCCCCCCTCTCTCTGTCTGCTTCTCTGCCTACTTGTGATCTCTTTCTGTCAAATAAGTAAATAAAATCTTTAAAAAAATTAAGAACTGTATATGTTCTCTTCCAAGAAAAATCATCAGAAATTTATCCTAGATGTTCCATTTTAACATTACTAAACAAGGGGACAAGATATAAATATGTGAAGAGAAACATTAGTGATCTACAGACGAAAAGAAATAATAATATAAGGAGAAATGTAGTAATTGTAGCAAAATTAATTGCCTAGGCACAGGGTTTTTGCTGGGAAATATTGAGACTTAATGGAATTCTTTTCTTTGTAATGTCACCTAAGGTGAGAGAGGCCTGATGTCCAATGATCAAATTTTCTTAAAAAGTAAACAAACAAACCAACAACAACAACAAAAAACCAACAAAAAAATCAATTTGCAAAGATGTAATGTGACCACCAGAGGCCTATATTTCTAATTTATATCCAACAACATGCTAATAAGATCTAATTCAAAGTTCACAAAAGTATGTGAGGGTGAGTTCAAAGTTCACAAAAGTATGTGAGGGTGAGCATTTAAAAATGATAACATCAACTTTTTTTTTTTTTTTTTTTTTGTCTGTGGATTGGTAGTGAGACTTTTTTTTTCTTCCATGGTATTCTCTCCTATGTAAAACTTAAACAATTGTGAAAATTCTTATTGAAGGATGAGAAGAAAGTACTAGCTACAGCTGCATGTATATCTGCCCTTTCTTCTTGTGCATTAAGTGAAATATTTCACTATGTTAAAGTCAATAGCCTCATTACCAAATTATGAATGTATGGACTTTCAGAAATATATCTATTTCAGTTTAAGAAATGCACAGCTCTTCAAGGTATCTAGGAGACACTGTGTTCCTCTAAGTCTAGCTATCAAGATTAACGGCTAAGATTAGAGGAGAGAAAAAAAAAAATTAAGGGGTAAAATTAGAGGACAACAAAACAAAACAACAACAACAAAACACTTACTTTCAATTTCTTTCCTACGGATATCTAAGCCCAAGGGAGGAAGAAATTGGGCTCACACCATGTAGTTTTTATATCATTTAAATTATACTCAGAAAAAAAAAGGCATTGAGAAAACAATTTCTTTGCAGCTCATTTCATGTTTAAATACTCTGCCAACTATTTCCCCATATTTCATTTAAGGTGAAATTGAATATCTAAAAGAAAATCACTTCGGAATGGGCTTGATGCTAATTAACATCATTATGTTTCCTCCCTTTCTTTCTTTTAGCTAAAGCGATCAGAGGTACTAGGTGCATACCAAGTCAGTCATACACAGTAATATCATTTGTTTTTGAAAAACAATTTACTCTAGCTTTAAAAAGGAACATATTGTTAATGGGCTTTGCCAACACTGCTTTCAGATGTCTTGAGATTTACATGGATAGTGGCAACAAGGATAACGCAGAGTATATTTGGATTAAAAAAGCAAATCAAGAGTGTGTCATTATTTCTCCACATGCATGTTTCTAACTTTTTTTCCCTTTACCATAACAACAAATTGACAATGCATTAATTTAAATGTTCAATTTAAAACCAGCCTTGGAGTTAATGCATTTAAATGCGTAAAAGCAAAGATAACAGCAGGCTAAAAGCTTTGTGAAAATTGAAATGCTATCAACCCAATTTAAATAATTTTGGTTCTACTATGATTTGTCTTCCTTATACTAGACTAAGACTTATTCACCTTAACAGTTGAAGATTTGGAAAATCTGAAGGCTCTCTTTTAATAACAAGTAAATTGCTTGGGGAAAGTCATAAGGATTATCAGAGATTGTTAAATATCCCCAAAAGATAAAATAATACCCTTTTTGAATCAGAACAAATCATGTTTTAAGAATTTCAGGTCAAGATCATTTTTGGATTGATATATTAAATATTTTAATATTTAAATATTTAATATTTTTGTATTTCAATATTTAAAATATAAATATTTTGGATTGATATATTAAAATATCTAATGTGTAAATATATATATAGAAACAATCACATTTATTGTAAGAACAAAATGCAGTTTATATATTTTATAATCTCATTAGAATTGAGTAGAATTTAAAGTGTGGAAACATTTTTAGATGAACTTTTTAAAATCCCCATGGAATGGGAGGAAAATCTGTAAAATATCACTTGGCCTAAAATGAGTTTCTCTCACATTTTAACTCAAATTTATATTGAACAAGAGTTTTGAAACCTGATGTCTACTACACTTCATTAAAATAGCTAATTCTAGTCATATAGTCCAGAGAACAGAGGTCATCTTGTAAAGTCATATAAGAAATAAACAGATAGACAGATGGCCAAGCAAATTTAGAACCAAAGGGCAATAGTTTTAACTGAAACCTTAAGGGCCATTTACTTAAATCTCTTCATATATAGTATGATAATCTAGACTTTTCTGCTTCTTGATCTCCATTATTTTTATTCTATTAGCAAAATGTTTTCTCTTTTTGAGGCTCCTGCCTTACTGTTTTGCCTACCCATATATGTATTTCCATACATATCCTCCATCTCAAATACATGGTTTTATTATGGAGACTCGTGAATAAAGTGCATGTACCGTATTTCTGTTATTGAACTTAAATAAAAAGAAACAGCCATTTTATCAGCAAAATGAGTTTTTTAGGGAAAAAAAGAAAATTGCAATTCAGAACAAATAAACTATAGTGAATCATAGGGAAGTCTGGAGAACAAAAAAGAAGGGTTTGCTATTATAGGGGAAAGAAAGAAGATGGGAGAAGCTATTATGGCTCTTAATGTCTACACATGGTAGTTTCTCATTGATTGAGATGTTGCTGTGCAAGAAGGAATTATTTCCTTCTCCTGCTGGTGTACATAATATAAGTTTCTTCCTGTTGGGCAGTGTGAGCTATGGTTTTTATGTCAAGTAATAGTGTTTAAGAGCTATCCATTTAGGGCTTCCAGACTCCATTTTTAATGTGATTTCCTTTATTCACTTTCACTATTAAGATATTATATTCTAGTTTTGGTTCTGAATTATTTAAGAGAAAAATATTAAAATTAAAAATGAGTTTTGTGGGGTGTCTTGGTGGCTCAGTCATTGTTTGCCTTTGACTCGTTATGATCCCAGAGTCCTGGGATCAGGCCCTGCGTTGGGCTCCCTGCTCAGCAGGAAGCCTTCTTCTCCCTCTCCCACTCCCCCTGCTTATATTCCCTCCCTCCATATCTCTCTCTCTCTCTGCCAAATAAATAAATAAAAATCTTTAAAAAATAAAAATAAAAATGAGTTTTAGTTGCAGTTAAGATAAAGTAAATATTGAGGACTCCAAAAAGAAAATAGTAGCAGGTGGATTGAGGACAAAGACCAGAATTCAAAGTGTCACCAAACTGACAATGAGTTTCCTTTTTTTTTTTTTTAACTCCTCTAGCATACCATAGGAAAAAGCAGTATCTGGAAATGTGTACTAGGGCACAAAAGGAGTTCTAAAGGAGCCGTCTAATTTGGGTTTGAAAAACAGGAAGAAAAAACTACTAATTCACAGAGTTTGAAAAACCCTCTTTTCTTTTTTCTTTTTTTTTTTTTTTCCTTGTTCTCTCACTACCTAGCATCAAAGCAATTCTGTGGAGAAGGTGACTATCATAGCAACATGAGCCTACAGGAAACTCTGATGAAGGGAAAACTTCTATGATCAGTGGAGTTGTGGTTCCAAGAGTGAAGGACAATTTTTCATTGTTTTTGTTTTGTTTGTTTGTTTGTTTTAAATCTCATCTGTCCTGCTTGGCCTTGGATGTAGGTGTATTCAAAAAAGTATGCAGCTGAGAAAGGCAACCATAGTCTTAGCTTTCTGTCTAGAGGGCTGAAAAAGCTGAGCCCCAGGGAGCAAGAAAGTACCATAGCATTAATTTTCTCAGGTTACCTTAACAAAATATTACAGACTGAGAGCTTCAACAACAGAAATTTATTTTCCCACAGTTTTAGAGAATAGAAGTTTGAGATCAGGGTGACTTTATTATCAGTTCCTGGTGAGAACTCTTTTCTCGTTTGAAGATGGCCATCTTCTTGCTGTGTCTTCACATAGTAAAGAGAGGGGAAAAAAAGAAAAGAAATAGGGTTCTCTGTTACATTTTTTTATAAGGACTCAATCCTACCAGATTAGGATCTCACACTAATGATCTCATGTAACTCCAATTACCTCTTGAAAGCCTTACCTCTCCATATAACCACATTGGGGTTTAGGCCTCAATATATGAATTTATGAGAATAGAGAACACAATTCAATCCATATCAACCAGAAATTTATAGACTTACCTTCCTGAGATGGAAGAGCTCAGGAAGGTAAGTCTATAAATTTGTTTTTGAATTCATGAGCTCACCTCTGAGTAGCACAAGTGCTGATACTATCTCAAACAGAATACTTTTGGGAACTAAATGTAGATCACAACCAAGCCCTAGACTACCTAGTGGTAATTATGTGGAACATATTCAAATATGTACCTTAAAGCCTTTGAAAAGTGAACTGATTTGGAACTACAGCCCAGTGCTCGCTTTGGCACCACATATACTAAAATTGGAATGGAACTACAGGCCATAGAAAATACTTAGAACTGATGATCTGAAATTTACCAGGTTGATTGCCTGCCAAAACAAAAAAATGATCATTTCTAGGATTTAAATAAGATCAAAAGTCTCATAGTGTAATATTCAAAAGACTCAAGATACAATCTAAAATTACTTTGTATATGAAGAACAAGAAAAAATTACTATTGAATGAGAAAAAAATCAATAGACATCAGACATGAGATGACACAGATGATAGAATATTTATAACCTATTAAAAAAATGCAACAAGCAATCATGAACACTCTTGAAAGAAAAAGAAAAATCGAATGTACAAAATATATACAAATGAAAAATTTAGCACTTAAGAATACCATAAATAAAATTTTAATAAAAGGGGGAAAACCCCACTGGATTGACTCAATGACATAATAGAGATGACAGAAGAGTCAGCAAGCCCAAAGCTGAAGTAACTATTCATTCTGTATAATAAAGAGGGAAAACAAAAAGAAAATAACACTGAGCCTCAGGGACCTGTTTGATAAAAAAGTTTTTTGGTTTTTGTTTTTTTTTTCAAAGATTTTATTTATTCATTTAACAGAGAGAGAACACAAGCAGGCAGAGAGGCAGGCAGAGGCAGAGAGAGGAGCAGGCTCCCTGCAGAGCGAGGAGCCCGATGCGGGACTCGATCCCAAGATGCTGGGATCATGACCTGAGCCAAAGGCAATTGCTTAACCAACTGAGCCACCCAGGCGTCCCTGATAAAAAAGTTTTGCCATGTGATTCCTTAGAGTCTCAGAAGAAAAGGAGAAATATTGTGGGCTGAAAACGTATTTAAAGAAATAGTGACCAAAACTTTCCAAATTTGGTAACAGACACAGCATTCAAAAAGCTCTGAAAACCTCACAGAAGTTTAACCCAAATATCCATGCTCAGATCCATCATAAGCAAACTGCTAAAATGCAAGAAAGAATAACTCTTGAAAGCAGTAAGAGAAAAGCAACATGTTACCTATAGGGGAACAACAATAAGACTGTTTATAGATTTCTCATTGGAAATCATGGAAGCCAGAGGAAATAGCATATATGTTTTCTAGTGCTAAAAGAAAAAAACTGCCATTCCAGGAATATAGAAACAGTTTAAGTATGCCTCATGAAAATAAGTTAAATGAAGACATTCTAAGATTAAGTAAAAGTAAGAACTTGTTGCCAACAAAACATCACCATCAGAATTACAAAAGGAAGCTTCCAGGCACAGAAAGGAAATGATATAAAAGGAAACAGAGAGGAGAGCTTAAGTAATGAAGAGAGAACAGCAGTGATAGTAAATAAATGGGTAAATATTTAAAAACTATTGTTTTCCTCTTGATTTTTTAAAGATACACGAACAGGCAACTGTTCAACCACTGAGAGACCCTGCTCCTTCTCCTGGGAGGAGGGGGGCAGATGCAGGCACAATTAGGCATAGGGGTCTAAGCAGGGGCCCAGTGAGCAGCTAGCCTGTGGTAAGATCGCCCTCCCTCCCCTGGGAGGATTGGTACGGGTGTGCACCAGGGTAGTCTGTGGAGTTTGGCATACAGAGAAGGGATTGACTGCTTTTCCCTGAGGGTACACTGAAGAGTGGAGGTAGTGATCAGGAGATTTTTTTCTCATAAGTCTTTAGTCTTTCAGTTTATTTATTTCTTTTTTCTTTCTTTTTTTTTTTTTTTTCCTTTTCAAGGAAGTATTTTATTTTATCAACTCATGGTTTTAAGCCCTTTTTAAAATTTTCATTTTTACATTTAGATTTTATAGATGTATTCTGCACTTATGGATTCCTTTCACTGTATTCAATTTATATATATATGTATATATATACACATATAAAATATATAATAAATAACAATATACATATATAAATTGTAAAGAAGGTAAGTTTTTCCTTCTTTACAACTTTGGGATTTAATATACAGACCAAAATGCACCCAAGACCAAGTGGATCACCTTGTTTAATCCACCTATGGAATTATATTCTCTTTGTTTCCCTTTATGTTTTTTTTTTTTTTATTTTTCAGCTTCTGACCTCTTCAGATTTGTCTCATGTGTATTTCATTGGGGTCATGGTTGATATTTTTTATTTTATTCTCTAGTTCATTCTTCAGGGACTAAAAAAATAGAAGGAGAAATTCACAGAAAAAGAAAGAACCAGGGGTAAACTTTTTGTCATAGAACTAATCCTTATGGATATAAATAAAATATCATACCTAGAATTCTGAATAACAATTATAAGGTTAGTAGCTGGGCTTGAAAATGAAAAACAAACAAACAAACATATAAGACACTAGAGAATCTCCTGGTATAGAAATAAAATCTAATCAGGCCAAAATTAAAAATGCTTAAACTAAAATACAGTCTAAAATGGATGATCTAATGGCTGAAGAGAGAGTCAGAAAAGAGTCAGAAGAGGCAAAAGAGAGAGTCAGTGACATAGAAGACAGGATGATAGAAAGGAAGGAAGCAGAAGAAAAGAGAGAAAAACAATTAATGGACCATGAGGGGAGGCTTCGAGAAATCAGGATATCATACAGTGAAATAATATAATTATTGGGGTCCCAGAGGAAGAAGAAAGAGAGAGGGACAGAAGGTATATTTGAACAAATCATAACTGAGACCTTTCTTAATCTGGGGAAGGAAACAGGGATTCAAGACTAGGAGGCAGAGAGAACCCCCGTCAAAATCGATAAAAATAGATCAATACCCTGACATATAATAGTGGAGCTTGAAAATTTTAGAAACAAAGAGAAAATCCTAAAAGCAGCTTACTTAAAGGAGTAGGAACATTAGACTGGCAACAGACATTTCCACAGAGACCCAGCAGGTCAGAAATGGATGACATGATATATTCAGAGTACCAAATGAGAAAAACACGCAGCCAAGAATGCTTTATCCAGCAAGGCCGTGATTCAGAATGGAAGGAGAAATAAAGAACTTCCAGGACAAACAGAAATTAAAAGAATTTGTGATCACTAAACCAAACCTGCAAGAAATACTAAAGGAATCCTGTAAGTGAACAGAGAGCGCAAACATAAAATAGATCAGAAAGAAACAGAGACAATCTGAATAAACAGGGACTTTACAGGTAATACAATGGCACTAAATTCATATATTTCAATAGTTACTCTGAATGTAAATGGGCTAAATGCTCCATTCACAAGACATAGGTATCAGACTGTATGAATAAGCAAGACCCATCCATATTCTGTCTACAAGAGACTCATTTTAGAACCAGAGACACCTCCAGATTGAAAGTGAAGGGAGGCTAACGGACATCAACAGAAAGCTGGGATAGTAATCCTCATATCAGACAAATTAGATTTTACGCCACAGATTGTAGTAAGGGATAAAGAGGGACACTGTATCGTACTTTAAGGGTCTAGCCAACAAGAAGATCTAACAATTATAAATATTTATTCTCTAACTTGGATGCAGACAATTATATAAACTAATTAACAACCAAATTAAAGAAACACATCGATAATAATGCAATACTGGCAGGGGACTTTAACACCCAACTCAGAGCAATGGACAAACCACCTGAGCAGAATATCAACAAGGAAACAAGGGCTTTGAATGACACACTGGACCAGATGAACATCACAGATATATAAAGAACATTCCATTGTAAAGTAACAGACTACCCATTCTTCTTGGTTGCTCATGGAACATCCTCCAGAATAGATCACATACTGGGTCACAAATCAGGTCTCAATGGGTATCAAGAGATTGGGATTATTCTCTGCATATTTTCAGACCACAATGCTTTGAAATTTGAACCTAATTGCAAGAAGAATTTGGAATGAATTCTAATAGTTGGAGGTTAAAGAATACCCTACTAAAGAATGAATGAGTCGAACACAAAATTAAAGAAGAATTTTTAAAAAATTCATGTAAACAAAAGAAAATGAAAAAACAAATGTTCAAACCTTTGGGGTGCAGCAACAGTGGTCATAAAAGGGAATTATAGAGCAATACAAGCCTTTCTCAAGAAATTAGAAAAGTCTTAAATACACAAACTAACTTAAACCTAATGGGGCTGGAGAAAGAAGAGCAAATAAAACCTAAATCAACCAGGAGAAGAGAAATAATAAAAATCATAGCAGAAATGAATGAAACAGAAATCAAAAGAACAGTACAACAGACCAATGAAACTAGAAGTTGGTTCTTTGAAGAATTAATAAGATCAATAAACCCCTAGTCAGTGTTATCAAAAAGAAAAGAGAAAGGACTCAAATTAATAAAATCATGAATGAAAGAGGAGAGATCACAACCAACACCAAGAAAATACAAACAATTTTAAGAACATATTATGAGCAACTATATGCCAACAAATTAGGTAATCTGGAAGAAATGGATGCATTCCTAGAAATATATGAACTACCAAAACTGAAACAAGAAGAAATAAAAAACCTGAACAGAGCCATAACTAGCAAGGAAACTCAAAAATTTCCCAATAAGGGGCGCTGGAGTAGTTCCATCAGTTAATTTTCTGCCTTTAGCTCAGGTCACGATCTCAGGGTCCTGAGATCAAGCCTCGCTTTAAATCCTCAGTAAGGAGCCTGCTTCTCCCTCTCCTTCTGCCTCTCCCCCTGCTTGTGCTATCCCACTCTTGCCCTCTCTCAAATAAATAAATAAATAAATAAATAAAATCTTAAAAAAATAAAAATCTCCCAACAAACAAGTGTTCCAGGCTAGATGGCTTCCCAGGGGAATTCTACCAAACATTTAAAGAAATAATACCTATTCTTCTGAAACTCCTTTAAAATATATAAATGGAAGGAAAACTTCCAAATTAATTTTATGAGGCCAGCATTACCCTGATCAAACTGTTTTAAAAAATATAAATGGAAGGAAAACTTCCAAATTCATTTTATGAGGCCAGCATTACCCTGATCCCAAAACCAGACAAAGATCCCCTTCAAATGGGAAAATTACAGATGAATATCCCTGATGAACATTGAGGCCAAAATTCTCACCAATTTACTAGTCAATAGGATCCAATAGTACATTACAAGGATTATTCACCAAAACCAAGTAGGATTTATTCCTAAGATGTAAGGGTGGTTTAGCAATCACAAATCAATGTGTTATATGACATTAATAAAGGAAAGGACTAGAACCTTATGATCCTCTCAATTGAGGCAGAAAGAGCATTTGACAAAATACAGCATCCTTTCTTGATTAAAACCTTTCACAGTGTAGGGATAGAAGGAACACAGCTCAGTATCATAAAACCATCTACAGAAAGCCCACAGTGAATATCATTCTCAATGAGGAAAAACTGAGAGCTTTTCCTCTAGGGTCAGGAACATGACATGGATGTCCATTCTCACCACGGTTGTTCAAAATAGTACTAGAAGTCCTAACCTCAGGAATCAGAAAACAAAAAGAAATTAAAGGAATTCAAATTGGCAAGAAAGTAGTCAAACTCTCACTCTTCATAGATGACATAATGCTTTATGTGAAAAACCCTAAAGATTCCACCCCCAAATTGCTAGAACCGATAAAGGAATTCAACATGCCAGGATATTAAACCAATGCACAGAAATCAGTTGTATTTCCATACACTGACAATGTAATTGAAGTAAGAGAAATTAAGCAATTGATCCCATTTATAACTTTTACCCAAAACCATAAGATACCTAGGAATAAACCTAACCAAAGAGGTAAAAATCTATGCTCTAGAAACTCAGAAAACTTATGAAAGTAATTGAGGAAGACACAAAAAAAGATGGAAAAACATTCCATGCTCATGGTTTGGAAGAATAAACATTGTTAAAATGTCTATACTACCCAAAGCGATCTATGCATTCAAAGCAATCTATATCAAAATACCATCAACATTTTTCACAGAACTAGAATAAATAAATCCTAAAATTTGTATGGAACCAGAAAAAAAAAAAAAAACACAAAGCTGGAGGAATGTTGAAAAAGAAAACTAGAGCTGGTGGCATCACAATTCTGGACTTCAAACTATATTACAAAGCTGCAATCATCAAGATAGTGTAGTAATGGCACAAAAACAGACACTTAGATCAGTGGAACAGAATAGAGAACCCAGAAATGGACCCTCAACTTTATGGTCAACTAATCTTTGACAAAGCAGGAAAGAATATGCAATGGAAGGGCAGTCTCTTCAATCAGTGGTGCTGGGAAAATTGGACAGCCACATGGAGAAAAATGAAACCAGACCATTCTCTTATACCAGACACAAATATAAAGTCAAAATGGATGAAAGACGTCTATGTGAGACAGGAATCCATCAAAATCCTAGAGAAGAACACGTGTAGCAACCTCTTAGACCTTGGCCACAGCAATTTCTTCCTACACATGCCTCTAAAGGTAAGGGAAACAAAAACAAAAATGAGCTATTGAGACTTCATCAAGCTAAATCTTCTGCACAGGAAAGGAAACAGTGAGCAAAACTGAAAGGCATCTTACAAAATGGGAGAAGATATTTAAAAATGACATCTCAGATAAAAGGCTGGTATCCAATATCTATAACTAACTTATCAAACTCAGCACCCAAAAAGCAAATAGTCCAGTCATGAAATGAGCAGAAGATATGCACAGACATTTCTCTGAAGATGACACAGAAATGGCCAACAGCCACATGAAAACATGTTCCACATCACTTGTCATCAGGGAAATACAAATCAAAGCAACAATGAGATACCACCTCATACCAGTCAGAATAGCTAAAATTAATAACTCAGGAAATAATTAATGTTGGCAAGGATGCAAAAAAAGGTGAACCCTCTTACATTGCCGGTGGAAATTCAAGCTTGTATAGCCACTCTAGAAAACAGTATGGAGGTTCCACAAGTTAAAAATAGAGCTACCCAAAAAAAAAAAAAAAAATAGAGCTACCCAACAACCCAGCAACTGCACTACAGGGTATTTATACCAAAGTTACAAATGTGATCAAAAGGGGCACATGCACCTCAATGTTTATAGCAACAATATCCGCAACACCCAAACTGTGGAAAGAACCATGATGTCCACTGTCACATGAATGGATAAAGAAGCAAGTGTATATATATATACACACACACACACACACACTGATACTCACACACACACACACACAGTGATACTCACACACACGCACACACACAATGATGTATTACTCAGCCTTCAGAAAGGGTAAATGCCATTTACATCGATGTGAGTGGAACTTGAGGGTATTATGCTGAGTGAAATAAGTGAATCAGAGAAAGAATTATCGTATGGTTTCACTCACATGTGGAATATAAGAAATGGTGCAGAGGATCATAGGGGAAGGGAGGGAAAATTTTATGTGAGGTCATCAGAGAGGGAGAAAAACCACGAATGACTCTTAACTACAGGAAACAAATTGAGGGTTGCTGGAGGGGAGGTGGGTGGGGGATGGGCATTAAGGAGGGCATGTGATTTGAAGAGCATTGAGTATTATATACAACTGATGCATTATTGAACTCTATATGTGAAACTATTGATGTTCTGTATGTAGACTGAATTAATTTAAATAAAAAAGTCTACCAACAATAAAAATAACAACAACAAAATACAGGGCTAGATGATGTCACTCGTGAATTCTGCCATACATTTAAAAAGAATTTATACCATTCCTTCTCAACACTTCCAAAAAGTAAACGTCGATGGAACACTTCCAAAATCATTTTATGAGGCCAGTCTTATCCTGACTGAAAGCAGATAAGGTCACTACAAAAAAAAGGAAATTACAGGCCAACATTCTTGATGAATATAGATGTAAGAATTCTCAGTAAATTATTAGCAAACTTAATTCAACAGTACATTAAAAGGATTATAAACCATGACTAAAAAAAATAAAATATAAACTATGACTAAATAAAATGTATTTCAAGGATGCAAAAATGTTTCAACATCTGCAAAGCAATGTGGTTCACCACATTAATAAAATAAAAGATAAAAATCATATGATTTTCTTAATAGATGCAGAATAACACTTGACAGAAATTCAACATTCATTTGTGCTAAAAACTCTCACAAGTGGATATAGACAGAATGTCTCTTATAACATCTTAAGGGCCATATGACTATCCCAAGTCTATCATCATATTCAATGGTGAAAAGCTGAAAGCTTTTCTTCTAAGATCAAGAGGGATGTCCACTTTTACTACCTTTATTCAACGTAGTATGGGAAATCCTAGCCACAGCCACTAGGCACAGAGAGAAAAAAAGAAGAGAGAAAGAAAGAAAGAAAAGAAAAGAAAGAAAGGAAGGAAGGAAGGAAGGAAGGAAGGAAGGAAGAAACAGAGAGACAGAAAGAGAGAAGCAAAGAAAGAGAAAGAAGGAAGGGAGGAAGGAAGGAAGGAGGGACGGAGGGAGGAAGAAAAATAAAAGGAGAAATAAAAGCCATTCAAACCAGAAAGTAGGAGTAAAAACACCTCTATGTGCAGATCACATCACTTTTTTATAGAAAACCCTAAAGACTCAAGCAAAAAAAAAGTGTTAGAACTAATAAATGAATTCAGTAAAGTTGCAGGGTGCCAAATCAATATACAAAGATCAGTTTTGCTTTTATACACTAATATTGAACAATCAGAAAGAGATATTAAGAAAATGATCCTATGTATAATTCACATAATTTAAAATATTTAGGAATAAATTTAACCAATAAGGTAAATAATCTGTACACCAAAAACTAGAAGACACTGATGAACTAAGTTGAAGAAGACACAAACACATGGAAAGATAGTCTGTGCTCATGGATAATATACTTACTAATATTATGTCTTACCTAAAGCAATATACAGATTCAATGTAACCCTTATAAAATTCTAATGGCACTTCACACAGAAACAGAAATAAAAAGCAATTTTAAACATTTTGTGGAACAGAAAGATCCCTAATAGCCAAAGCAATATTGAGAAAGAACAAAGTTGGGGACTTCACATTTCCTGAATTTATTCTCTGTTACAAAGCTATAGTAATTAAAATAGTATGGAACTAGGGGGAAAAAAAACAGTCATATATATCAATGAAACAAGAGTTAGGGTCCAGAAATAAACCAACACATATATAATTGACTAATTTACAATAAAGGATTCAAAAAATACAATGGGGAAAGGATATTCTCTTCAAATTATTATGCTGGGAAAACTGGACAGCCACATTCCAAAAAATAAAACTGGACCGTTGTCTTATACCCTACACAAAAATCCACTCAAAATGAATTAAATATTTAAATATAAGACCTAAAACCATAAAACTCATAGAAAAAAACATAGTTTTCCTTGATATCAGTCTTTGCAATATTTTTTTTTCTTTTTGACAACAAAAATAAAGGCAACAAAAACAAACAAGTGGGACTATTAAATAGCTTCTGCATACAAAAGGAAGCCATCAATAAAATGAAAAGGCAATGTACTGAATGAGAGAAAATGTTTGCAATTCATATATCTGAAGGTATTAATACCCCAAAATACATACAAATCAATAGCAAAAATAAAACAATCTAATTTTAAAAAAATGTGCAGAAGATCTCAGTAGATACTTTTCCAAAGAAGACATATGGATGGCCAACAAGTACATGAAAACATATTCAACACTTATTATTTGGGAGATGCAAATCAAAGCCACCATGAGATATCAGCACACCTGTTAGACTATCATAAAAAAGCCAAGACATAATATTCGTGTTGGTGAAAATGTGGAGATAAGGGAGCCCATGTACACTGTTGGTGGGAATATAAATTGATGTAGCCACTATGGAAAACAATATTTAAGTTCCTCAAAAAACAAAACAAACAAAAATAATAGAGCTACCATATGATCCATTATCCCACTTTGGTATACATCCAAAGGGAATGAAAACAGAATATTGAAAATGTGTCTCCACCCTTGTGTTCATTGCAGTAATATTCACTTAGCAAGAAACAAAAACAATCAAAATCAACTTAAGTGTCCATTAATGGGTAAAAATGATGTTGTATGTATACACACACACACACACACACACACACACACACACACACTGGAATATTATTCAACAGTGAAAAAGAAATACTGATGTTTTCAATAACACAGATGGGGGATTATGCTAAGTGAAATAAGACAGACATGAAAAAAAAAGCAACATAAAAAGACAAATACTGCATTGTATCACTTTTATGTGGAATCAAAAACAAAAAATTCAAACAGATTAGAAAAGTAGTATCAAGGGTTGGGACGGTGGGGGAAATAGGGAGAGGTTGGCCAAAGGTATAATCTTCTAGATGGAAGATGAGTAAGTTCTGAGGATTTGATGCAAAACAAGTGACTAAGTTAAAAATTGTATTGTAGAATTGAAATTTGCTTGAAGAATAGAATTTAAATGTTTTTACACCCCCACAAAAGATAAGTATGTGAGGTGACAGATGTGATAATTAACTGGATTTGGTCATCATTTCACAATGCTCAGGTATATCGAATCACCATGATGTACAGTTTAAATATCTTATAGTTTTAAAAGCCAATTATATTTTATTAAAGCTGAAAAAGAAAAAAAAAAGAGCAGTAGATATAAATGCAAATTCATCAATAATTCAGATGAAGTAGACTCAGTTCCTTCCAAACCACTATATTAATTTGCTAGGGCTGTCATATCGAAATACTGCAGACCAGTTGACTTACACAACAGAAATGTATTCTCTCACTGTTCTGGAAGTTAGAAGCCCAAAATTAATGTTGACAGGTTTGGTTTTTTCAGTAGCCTTTCTTCTTGGCTTAAATAGAACTGCTTCTTCCTGTGTTCTATCATGGTCTTCTCTGTATGTATCCCTGGTATCTCTTTGTACATTCAAATTTCCTCTCCTTGTAAGAACACCAGACAGATTGAGTTTGGATCTACTCGAAAAGCCTCATTTTAACTTAATCAGTTCTTGAAAGGCCCTCTCACCAAATACAGTCATATTCTGAGACACTGTTGGTTAGGGCTTCAACTTACAAATTTGGGATAGGGCACACAATTTGGGCATAACAGTCACAAACTACTAATATCTCAAGATAAAATAAACTGCATAGTATGATAACTATAAAAGAAATTGAATTTATAGCTAAAATTCTTCTGAAAAAAGAAATCTCCAGGTCTGGATAATTTTTTCTGGTGAACCAAATTAAAGATTTAAAAAAGAAACACCACCAATTATTTTCCAGAAAATAGAAGAGGAAATACTTCTTAACTCAAATTATGAAGCCAGCATTATGCTTATATTAAGCTAGAAAACACTACCAAAAATAAATGAATGAATGAATGAAAAAGAAAATTACATACCTATTATCCTTTTAAACACAGATGCAAAAACCTTCAACAAAAATATTAGCACATCAAATCTCACTCTCTTCATATACATAAACAAATAATAATAATATGCCCTGCCAATTATAGTTTATTCCAGCAATGCAAAAGTGCCCCAATACTAGACAAACACTGTATCTCACCATATCAGCAGTCTAAAGATAAAAATTCAAAATATTAATTGAACAGTAAAAATAAGATATTTGATAAAATTAAAGTCGATTCCTTATTAAAACCTCAGTGGATTAACAAACTAGGGAAATTCCTAAAGCTGATAATGAGCATCTAAAAAAAACGGTCTTAGGTAACATAAGCATATGTAATAGTGAGAGAGAATGGATGATTTGCCCCTAAGATCTGACACAAGGCAAGGCTGTCTGCACTCTCTACTGCTATTCTACATAATAATGAAATAAGTCAAGAAAAAGCAATAAAGGGCATACAGATTGAAAGTGAAGATATAACCATGCAGTAAATTTGCAAACAATAAGATCGTCTGTATAGAAAACCCCAGAGAATCTATTGAAAATTTCCTAGAATTAATAAACAATTTTAGCAATTTTACAGGATATGAAGTCAACCTCCACATAAAAATCATATTTCTTCTGTATATTAACAATGAATTATTGAAAACCAAATTTAGGAAAAATATTATCAGCAATAGTTACAAAAATAAAATATGCTGGTATTTATCAAATAAACATATGTAAGATCTGTATGGTGAAAATTACCAAACACTGATGAAAAGAATGAAATAATATCTAAATTACTGGAAAGATATATTTCTGTTGTGGAACATAAGCCTCAAAATATTTAATATGCCAATTATCACATAATGTTATATATAGATTTAATCTAATTCCAGTAAAATCCTAGTGTGAACATTTTTAAATATAGACAATTGATTCCAAAATTTATATGGAGGGCAAAGAAACTAGAACGTCTGAAACCATTTTGAAAAAAACTAATTGAAGAAATCACACTATCTGGTTTTAAGACTTAATATAAAGCTGTAAATAATCAAGGCAGTATGATATTAACAAAAGGCTCTACACATAGATCAATGGAACATAATAGAGTCCAGAAATACACTGATACAAACATGACCATTTTATTTTTGACAAAGTTAAAAAGACAATTGAATGTAGAAAGGATAACCTTTCATCAAATTAGTTTGGAAAGATTGGACATTTTTGTGGAAATAAAAGAACCATGACTTAAACAAATGTTAGTCACTATTTTTTTTATACAAATATTAGTTAAAATAAATTATATCTCAAATAGAAACCACAGAACTATGAAACTTTTAGAAGAAAATCTTTGTTATCTGAGGTAAAGACAAAGAATTCTTAAGATCAATCCCAAAAGTATAATTTATAAAGTAATAATTTGAGAAAAGTAGATTTTATTGAAATTTTAAACCCTCGCTCTATTAAAAACACTACTACTGGGGGCGCCTGTGTGACTCAGTTGGTTAAGTGTCTGACTTTTTATTTTGGCTCCGGGTTTTGAGGTAGACCCCCATGTTGGGCTCCACACTGGGCATGGAGCTTGCTTAAGATTCTCTCTCTATCTCTTTCTCTCTCTCTCTCTCTCCTTCTACTCCTCCCCCACTCTCTCCCTCTTAAAAAAAAAAAAAAAAGGAAAAGGAAAAAGAAAAGAAAAGAAACAAAAAACACTACTACCAGAATTATATGCCATAGCCTGGGATAAAATTGGCAAATGACATATGCAACAAAATTACTTCTATCCTGAATATTTAAAGAACTCTTAAAACCCAACTGTAAAAAAATAAAAATCTAATTTAAAAATGGGCATGAAATTTGAATGTTTCCCCAGTGCAGACATAAACTTGGCTAATAAGCATATGAAAAGATATAAAAAATAAATAGCCATTAAAGAAATACAAATTGAAACCATGATAAGCTATCACTACTCACTTATCAGAACGGTTAAAATATAAAATACTGGCAGTACAAATTGCTGTCAAGTACATGGATCATTTAGAACTCTTACACATTTCTTGTACAAATGTAAAGTATTATATCCACTCTAGGAAACAGTTTTATAGTTTCTAATAAAGTCAATCATACATTGTCATGTATCCCAGTAATCCTGTTCCTGGATACCAAACCTGAAGAATCATAATCTTCAATTTTCACACAAACCTATACATAAATGTTTGTAGTAGCTCTGTTCACAATATGCACTGGAAACAACTCAAATGTTTTCAGCACGTGAATGGCTGAACAAACAATATATATCAACGCAATAGAATACTGCTCAGCAATAAAAAGAAATGTATTGTTCATACATAAAACAACTTGAATAAAGGCACTATATAAGTGAAAGAAGGTATTCTCACCAGGTCACATGGCATAGGATTTCATTAATATGGTATTCTTTAAAGGCAGAACTATTCTGATAAACCACAGATCAGAGGTTGCTAAGGTTATGGCTTAGGAAGATACGTTACCATAGTGGGATGGTATGAGAGAATTTGAGGAAGTGATGGAGTTCTCTATGGTGACTGTGAAAGTGGTTACATGAATCTATATTGGTGTTAGAATTCATTGACCTGAATTATCAAACAATAACCATTTTACCGTATAATTTAAAGTATTTTTAAGTGTAATAAAAAGTGAGGAAAACATAAATGAGAGGACTAAAATTCCAAATAATATAAGGTGGCTTACTTTTTTTAACTTAATGAGATTTTCCTGGACAAAGTGTTACACACCTAGGCACTAATAAAATTTAGATTAATGTGGATTGTTCAAAAAAGATCAGCATCAAGAAAGGTTTTTTTTTAATTAGATGCATAGGGTGGTGGTAATTACAATTAATATTAAGCTTGTTGTTGATGTCACTATAATTTCAGGAGAAAAATAGAAGAACAAACACTGTGAATTCTGAAAGAAAATTATTATTGGTGGCATTTCTATCTAGTTTACAAATATCATACTAAATATTTTCAATTTATTTTTGATAAGTTTTCTGGGCTAATAGATCTGAGAAGTGTAATAGACGAAGTGTATCTCCTTAAACTTCATTACTAGAAATGACCCTTGGAGAAATCCACAATATTCTATTGCATACAGGAATTCCTAGAATATTAGATTCATGTCTCGACACCACATTTTCCATAGAACAAATAAAACTTACTGTGCATTTAGAATAATGGGTTTCTAAAGTTAGCAATATAATTTTAAAAGCCAATAGTAATAACCAATTCATGGGATTGTTGTAAGAAGTAAATTTATTACCAGATGTCACCCATGTAATATAGTGCCCATAGCATATATAGCAAAGGATTAATAGTGTGTTTTATGGAACTTTACAGTTTACAAACACTCCCAACACTAATAAATGTGTAGTTATTTGCTCTAGGTTATGCTGTAAGTTTCTGAGTTTAACCAAAATTTTTTTCCAATGTACTTTCCATTAAATCTTGCTTTTATATAGTGATGATTAAAAGGAACAGATATATTTAAATCAGAATAGGAAAATATGATTCATAGGGAGAGGAGAAGCATAAAAGCTTTTGTCTCAAATTTGTGGAAACTGAACATGAAAAAGCACTTACTTATTTGACTATTGCTTCATTCAGAGAATGATAGCAAAATAAGTTCAGGGTGTTAAGCATTGTGAGAGACATCAGTAGTGAAATAATATGGGAGCAGCCTATTCCCAAGGTGCAGGAAATAGGAAAAATATGTTTTCTGAAGAAGTTTTGTGATTGATATCAAGATTTACATTTATAAAAATTAAAATTACACCAAAATAGATTTTTCTTTTGTTAAGATTTTATTTATGTATTTTAAAGAGAAAGAGGGAGCAGGGAGAGGCACAGAAGGAGAGAAAGAATCTCAAGTAGCCTCCATGCTGAGCACAGACTTCTGATGCGGGGCTTGATCTCCCAACCCTGAAATTATGACCAGAGACAAAACCAAGAATTGGATGTTTAACCAACAGATGCCCTGATTTCTCTAACCTTTAAAGTTATGAGAATACCTATTAGAAATTTAGGTTAAAAAAGGAAAATCATGAAATCTAGATCATTCTTTTTGAAGATGAGAACAATTTTGTTATATTTTTGCAACTTTTAAACTAATTTTGTGAAAGAGGGTGATCACACAAATTGCAGTAGACCTAGAATAAAAATGTTTGCCTTTATTTATATTTCAATAAATACTCTTAAGAAACTCATTATTTGCTAATCTATGTTAAATAATATAGAGACTCTCCTTAAGGATTAAATGAAGTGAAATAACCAATATAAGTTACCTAGTATAACCTAGAGCAAAATAACAAAAAAAAAATGTTTTTGACGTATAGAATTCATTACTTCCCTTGTTATTTATTTTTAAAAACTGGTTAATAATAATAATAACAACAACACATGATGACCATAAATAGATGGTCAAGAGTGCTGTAATATATTTGAAAGTTTGTAATATATGTAGGTAATAGAAATGTGTGATTATAAATACAAATTATTAAATAATATTTTGACAACTAGAATTCAAATAAGTTTTCTAAATCAGAACTTTGTAAAAAAAATAATAAATGAAATAGCTAATAGTCAACATTTTTATTACCTAATATAGACCTAACGAAAAGAGGTCAATTTAGAAGACAAAGTTATATTCTACCTTCACCCTAAATCAAGGATATCCTGAGTTTATCCACACAAATTGTTCACAAGTCTAAATTGTACCATATGGTTATACCTGTGGCTTTTCATCTGGTATCAAAATGGATCTCTAGAATGAAAGAGAAGGACTACATGAAAAGACCCTAAAAGTAGTAGTAATTTGTTTAACTAGGTTGTTTGCCTTTGATTTAGTCACCATTATTAATTACTATGGAGTCTTAAATTCTTATCTCTTTCTGCTGCTTTCTGAAGGCACAGGGGAGAAGAATAAGGCACAAACAAGTCAGATTGTTCTGAGAAAGGAAGCAAAGGTCACCGTTGAGAAGAGTGCAGCCCAAACAACTCCTCAGTCCAGTATTTAGAGATACAAGATAACAATCAATAAAGGAGTCAAAGGAGATTATAGATAAGCAAGAAGAAAAGCAAGATATGCCTGATCAAGCAGTATAGGATTGTGGTTGAGTAAATAGATTTAAAGAGATCATCTAATTAACTACAGGTGATCTCTGGAGTACGGGAGATAACAAAAAAATTAAAACAAATAAGGAGCAAAAGCATGATGTCCTTCTCATGGAGCTTATGGCCTTGTCAAAGGTGAAAAAAGTAAATAAATAAATAAATACATACATACATAAATAAGTAAAAAAAAAGAATAAATAATCATTGATTGAGCTATGTGCTCCAAAGGATGAAACAAAACAAACAAAACAAAACCTGATCAGACTTGGGTTTAGAGAGGTTTTAAATGATCTGATATCTTAATGATAATGGATTCTTAGAAATTAACTAGGTGAAGTCACACTGTTTGGGGGAGTGGGGTTAATTTTGTCCTAACAGGCAGCATGAGCAAAGGCTTAATGGTTAAGGAAGAAGAAGGAAGTGAAGGGAAACTTCTCTGGCTGAAAATAAGAGAATGCCGAGAAAATGGTCCAAACCTGTAGGATCTGCTGGGTAGTTTTAAGGATAGTGGTCTTCGTCTTAAGGACAAAAGAAAATTATTGAAGGGTTTTCATATTAATTCATTACAGGACAGTTAATTCATTTATCTTGTTTTCTACAAAACAGGCAAGAGATGTTTCTAGCTTATAATAGGAGGACATGGACATGGGAAGAAGTAGTCATTACAAATATTATACTGTAAATATGTGTGAGTACTATTTGTGTGAGAAAGTTTAATGATATTCAAATGAAGTAATTCTGGTTCTCAAAAAAAATCTGCTTCTTTAAATGTATGAAGGCCCCTGAGCTAAGGAAAAAAATGGTATTTGCATAATTTAAAGAAGTGTGTTGATTTATTCCATTTCTGAAGCACTCCTGGAGCCTTCCCAGGAATCTAGATAATGATACCAATTGCTTCCTCTCTCCATCAAGGCACAGTCCATAAACTTTGTGGATAATATGTCTGCCCAAGGTCTAAATATCTGAAGAGTTAAGTTTAAATTTTGCTATTATTCATATAGTTCTAAGGCTGCTTGAAGTTAACTGTGATAAACTAGCCATTTTAGTGAATGATCTGAACAGTAGTCTCAGCAACACTGGGTGCAAATTTATTCAAATTGACACTAAGGAAGTCATAGATCTTTCATTTGAAATGCATTATAGTATTTTTCTGTGTGCCAAGAAAGTTAAAGAAGATAAAGATCTGTCTAGCAAGCAAGCATGAATGCAAAAATCAACAGCATTGCCGCAATTTATAAGCTGTTCTTTCATGGTTTGGGATGGGTATATCTACAATTTCAGAAGACTGGTTTCTTGTAATGGATTTTAAGTAATCTGAGAATCTATGGCTCATAAAGGGAAGTGAAATAATGAGAAAACTTTTGGGAGACAAAGGAAAAGCACTACAATACCAAATGGAATTAGGGCAATTGACAAGATCTGAGAAGAGCTATGTTGCCAAAAGGGCTACACTAACTATTTCAATTACTAATCAATGCAATCCTTGAAGTCAGTGGTATTACTATCTCTGTTTTATAGTGGATGGTGTTTAGGAAGTAACGTGATTTGCCCAAATGAGAGAATTAGTAATTTATAGAATCTGAATCTGAGCCAGTGATATCTCTAAATTAAGAATCATTGTACTAAACCATCCTTTCACCCACTGGAGGGTTAATCAGAAAGCGCACCCCAGAAAATGTCCCTGCAAAATAGAGATTCTCATTCTGGAATATAGAGAAAAGGTAGTACTTTGTACTTCCTTTTTGGTTTAAAAGATAAGGTTAAATACTATAATTTGTTAAATGAGGATCATCAATATTTAATCAGCTTCCTGGTATTCTTTTTTTTGTTATGCTTCAAAGTAGTAGTAAGAACCATTGGGTCAGTGAAAAAAAGAAAAACAACACTTCTTAGAAGGAGATATCTCAGGGTACCTGGATGGCTCAGTTGGTTGGGCAACTGCCTTCGGCTCAGGTCATGATCCCAGAGTCCTAGGATCGAGTGCCATATCAGGCTCCCAGCTCTGTGGGAAGTCTGCTTCTCCCTCTGACCTTCTCCCCTCTCATTCTCTCTCTCTCTCAAATAAATAAATAAAATCTTAAAAAAAAAAAAAAAGAAGGAGATATCTCAGATTTACCAGCGATTGCAGTCAGAAACTGAGATCCTAAAGCAAAATTTAGTAATTCTGATATTTCAAGGAAACGTAAAATAAAAAGATAGCATTGTTCTGTGCCCTGGAATGAGTTGTGCTGAAAGCATTTATTGGACATCAAACGCCAAAATGAAACTGAAAGTCAAACAAAATAACAAAATGAGTCTGGCAGAAGGAGGCATTCAAATATTTGTTCAAAGCAGGACAAATTAAGATTCCCTGACAAAGCAAATATAGCTCAAAATCTGTAATTTCTCTTTCTTACCAACAGGATAAAAGCAAGTATCATATCCAATAGTGAAAAATCTCCATTACCTGGTTGTTGTTTTTCACTAAAATCATGTTTCATTAGCTCTTTATTCTGATCCATACTAGGATAAGCTTATTGATTGGTCCTTTATATGCTGACTTGATTTAGTATTTTTCATCATTTCCGACCTCTCTTTCCCCAACCCTTACCCTCATGAATGCATGCTTAGACTACATAATTAGTTTATTCCACTACTTATAGTTGGGGTATTTCCTTTCATTAACTTGAATGTTCACCTCTCCTTTTCCGTCGATCCTTAACTCACATTTTTCAATATACCTATAAATTGACCTTCTCAAAAAAGCTTTTCTGGATTAATCTATAGGAATGAAGTTATCTTTTATGACTATTCTAAAAAAGGTTTATATTTAGAAGAAACAAATTAGACCAATAGATATAGTGCATTTCTTTCTTCCTGTTTTCGATAGGGCCTACACCTTGAGAAAATTCACATATCTGAGTGTCATTTCACATGCACACACATACCATATGCATTCACACATCTACAATCCACATACACATATACATACACACTAACATAGACACACAATAATATGGACGTATAGACACCTGAGAGAAGTACTCTATTTGCTCACATAAATTTTGTTTTTAGGCAAGAATTAATTAACTGTTATGTGGGAAAAATGTGTCATTGGCAGTTTAATACCACTAATAGTTATTGAGATAATGGGAAGCCAGTAGTAAAGCAGACATGAAATATATCCTTCTTAGAACTAATAAAGATACAAGTAAAATTAATCTTTGATAGAAGTTAAAATAGTGATTTGCCCTGGGGGTTGAAGAGTATGGGTGAAAATTGACTGGATATGTTATATATTTTAACCCTGTTGGTGGTTATATAAATTCAACTTTTGTACTTCACTATTTACAAACATTCTTCAAAAAATGTTTTAAAATAAAAAATAAGATACATGGGATATGTATACTACCAAGTATTAATCTCCAACAATATTTAGGTAAACTACACATTTCTCCTAAACCTTTTATGAAAATTATATTTTGCCCTCCTTTTAGGAAAGTTACCAGGACAGAGTTATTCTATAAAGTTGTCATAGAAAATGCCATTTATAATGTATTAATATCTCAAAATAAAATCATTGCCGACAGTAATTGCCCTATTAGGTCACCAAAGGAAATTATGCTCACTAATATATTTCTCTTTCATTCTTTTTCCTCAAGCTGTACATACAAGCTGAGAGCAATATAATCTTACCCAAGTGGGAAATGAATTATTTTAATAAATTACATGTATCACATTTGTATTGAATATTTACTATAAGCGGAGGCAAAAAAAATTGGGATTTGCAGTTCATATAAATGCAAAGGTGGAGGTTACTTTAAAAAGTGAACAACTTAAAAAAAAAGTGAACAACTTTATGAATAATTACTTATAGTGAAAATGTATTTATAATTAGAATACATCAATTATAAACTTTTAAAACATTAATATCAAAATAACGTTTCTGAAAAAAATAATTGACAACTAAAAGTAAATGATTTTCTAGATTTTTCTCTGCATTTGACAAAATATTATGACATCATTTTTTAAGGGAGAATCAAGTTAATTCTTATCTCTAACATGGTTTATTAAATTGTTTTTATTACATCTCAGGAATTTTCCTTGCATCGTCACAACTTATTGGTAAACTCAGTTACCAATTGTGAAATTGGTTTGTGAAATTGGAAGTAAACTCTAAAGTGTGTTTTGTATATAAGCTGTAAAATGTTAAAGCATTTCCAGGGTTCTTATACATGTGCTTATTTTACATAGTTTTGAATTGATACTCATTAAGCAGCTTGTTGTCAATATACACAGTGTACTGGCATGTTTGATTTTTAGCTTACTTTCATTGATGCATTTTATTTCCCATAAGCAAGATATTTAAATGTTTCCAAAGTGTTCCTATGATTCACCTTTCTTAATTAATTTGATTATCAAACAATACAAAAGTTTACTCTTCATTTAAATTTTATCTCCTTCTCTTAATGAGTTACTGAATGGTATTATCTGTTATTTTGTTTAAAACTTATATTAATGTGTAAAAATATTTTTATTTTTTACTTATCTTTTTTCTGTTTTTCAAAATTTTTTATTTTTACCTGACTTTTTACCATTTAATTACTTAGCACATTGGCTGATAAAAATTTTTATTTCCTTTATATGTTCAAATCAGAAGTTAATAATTTTTCACTTGTTTTATTCATGCCACAAAGCATCTTTTTATTTTTTTTAAAGATTTTTTTATTTACTTATTTATTAGGGAAGAGAGAGAGTGAGAGAGAGCATGAGAAGGGAGAAGGTCAGAGTGAGAAGCGGACTCCCTATGGAGCTGGGAGCCCGAGGTGGGACTCGATCCCGGGACTCCGGGATCATGACCTGAACTGAAGGCAGTCGCTCAACCAACTGCGCCACCCAGGGGCCCACAAACTAGCTTTTTAAAATGCAGTTAAAATGGCTTATCCAGCTTAATAGATAATGTATGTCCATTGAGAAAGAAAAAGAACGTGGTACTTTTTATAATTGTATATGCTATATGATCAAGTATGTTTATAACAGATAGACTTTACCATTTTTAATGGCGTCAATGAAAACCAAATTCACTGCATATAATTTTGCATATCTGAAGGTAGAAAGAGTTTCCACAGACTAACTTCCAGCTCTATGTATTTCAAATTCTATTTCTCCTCTACCACTCTCATACTCCAGAGTATGTTAAAATATCAAATCTGGCTTTGCATCTCTCCATTTTGATGCTGGCTGAATCAGCAGAATGGGAGGTACCTATATTCCTGAAAGTCATTTTAATATCAGGATGACTAGGAATAACTTAGTCATACAGGAAACTGACTATGAAGCAAATGAATACATTCAACAAAACTTAGACTAAATATATCAGCAAGTGAGTTTCTCTTAGCTAGATCATAAAAGTGCGTATAGCCTCTCCAAGTCACCCAACAAGAAAGACAGTAAGTTTTGCAGTACAGTGTAAGTCAGAGTAAAAAGAGGTAGCAGTTTTAACTGATGGTGATTAAAATATCTCGTGCTTGCAGATTTTATAGAAAATATGACTTTGATGACACGTTTATAATCCCGCTCATTACTTCAAGAGCAGCCTTTTTTTCAGGGTTTCTGAAGCTTGAACTTCACTAGCTTTATGATTAATCTGCTTATATGACAGTGAGAGGGATACAATGAAACCACCTGCCTCATTTCTGTTAATTTTTTCATTTCTATTAATATACACTTTGACTCTTCCTTCCAGCTTGCATGATATCCAACCATTTGCCAATCTTGCATATTTTATAACTGACTCTGTGCTTTTAAATATGTGCTTATTTTCTGTTCTCTAGTCATTATTATTATTTTAATTCAATCCATTTGGCTATCATCTATGCTATCATCTACTCATTTTCCAGCTAATGGCTATAGCACCTATTCCTTCTCTGCTCAATTTCGTTTCATACATGTTATCATATCAAGCATTCAAATCGTATCAAGACCTTTCAACTTATGTCATATTCTTGCCTTGCTCATACCCCTTTAATATTCTCCATCGTCTACTGAATTAGTTATAAACTCCTAAGACAGGTTTCAAGACACCTATAATTTGACTTTTTTCTATATTTGTAAAAAATTTAAAAAGAAAGTGATTAACAAAGAATACATATTTCTATTACTACAAGTAGCTAATACTTTCCTTGAGACCAGAGATTGTTGTTTACCTCATGTATCTCTAATCCTTGACATAGAAATGTACACATATTCAATTTTTGTTGAAATAAAGTGAAAGACTACAACATACTGGATTGATGCAGACACAAAGAATATTCAAATGGAATCTCTCCCTAAAAGTTGTTATTTACATTAGCCAAGTGTCTAGACATTTGCAGATGAGAAATATACTAATCTAAGTTCACAAGTGATCAAACTTTACCAACTTCTTTGGTCTATTTGTAAAGATCATTACTGCAAAGTTGTTTTTATATTCATATCTGATATATTTTAGGAACTGCAAGTGATTTTAGCATCCTTGTTCCTTAAGACTATTTTGAGAAAGAGTCCCTCTCTACATCAGTCAAATGCAGTCTGGGGAGTATATCTACTAACTTATTTTGATTGATGCTTTTTACTATAGGTAATAGACCTTACACAAATGTGGGCAAAAATGGAGAAGTCAAGTTCTGAATGAGAGAATGAAATGATCAGAAAGTCACTAGCCAATTCACCTGAAGCGGTAGTGCAGGAGGACAAAGTGAAGAACAAGAAATATCAAAGAAGCCAAATGCATCCAGCGCCAAAATGGACCTAAAAAGAGGTGTTTCTGGAACATTCTATAGTAAGCTCTTGTACCTACATACTCACCACTGCTGTGGATCTAAAACCACTCTTAGCAAAGCCAGTAGTCTGAAAGATAAGCTGAATGGGGAGTGGAGGATAATGGGGAAACTTAGGGTCTGACCATAAAACTTTTCAAAAGTTAAGTCTGCATGCTTCACATCAACCTTCCAAAACTTGTGTGAGTTCTTCTTGGGACCAACTAACTCTAGAGTCATTAGGGCAAGAGGACTCAGGGAAGAATACTTTTAGTTTTAACCAAGTTGATAATCATACAATATATTTACTGTTGCTCTTCAAGAAATTCTTGTCCATTTGTGAACCCATGACAATTGGTTAACCAGTGGTGTTCTGGAAATTTTCTCTGGAAAAACTAAATAACTAAAAAACCAAGAGACTTGATTTTGAGTTCTTCCCAATTTCTATCTTGAAAATACTCACATTAAGGCCAATTTCAAGTACAAAAATGATCTCACTGAATATGGAGTTAGAAGAAATGCTAACGATAAACTCTCTTGAATCAGTTTGAGCATGTTCAAAACTCCATTGGTACCCTCTTCTCTTATTAATTGATATAATCAATATAATGCTGTCTTTGTTAGTCTTACAATTCAATTTTAACATCGGCTATAGGAATACAGATTTTTGTCCATCTCATCATCCTGCTATTGACATAAAAATCTATAGACTTCAAATTTTATTTAATTTGTCTTTATTTTTCTTTTTTTAAGATTTTATTTTATTTTATTTTATTTTATTTTATTTACTTATTTGAGAGAAAGAGACACAGCAAGAGAGGGAACACAAGCAGGGAGAGCTAAAGAGGGAGAAGTAAGCTTCCCAGGAGCAGAGAGCCTCATGCGGGGCTCTATCCCAGGACCCTGGGGATCATGACCAGAGCTGAAGGCAGATGTTTAACCCCTGAGTCACCCAGGCACTCACCCTTATTTAATCTGTTTTTCATGGCGAAATGTTTTTTCCTCCATTCTACTTAATCCAGTATTATGCCATGATATATAGATAGATAGATAGATAGAGATAGAGATATATAGATATCTCCATATAATATCCATAAATTGATGATATATCTATTTTTATATCTTAGGTAAAAGCTGCATCACCTTTAGTGGAAACTTCATGTGTACTTTACTGAAATATATTCTGCTGGGCACACAGCGAACTCTCTCAATCTAGAAATATGTATATGGCAAGAAATGGAAACAGTCTTGCATTATGTAATTATGCCTATAGTAATGTGTATTTATGTATTTTCATTTTTATTCCTAAAACTCTTATCTCTCTACTGTAGTCAATTTTTTTTAAAGATTTTATTTATTTGAGAGAGAAAGTGAGAGAGCATGAGAGGAGAGAAGGTTAGAGGAAGAAGCAGACTCCCCATGGAGATGGGACCCTGATATGGGACTGGATCCCAGAACTCAAGGATCATGACCTGAGCCAAAGGCAGTTGCTCAACCAAATGAGCCACCCAGGTGCCCTGTAGTTAAATTTTTAAAACTTTATATTCCAAGGAAATTATTCATTTCAGTTGGTTTTGGAATTCAATTAAATTCAGTTTTGTGAATTAGTCTCATACTTTTTCCCCTAGGTAATATATCTTTGAAGTTATTTTACATAGGTTCTTAAACTGATCCTTATGAACTTATTTTAGAGAAAAAAAATGTATTTATCTGCCAAACAAAGCAATTTAGTAATCAGCATGAAGCATTCATGTATCTACTTAATATGCACAGATACTAAGTGCATGGTTTGTAAGAAGAAGTTCAAAACACATCTGGTTAATTGTGATTTTTTTGAAATTTATACATGCTTCAGATGTTATGTATCTACTAGCTAATGAGTATCTTCTAAAATATATACTTGAAAATCACTTTTTGCTTGAACTATTTGTTTTTCTTTATTTTTAATATAAATTTTCCTTTAAAAATATACAACTCTGTCAATGAGCTATCATTTTTTTCTAAATTTCCATGTATAAATTACAATGCCATAGAATTATAAAAATGCATATTAGTTTTTCACTCATTTGATTTATACTTATTGCTCAGTCATTATTTGCCAGGCACTGAACTAAGCATTCAGGAAAGAGAAATGAAAGATATGATTTTTACCCTTTAAAAGTTCTCAATCTAGGAATGAAATGAGGGAAGTTAGCATCAATTTTAATACAGTGAGATAAGTGCTGTAAAATCAGAGAAGAGGAATGACTTAGAATGTGAGAATGTATAATGTATTTTTTATATTGTAGACCAATGGCCACTGAATTTGGAGAGTTCTGTTTCTAGAAATATATTTTGGGAGCAATAATGTATATGCTGCTACCTTTTCAATGCCTGACATTCAGGTCCTTGATTTCATATCTTTATAATAAATTTCTTCTCCATTTCTCTTTTTCCCCTAACATTTCAATTATATTTCATTAATTTTATTCTTAAATTTCAAAAAGATATTCCAGATTTTTGTTGTGAAAATCTTCCACTTGTGGAGCCACATTTTGGGATAGTATATTATTTCTTTGACAATTGTCTCACATCCCTTTTTTCTGTTCTCTCTAAAAGTCCTTTTGCTAAAACAGGAAATTTGGATTCACACACTCTGAAAAATTGAGAAAATAATCTAGGGATTCTTTTAATATTCTTCATGCTGGAAAAATTGCTTTTCCAAGTAAGAAGCTAAAATTGGAGTGAAATAAATATTTCAAATTTTTGATAATCCCTAAATACAAAGGTGGGTAAATAAAGCTTATTGAGTCTATTATGTGTACTAACTTGCATGTGTTAATGTGTCAGGTCATTTAATTCTAACAACAGTCTAATGAACTTTGCATCACCAAAATTTTCTGGGCAACAGTCAATTATATCATAAGTTTAATTCTGTACATTTTAAGAAAATGACAGCAAAGCAGTAATCCAAACAAAAGACTTTGTTTGACTGTACCAACTGCATGTTCATAAAGATGGCTCTGGGTCCAGATTAAGTATTTCTTTTCTTTTTAGTTAAATTATGGTACTTTGTGTTTTACTTATCATAGCAAGTATGACATTCTAAGGTGATCTACTATATATTTGTCTGTTACCTCTTGTACTAGTTTGCTAAGGATGCCACAATGAAGTACCACAGACTGGGTGGCTTGAACAACAGAAATTTTCTTACTATTATGAGTAAGGCTTCTCTCCTTGACTTGTTCATGGCTGTCTTAGCCCATAGCTTGTACATTATTTTCTCTTACCTGTGTCCAAATTTCCTCTTCTTATAAGATTACCAGTCATATGGGATAAAGACTCATTTTAATAACCTTATTTTAACTTAATTACCTATTTAAAAACCTCATTTCCAAATACAGTCACATTCTGAGGTCTTTGGAGTTAGGACTCTAACATATATATTTTAAGATAACACAATTCATCCCTCAACAACTCTGTTACAGATATAGGCTCTCTTAGGTCAGTAGTCCTAATTTTGTTGTTTACCATAATCAATTCAGCTTCTACTTCATTCAAAAGGAAAAAGTAAACCTGCAAATATCTGCTAATTGAAAAAGTAAGGGAATCAGTGCATGTGTATATAGCAGAGATGTTTATGCTCCATTGTCACAGGCACTTCAAGCATCAGAACTGTGGTTCCTGAGATTGGGTGAGCATTTTCTGAGACAGTTAAAAAAAAAAAAAGTGCTAAATTGGTAAGTGTAAATTTCATGAGATGATTAATTCATTACCCAAAAAAGTTTTGTTTGAACTTTTGTCTCTGTCTAGATGGAATGTCAGGTAAAATATAGTAATTTAACAATTCTTTTAAAAACAAATATATTTAAAAAAAATAAAAATAAAAAATAAAAACAAGTATATTTTAGAAAAGTTATTTTTTTAAAGATTTTATTTATTTGTTTGACAGAGAGAGATCACAAGTAGGCAGAGAGGCAGGCAGAGAGAGAGAGAGAGGGAGCAGGCTCCCTGCTGAGCAGAGAGCCAGATGCAGATGCGGGGCTTGATCCCAGGAATCTGAGACCATGACCTGAGCCTAAAGCAGAGGCTTAACCCACCGAGCCACCCAGGCACCCCTAGAAAACTTATTTTTTACACTATTCAGTTTACAGAAAAACATATGGTAAAATAGTGAAGATTTTTGAAATTTTTTTTAAGTGGAAATGATTATGTAGCATTTTACTTTGGGTTAATGGATAATTTTATTACTTTAGAAATAAAAGTGAATTTTATAACTTTATTCAAAGTTTAGTTCTAATTTATCACTTACCAAATCCTGCTGAAATATAAAAATCTCACTAGAGAATGTGATTTAATTTCAGGAAATATTGGGTCAAATGTATTACAAAGATTCATCTGCATATAAAAGACATTAGGCAACTAGATTGAAGATACTCTTATAAATGCGATCTACATAATCTTTGAAAAATGGTGTGCTCTAAACTGAATAAGGTAGATATTCTTCGAAGTAATAGACTTTAACTTTTTTTATTCTGGTAATAAACTAACTAAAATCTATTAGGCAGATGTTAAAATTAGAAATCAATTAACTTGCACATAGGTCTAAATTGAAAATTGTCTCCTGGAGTTAAGGACAAAAATAATATTTTAAGTAATTTTGTTTCTACTAGATTCTACTGGGCCTTTTGAAAATATTACTCAAAAGTTCTTCTTATCTTTTGAGACAATAATAGTATTTAACAGCTGTTCTTTCTCTTTCATATTTTTTTCTAGCTGTTTAGTTAGAACCATGACTAGGCTGAAATACACAAATCTAAAGAGTCCTAAAATGGAATAAACCCCAAAATTCCACAAATAGAAACTGCTAGTCCATCCCTCTATTTTTACCCAACATGATCCTGGTTCTTTCCATAGGGAAGAAAATGAATATCTCATTTCTGGCCCAGCACAAAGCTCTGGGTCCAACTTTTCTTTTACCTGTTTGGTTCTCCAAAATAAACAATTGGAAATGTGTTATTCTGAGGATTCTAAATATAAAGTTCATAAAGAAAATATAAAAATAGCACTTTATAATTATAATGGAATACAACTGAAGAACAAGAAAAAAAGGACTAAAAGTATAATGGCCAAATTTAATGAACTGTTCCTTAAAAATGTGTAAGATCCTAAGGCATCCATTTTGCTTTACATTAGTCTTTCTTCCATTTTATTGTGTCACCTTCATTTCTCAATACTCATTTTATCCATTTTAAATGCATATTATATAATATATTGATCATGCTCTGATAAGCTGTTCTAAATCTAGGTTTTAATATTTTATTATCAATGCTGTTTTCTTTCATTTTTTGTATAATTAAATAAAATACAATTATTTTATTTTTTTATATTTTATTTATTTATTTACTTGAGAAAAAGAGTGAGCAAGTAAGAGAGAACACTAGTGGCAGGCAGAGACAGAGGGAGAAGCAAACACTCTGCTGAGCAGGGAGCCTGATGCAGGAACTGAATCTAAGATTCCAGAGTCATGACCTGAGCCAAAGTAGACACTTAACAGACTGAGCAACACAGGCACTCCAAAATGCAATTATTTTAATATTCACAATGTATGTGGTGGAGAAAAATATATTATTTCAGATAGTATCACAAATTTAATTTTGGAACTTATCTCTAATTAGTAATAATTTTCAATAATAACCATTATTCATTTCAGGAAAAATAATTCTGATGTATATAGTGAGCTTTCAAAGAAACAATGCAGTAATAATTAGACATAGAGATTGTTTCTTCTTCTTAACTGGTAATTTTCACTAGAAATCCCCTGGAATATTCATTTAAAATATGCTAAATTTTGAGATATACATAAGATGTATGGATTGATTAAATTAACATTATTATTATTATCTAATTAAGCTCATGCTAAATATGTGACTAATACATTTAACATTCTAATAGCCTTTTACATAAACTTTTGAAATTGTACATTTTAAATCATTATATAATTTACTAAGAACAGCTATTCTCCTCTAAAATCATAGACTCTTCCATGATTTGACTTCTGGGGGCTCATATTGCTATAACTGTGATTGTGATAAATTATAAATATTGATCATTTAAAGTAAAGTTCAGAATCAAAATCGATGGTATAAAATCTTGCACATTTTTAACAAAGAGCTTGATAAATTAATTTGGGTTTTGAAATCATAGCTTGAGTACATAAAGTATAATTTTTTAAATATTCTTGCTCAATTCTATTGGAAAGATTTTATGGTTTTAATTATTGCAAATCTGAAACATCTGGTAAATTATCATTTTGTTCATTAGAGAACACTGGGAAAAGTTATTGTTATACTTGCTTTTGGCATGTTTTAAAATAGTTAAATTTCATGCTTACTTTTCATACTCACTGGGACCATATGCTGTAATTATCCAAGTGAGGTCACCAAAAGGTGAGAAAAGTAAAATTCTATACCAAAATATTTCACGAGAACTCCTTGTACAATGTTTGAAGCACTGTTAATAAGAGTAGAGAGTCGACATCCATAACAACTCCAACTGTATTTGTTGTTTTCACAATTTTTTTTTCAAATAGATAAAGGAATATGCTTTTTATCCTTACCCAGTATCAAATGTGAAAAAGAGAAAAGTAGAAGTCACATACTAGATGAATAACCTCTAAGTCACCCTATGTTGCCTCTATAGACATCCTCAATTATAGGAAATTAAGGGATTACCTCACAGGAACAAGAAGAAATATAGTCAACCTTTGGGATAACACACCAGCTCTAAGGAGATGCCTGTGGAGATTTTATAGGATTTATCTTAAAGATACGACTGAAAAACTAAATATTTTTCCTTTCCTCACTTCTCACTTTTCTTAGTTCATCCTAAATATTAGAAACATCATATCCCTCTTAAAAGATTATTGAGATGCCTAACTCCTAGGGATCCCAATCCACTCAATCCAGAAGACTTCCAAAAGACATCCATGACTAATAATAGCAGAAGATAGTGTTTAAAGTTAATAAAGCTTTGCTTAATTATTTTTTAATTAAAGAATTACTTGAGGATTTCACGTGCAAAATGTCTTCATCTCACTGTTACGTTTTAAATGTATAAAACCAAATTTAAATTGTTTAATTAAAAAACATGTTTTACATGAATTAGGATACTCATTGTATTCATGCTTAATATACTTTTGTTTTCCTAATTTGGGACCTTTAAAAATACTTATGGTGCAATGAAATTTGACTTCCATATTAAGGGGAAATATATTTCTCTTTAGGCACTTGGATCACTCATTTTCTTTCTTAGTTCATTTTCTTTCCTTTCTGCCTTAATTTTCATGTATCTATCTATATTACTGTAGAAAGATGTTGAACAAGCATGGATCTTTTACAATTAGATTGAAATCTAGTGGATGAGGGGCACCTGGGTGGCTCAGTGGGTTGAAGCCTCTGCCTACTTCTCAGGTCATGATCTCAGAATCCTGGGATCGAGCCCCACAGTCCTGCATCGGGCTCTCTGCTCAGCAGGGAGCCTGCTTCCTCTTTTCTCTCCGCCTGCCTCTCTGCCTACTTGTGATTTCTCTCTCTGTGTCAAATAAATAAATAAAATCTTAAAAAAAAAATCTAGTGGATGAAACAATAAGATTTAAGCGTCTGTTAGAATTGATTATTCAACAAAATCCAAAGTAAACTTCATCAAAATGATATAAGTACAACTGAAGATATCAATATATATAAAGATATTAACATATTATGTCTTTTGTTGTCTTAAAAATCTTACTATAAGACAATCAAAAACTTCCATTATCATTCACTTTATCATAATCAGTTGTTCTTAATGTTCATCTCTAAGCAGTGATACTGAAGTAAGTTATACAGCAAAGGACTTAGTTTTCTTTTTTGGGAAGTTGTCAAATAATTTATTGAAATACTTTTCTTTGTAGTCTTTAAATAGCAGTAAGATCGACAACCATCTACAAATTTAGCAACATCTTATGAAATGTTTTCAATTTTTGAGAGACACCAAAATATCATATTCTTTAGACCATGGAAGACTTTTGTAACACTCTTCAGCCTTTCAAAGAGCATTTCTAATGTGCGTACTTGTGTTCCAAAACCTCTCGTCAACTAGTTTTATGGTATATTAAAAGTATATTTTTAAGTACTTACTATCCAGAAACTTAAAGATGGAGAAATAAGTACAGTTTTCCTTTTGATTGTTTTATAGTATAATATATCTATAAACTAAAAGTTACCAACAAACAAACAAACTTGCAGTTGGTAGGTAACAAAGATTCCATGAAAACCATAGTCAAGCAGAAAGGGAGCTAGGAATAATGCTAAGTAGAATCTCTGAGTTGAGTGACAAGAATTTGCATTCAAGGCCTTCTCAGGGGGAGTCCTTCCCAGGAGGAAATGCAGAAAGTAGAGATTTTAAGATTCCCAAGGCTACTCAAGTCTCTGACCACTAAATACACATCTAGAGGTAAACTAAAATTAGCAAACAGATAAAACTAAAAGAACTAAACTGAGATTTGAGCGATTATCCATCAAAGAATGAATTTAATGTTTTAATTTAATCAAATTAATTGCCTGATAAAACAAACACTTCCACACTCTTGGGAGATATATAATAGAATATAGAGTCTCTAAAGCAAAACACACATCATCTAAGATACATCCAAAATTGGCAAACATATAAAGAACAAGAAAAGCCTATCCGATTTTCTAGAAATGACAACAGAGGACAAGTTCATGATGAATGACCCAGTTCTGCGGTTGTTAGACCAAAACTAAGAGAAGCCATTTAAGTATGCTTCATGTGGTAAAACAAAACATGCTGTTAGTGAATAAAATAATAGAAAACCTCAGTGGAGAAACAGAAAATAAAAAGAACCAAGTGGAAATATGGAACAGAAAAATACAGTATCTTAAGTACAAATTTTACTGGATAGAATTAATAGGAAAATAAAGGTGACATCAGAAATGGCCTGGGGATGCCTGAGTGGCTCAGTTGATTGGGCTGCTGCCTTTGGCTCAGGTCATGATCCCAGGGTCCTGGGATCGAGTCCCAAATCGGGCTTCTTGCTCAGCAGGGAGCCTGCTTCTCCTCTGCCTCTGCCTGCCACTTTGCCTGCTTGTGCTCTCTCTCCCTCTCTCTCTCTGACAAATAAATAAATAAAATCTTAAAAAAAAAAAAAAGAAATGGCCTGTTACTTCCCTCCTACCATCCTTCCCACCCTCCCTCTCTCTTAATTTAAACACTAGTAAAATGCAGTTTTATATAACAGTATCATAAAACATGTCTTTTTTTAACTTTAATTTTATTTGAATGTTTATTCTGTCTGCCACAATGAAATAGATCCATAGCAATTTTTTTCTCCCCATATATGTTTATTTTAATTTTTCAGTGTTACAATTTAAATTTTATTTAAATGTTTATTCTGTCTGCCACAATGAAATAGATCCATAGCAACTTTTTAAATGTTGGCATAACATCCATTTATAAAGTTCTAATTTGATTTAGGAAACTAATTGCCTACTGCAATTTTAATTAAAGCCTTTAAGTGCCTTTTTGATCCCTGACTGTCCAAGCACATAGTATAATTGAACTTCTTGGCTTCTTGTTTTTTAGGTAGTGACATGAGACTAGTTTGGGTGAATGAGTTGGGAATTAAAGCTATCTGCCTCACTTCAAGCCAAAACATGAACAATACTTTGCACTCTTTCCTTTTGACAAAAACTTGCAACATTATAGTTAATGACTGAGCCAGCC
>CM052815.1:64945967-64967834 GCA_028533885.1 Nasua narica
CCCGCAGAACCTGCCTCTGGGAGGGTCAGAGTGTGGCTCAGTCTGCCTTTGAGCTAATTGGCCCAGACACTCCTGTGGGTTGGTTTGGGTTAGCCAATAGGAATGCGGAACCCCTGACCCGGAAAGAATATAAACCCCGCCTTTTGCCCGCCAAACTGGAGCGCCAATTCTGGCCAGGGTGATAGGCTAGTTCAAACAGTTACTAAGTAACTTTCTGTGTGTTACAATCTCATTGGCCACTGGCCCCTCTAAAACTGTTGCGCTTTTTGAAACTCGCTCTCTTTCTCTACTTCACGCCACTGCATCTGTGAGTGTGGGAGACTGAGCTCAAGCTAGCTTGAATAAAGGGCTTTTCTGCTTTTGCATCGGACTCAGCTCCCTGGTGGTCTTTGGGGATCTCAAAATCTGGGCATAACATTGCAAGACAAACTTTAAACATGTTATATAAACTTAGGACCCAGGAGGCAAAGAAACTTATATTAGAGACTAAGATGATGATCCATACTGTACAATAGAAACACTTGATAACACAAAGAAACACAAGAAAAATGTTCAATCACTCTACTAATAAAAGCAAGTCTATATTAAAAATGGAAAGTGGAGACTCAACTTATGTACTGAATTTGAAAAATTTCTAAGCTTTTCAAGCATTCTTTTACTGCTTTCTGGAATTTATAACTTTCTGCAAAACAATTTGGTAATATGAGTCTTTTGGCAATATGAAGATTATATTTTATTTGTTCACTTAAATTAACAATGCAGTAACTCTGCTTCTAGGAATATGAATAAAAAAGCATCAAGAGCATTCAAAAAATTCTGTAAAAAATCAAATATTACTGTATATTTATAATTATCTAAATTGAGACCAAATGCTCATTATGTTTTCCATAGAATGAATAATTGGAAATACTTAGAATTATAGGTTCAGAGATATTTAACGTCATTACAAAATATATGGATATAACATTAGGTGCAAAGAAAGTACAAAACTTGCATGTTCAGTGAAGAATCTCCCAGATAAAAATAGAACAGTAGAGTATCCAGTTTGTGAACCATCAGACCCATCACCCAAGAAACCATCAGTTTCTTTCTGATGGTACCATCATACCCTTCTGCCACTTTCTTCTTGGCCAAGACTCTGTTTTCTATTTTTATAAATAAACTTGGATTACTCTTCATAAGAAGAACTTAAATATTGATTTATACTTTTGGATTTCTCATTTGAATCTATTACATATATGAAATACAATAAAATTTTCTAAGAGCATGTACAAGTATCTAAAAATCCTTAATACATGTAAATAACATTCTGTATCAATGTCCTGCTTAAAAACTTTTCATTTGTCAAGGGCCAATGATACCACAGTCTGAAGTGACAGTAATTCTCCTTTATACATACAATTTTCCCTTTTTGTTTTCTCAAAAATAATCTTAAATGTTTTTTTTTTCTCAAAAGTTTGCTTAAATTGTAGACAATAACATAGACTCATTGAAGGTGAGCAAAATGTAAGATGCTTAGCCGGAGTTGATATTTAGAAACCTTAAAATTATGTTTCCCCTTCTTTGAAGAATAGCTCAGAAAGATAAAAAATTACTTAGAAATATGGAAATCTTAAGCAATTTATTTTCAAATTCTATGTATATACATGGAACAACATTTTTGTAATTTAGGCCACTTGAAACAAAATCTTTACATTATTAAAATAAACTCTGGTTAAAAGTTATGACAAATTATCCAAAAGAAACATTTTTTTTTCTTTACAATTAGCCATAATTTTTGTAGAATGCAAAACGTAAAACTTTTGGATTAATAGTGTTTTAGAAATTCTAAGTTTATTCACTTTTGGCTATTAATTTGACACAAATTTGAAAATGTAAGACATTGCTTTATATATTTGATATATATGAAAACAATATCATTTGTTTTGAGAATAATAAAAATAACTAAGATTTTCTCCTATAAAGTTGAAGAAAGGCAAACTATTGAACAAAATTTTCCCACAGACCCTAAAAAAATATACATACACTAAAATGCACACATGTATTCACACAGGCATGCATACAAGTACCTGTGTGTACATCCCAATAACTGGTGTGGAGTAAAAGAGGGAAAAAAAAGAAAAAAAAAATCGGTATACTAATAGGTATTATGGAAGAAAATGGAGTAATCTCTATTCACTGAAAAATTTTATGTCAATTAAATCTTTCTCTCCATGAAATTTGCAATTTAATATGTTTCAGTGGACAGAATGGGTTTATGGGAACAAATTGGTTATCAAACACTTTCCTCTTCATCTAATAATTTCTTGACCTTGGCTAAGTTACTGAAATTATATGAACATCAATTTTTCTCCCTTGCAGTATTGATCTTGGTTACACAATAATGCCCAATAAATGTTAGCTCCTCCCCTGAGTTATTCCTCTACCTTCCTGACTGATTTGCTAATTCTTCTTTTTTTAAAAGATTTTATTTATTTGTTTGATAGAGATCACAAGTAGGCAGAGAGGCAGGCAGAGAGTGGGAGAAGCAGGCTCCCTGCTGAGCAGAGAGCCCAATGTGGGGCTCAATCCCAGGACCCTGAGATTATGACCCAAGCTGAAGGCAGAGGCTTTAACCTACTGAGCCACCCAGGTGCCCCTGATTTGCTAATTCTTGACATTCTGCATTTTATAACATTCTTTCAGAAAAATCCTATTGCTTTGATCTCCATGTGTAGTTCTTTTCCAGGATGTCTTATTTTTGACTTTTAATTGTTTCTATTATTAATAACTCATCACCTTCTGAACTCTTAAATATATGCATTTGCATTATGTCTTTGCATTATGTCTCTGATTCTTTATTCTTTCATGTTTTCTCCAGACCTTCCCCATTCCCTCAGCTTCTAGAATGACAGTGCTTAAGACCTTCAATTTCATGCTAATTAGGTATTATACTGGTACCGTAAGTGCTGAAAAATAGAAAATTTGTATATATATTGTTCTTTCATCATTTCCTGGCACATGTTCCTAAAACCCTTGCCATTTCCCAAGCAATGAGAGCACTAGGAACATCCTTTGTTTTAGCATTTGGTCTTTGACCCCCAATTCCTAATGCTAACCTCTTAAATCCCTTGGAATTTCTTGGATGATAGGAAAGTCTTTTTTTTTATGTTCAATAGCCAACATACATCCTTAGTTTCTGATGTAGTGTTCAATGATTCATTTGTTGCATATAACAGCCAGTGCTCATCACAACACGTCCCCTCTATAATACCCATCATTTGGTTACCCTAACCCGCCAAACCCTTCCCTTCTGTAACCCTCAGTTTGTTTCCTGGAGTACAGAGTCTCACATGGTTTGTCTCCCTGTCTGATTTCTTCCCATTCAATTTTCTCTCCCTTCTCCTATGGCCTTCTGCACTATGCCTGTGAGTGAAACCATATGATTATTGTCTTTCTCTGTTTGATATATTTCACTAAGCATAATCCCCTCCAGTTCCATCCATGTCAATGAAAAAGGTAGGTATTCATTCTTTCTGATGGCTGAGTATTGTATTGTATATATGAACCACATATATCCACATATATTGTATATATAAACCACTGAGTATCCATTGTAAATATGAACCACTTCTTCTTTATCCATCCATCTGTTGAAGGGTATCTCAGCTCCTTTCACAGTTTGGCTATTGTGGACATTGCTGCTATGAACATTGGGGTGCATGTGCCTCCTCTTTTCACTACATCTGTATCATTGAGGTAAACACCTAGTAGGGCAATTGCTGAGTCATAGGGTAGCTCTATTTTTAATATCTTGAGGAACCTCCATACTGTTTTCCAGAATGGCTATACCAGCTTGCATTTCCACCAACAGTGTAAGAGGGTTTCCTTTTCTCCACATCCTCTCCAACACTTGTTGTTTCCTGTCTTGTTAATTTTTGCCATTCTAACTAGTATAATGTGGTATTTCATTGTGGTTTTGATTTGTATTTCCCTAATGGCAAGTGATGTTGAACATTTTTTCATGTGTCTGTTAGCCATTTGTATGTCTTCTTTGGAGAAAGACCTGTTCATGTCTTCCACTGATTTATTGACTGGATTATTTGTTTTTTGGGTGTTGAGTTTGAGATGTTATTTATATATCTTGGATACAAGCCCTTAATCTGTAATAGCAGTTGCAAATATCTTTTCCCATTCTGTGTGTTGCCTCTTAGTTTTGTTGACTGTTTCCTTTTTTATAAAAGGAAAAAAAGCTTTTTATCTTGATGAACTCCCAAAAGTTCACTTTTACTTTTGTTTCCCTTGTATTTAGAGATGTTAAAGGGGTTGCTGCCTACATTCTCCTCTAGGATTTTGATGGATTCCTGTCTCACATTTAGGTCTTTTATCCATTTGACTTTATCTTTGTGTACGGTGTAAGAGAATGGTCCAGTTTCATTAGTCTCCATGTGGCTATCCAATTTTTGTAACGCTATTGATTGAAGACACTGTTTTTTTCCATTGGATGTTCTTTCCTGCTTTGTTGAATATTAGTTGACCATAGAGTTGAAGGTCTCTTTCTGGGTTATCTATTATGTTCCATTGATCTATGTGTCTGTTTTTATGCCAGTTGTAGGCTGTCTTGATGATTACAGCTTTGTAATATAGCTTGAAGTCAGGCATTGTGATGCCCTCAGCTTTGGCTATCATTTTCAACATTCTTCTGGCAATTTGGGGTCATTTCTAGTTCCATACATACTTTAGGATTGTTAGTGCTAGCTCTATGAAAAATACTGATAGTATTTTGATAGGGATTGCATTGAAAATGTAGATTGTTCTGGGCAGCATAGACATTTTCACAATATTTATTCTTCCAACCCATGAGCATGGATTTTTTTCCATTTCTTTATGTCTTCCTAAGTTTCTTTCAGAAGTGTCATCTAGTTTCTAGAGTATAGATCTTTTATTTCTTTGATTAGTTTTATTCTTAGGTATCTTATGATTTTTGGTGCTATTGTAAATGGAAATAATTTCTTAATTTCTCTTTCTTCAGTTACATTGCTAGTGTATAGAAATGCAACTGGTTTCTGTGCATCGATTTTATATGCTGGCATGTTGCTGAATTCCTGTATAATTTCTAGCAATTTTGGGGTGGAGTCTTTTGGGTTTTCCTCATAAAGTATCATGTCATCACAAAGAGTGAGAGTGTGACTACTTCCTTGCCAATTTGAATGCCTTTTGTTTCTTTTTGTTGTCTGATTACTGAGGCTAGAAATTCTAGTACTATGTTGAACAATAGTGGTGAGAGTGGTCATCCCTGTCATGTTCCTGACCTTAAGGGAAAAGCTTTCACTTTTTCCCCATTGAGAATGGTATTTACTGTGGGCTTTTCATAGATGGCTTTTATGATATTTAGGTATGTTCCCTTTATCCCTAAACTTTGAAGAGTTTTAATCAGGAAAGGATGCCATATTTTGTCAGTTTTTTCTGCATCAATTGAGACGATCATATGACTATTGTCTTTTCTTTTGTTAATGTGATCTATTATGTTGATTGATTTGTGAATGTTGAACTACTCTTGCATCCCAAGAATAGATCTGACCTGGTCATGGTGATAAACCTTTTAATGCACAGTTGGATCTTATTGTCTAGTGTCTTTTTTTTTTAATAGTTTACTTATTTATTTGAGAGAGAGAGAAAGCACGAGAAATGGAGGGTCAGGGGGAGAAGCAGACCCTCTGCTGAGCAGGGAGCCCCATGCGAGACTTGATCCCAGGACTCCAGGATCATGACCTGAGCCAAAGGCAGTCTCTTAACTCACAGAGCCACCCCGGCATCCCAACTATTGTCTAGCATGTTGTTGAGTATTTTAGCATCCATGTTCATCAGGGGTATTGGTCTGTAATTCTCCTTTGTAATGGGCTTTTTGTCTGGTTTGGGTAATGCTGGCCTCATAGAATGAGTTTGAAAGTTTTCCTTCCATCTCTATTTTTTGAAACATCTTCAGTAGAATAGGTATTATTTCTTCTTTAAATGTTTAGTAGAATTCCCCTTGGAAGCTATTTGGCCCTCAACTCTTATTTCCTGGGAGGTTTTTGGTTACTGTTTCAATACCCTTGTTGGTTATTGATCTGTTCAGATTGTCTATTTCTTCCTGTTTTAGTATTGGTAGTTTATAAGTTTCTGGCAATGCATCCATTTCTTCCAGATTGTCTAGTTTGTTGGCATATAGCTGCTGGTAATAAGTTCTAATAATTGTCTCTATTTTCTTGGTATTAGTTGTGATTTCTCTCCTTTCATTCATGATTTTACTAATTTGGGTCTTTTCTGTTTTCTTTTGGGTATGTCTGGCCAGAGTTCATTGATCTTATTAATTCTTTTAGAGAACCAGCTTCCAGTTTCATTGATTTGTTCTACTGTTCTAGTTTCTATTTCATTGATTTCTGCTCTGACCTTTATTATTTATCTTTTCTCACTTGGTTTAAGCTTTCTTTCCCCAGGTCCTTTAGGTGTAAGTTTAGTTTGTGCATTTGGGGTTTTTCTAATTTTTTGAGAGAGGCTTGGATGGGTATGTACCTCCATCCAAGGTCCGCCTTTGTAGTAACTCATAGGGTTTGAACAAATATGTTTTCATTTTCATTGATTTGCATGAATTAAGTTCTTCTTTAATTTCCTGGTTGACCCATTCACCCATTCATTCTTTAACAGGATGCTCTTCAACCTCCAAGTGTTTGAATTCCTTCTGATTTTCTTTTTGTGTTGAGTTCCAGTTTCAAAGCACTGTGGTCTGAAAATATGCAGGGAATAATCTCAATCTTTTGCTATTGATTGAGACCTGATTTGTTGACCCAGTGTGTGATCTATTCTGGAGAAAGTTCCATGTGCACTCAAGAAGAATGAGTATTCTGTTGACTTAAGATGGAATGTTCTGTATATATTTATGGAGTCCATCTGGTGCAATGTGTCATTCAAAACTCTTGTTCCATCTTTTGGTTAGATGATCTGTCCATGGTTATGAGTGGAGTGTTGAAGTCTACTACTATTAATGTATTATTATCAAAATGTTTCTTTATTTTGGTTATTAATTGGTTTATATGATTTGTTGCTCCCATGTTGGGGGCATAGATATTTACAATTGTTAGATCTTCTTGTTGGGTAGATGCTTTAAGTATGATATGATATAGTGTCCCTCTACATCTCTTATTACAGTCTTTGGTTTAAAATCTAATTTGTCTGATATGAGGATTGCTACCCCAGCTTTCTTGAGTTGTAAGTGGTTCTCCATCCCCTCACTTTCAATCTGGCTATATCTTTAGGTTCAAAATGAGTCTCTTGTAGACAGCATATGGATTGGTCATGCTTTTTTATTCAGTCTGAAACCCTGTGTCTTTTTATGGGAACTCTTAGAGTAACTACTGTAAGATATGAATTTATTGCTATTGTATTACCTGTAAAGTCCTTGTTTCTGTAGACTACCTTTGTTAATTTCTGGTCTATATTGCTCTTGGGGGTTTCTCTTTGCTTACATAATATTTCTGGCTTGGTGGTCACATATTCTTTCAGTTTATGCCTGTCCTGGAAGTTCTTTATCTGTCCATCGATTCTGAATGACAAGCTTGCTGGATAAAGTATTCTTGGCTGCATGTTTTTCTCATTTAGCACCTTAAATATATCTTGTCAGCCCTTTCTGGCTTACAAGGTTTCTATGGATAGGTCTGATGTTATTCTGATGTTCCTCTGTGCATATGTAAATAACTTCTTCTCCCTAGCTACTCTCAGGATAGTTTCTTTGGCTATAAGATTTGCAAGCTTCACTATTATATGTTATTATGTTATTATATGTCAATATTGATCTATTTTTATTGTTTTTGGGAGGAGTCCTCTCTTCCTTTTAGACACAAATACTTGCTTCCTTCCTCAGATTAGAGAGGTTCTCAACTTTGATTTGTTCGAATATAGCTTTAGTCCCTCTCTCTCTCTCTTTCCATCCCCTCGGGGATCCCAATAATTCTGATATTGGAACATTTCATGGCATCATTAATTTCTCCAAACCTTTTTTCATGGGCTACTAGCTGCCTTTCTCTGTTTTCCTCAACTTCTTCCTTTCCATCAGGTTATCTTCTAGGTCACTTATTCTTCCTTCTGCCCCATTTACCCTGGCTGTTAGAGTAACCAGTTTAGAATGCATATCATTCATTGCATTTTTAAGTTTGGCCTGATTAGATCTCCTTTCTTCCCTTAGAGATTCTATACTCTCACTAATGATTTTTTCAAGCTTAGCTATTTGTTTTATGATTGCTATCCTGAATTCTATTTCTGACATCTTGCTTATACCCATAGCCATTAGTTTTGTGGCAGAGGACATTATCTCTGTTTCTTTTTTTTGTTGAGAATTCCTCCTCCTAGTATTTCTGTTAAGGGATATTGAGCAAATTAACACAGTCCAAAGTATCAACCCTGACCCTAGAAAATGTACCCTAGAAAAAGTCCAAAGTGTACCCTAAAAAAAGTCCAAAGTGGTCAGGAGCTACCATAGATATGCAAAGCCAAGATGATCCAAAATAATTTTTAAAGGGGGGGAGGAGAGAGATATAATCTCTCAGGGTGGACCAAGCAGAGTGATCTGCCTGTTACTGAATGAGTTTTGGTCTCTGAGTTAGAAGACACTATATCCCAAAACTGCAAAGAAATTAAAACTTACATATTTTTCAAGATAAAACTTAATTAGAATGAAAACTGTACTAGTATGGGGCATGAATCTATAAAACATAGATGTGAAAAAAATAAAAGTTAAAAAGTAACTTAAAGACATAAGTTGGGAAATAAGAATCTATTTGCAATGGAAACAGAGTAAAACAAGAAAAAGGAAAAAAGAAAAGAAACAAAAAAAGAACACAAAAAGTATAAATGAGTAATGTGGAAAACCTGGAGCTCAATATATTATTTTCCCCTGGCATTAGAGCTTTACTGTCCTGTGGGAAATCAGCTCATCATTCACCTGTTCTGTCTTCTTGGGCAGGGGCCTGATGCTCAGTTTCTTAGGCATCATTGCCAGGGTGAAGTTGCCCCACCCCTTGTTGGGAGAATGGACTTAATGAGAGCTGTGTGGCTTTTGTTCTCTGGTGGCTTTCTGCTTCTCTTTAGAGGGTTAGAGCAAATATGGCCCTGGGAGAATCTCTGGCCCAGAGCCACAAGTTCACGGTCTCCTTTCTTTAATAACCCCTCCAGGTTAAACCATTGTCATTTATATGTGTACCAAACTCCACAAACTTGTGCTATTCACACCCACAGCAACTCTCCTGGGGAAGTTCCAGGGACCCAGGAGTGTCTCTCTGCTTTGTGACTTTGAAATTGTGAATCGTTGTGGGTTCATACATCTCCTTGGTCACGGCTGGGTGCCCCCAGTGTCATTTCAGGGGCCACACCTCTCTGAGAGCTGTTGGCCTGTCATGGATGCAAGCATTTTGTATCTCCCCTGGAATGTTAAACGGCTCACACCTTCCGGTCTTTTTCAGGGTGCTCAAGCAGAGTGGTCTCTATACTGGCCCAGCATATGGATTATGATGACCAGAGTTGAGAGTCCCTTCTGGGCTCGCTGACCATAACCCGTCTCCGTGCTCCACTGCTTGGGCTCTCTATCATTTCAGGATCCCGCATTCTTTCTGTGTCACCTGTGATCCCACAACGATCCACCTTGAATTCTGCCCTATTCATCTCCTGTGTCCCTTTCAGAAAGTAATGTGTCTCACTGGAGCAGATTTCTGAGGGTCCCAATTTTGTGCTCTTTTGTTATATCACTTTCCAGTGGGCAGCTTATGGAGGATCCCTCTCCCTTCCATTTATCTTCCAATATTTCCCCCAAAGATTCAAAATTACACAACTCTTAACTTGGAGAAAGATGTCGTTTTTCTGCTCGTAGAGATCCAGATAAATCTTCTTACATCTCAGATTGAATTTGTGTGTGTTCAGAATGTTATGATGGATATCCAGCTAAATTCAAGGGTCCAGATGAAACGAGGTCTCCTACTTTGCCACCATCTAGGAATGCCTTTTGTTCTAGTGACATGATCCTTGGTGAACCCCAGATGGGGGCTGATCTCCAGAAAGAATAAGCCATGATTAGAAGCTTGGAACTTTCAGTCTCACCCAGCATTCTCCAGAAACAGGAGAGGGGCTGGAAGTGGAATTAGATCAGTCATGCCTAGATAATGATGCTTCCATATAAATCTCAGAAGTATGGGATTTGGTGAATACATCTAAGTGCCTGGAGTCAACATACCCCCATTTTATGGGGCTAGAAGCTTCAACACTAGGGACCCTTTCAGACTTTTTGCAATGTATCTCTTATCTGGCTGTTCATCTGTATCTTTTGTTATATAATAAACCAGTAAATGTAAATAAGTTTTACATTATTACTGAGTTATGGAAGCTGTTCTGGCAATATTTTGACCTTGAGGAGGAGGTCATGGCAACCCTAACTTAGTACTTAGTTGGTCAGAAGTACCAGGGACAACCTGAGCTTGTCACTGACATCTGAAGTGTGGGCATTTTGTGGGACTGAGCCCTTAGTTTGTTTGGATCTGTCTTAAGCTCCACAGAGAAAGTGTTAGAACTAAATTGAATTGTAGGACACCCGGCAGTGTCAGAAGATTGGTTGGTGTGGGAATAAGCCCACATATCTGGTGTCAGAAATGTTGTGAGTATGAGTGAGGAAAACTGTTTTTTTCTTGATATTTTTAAGTTAATCATATTGGATAAAACTCATCAATTTCTGTCTTCTTCCATCTTGCCTTTTGTTATTCTTGTTTGTAATGTTAGTGTTTTTTTTAATTATTCAGACTTATATCCTTAGAGTTAACTTTGTTTTATTTTCCTACCTTCTGTACCACGTTGCCAAGTTAAATGTTTCTGTCCCAGCAGAAACACTGTTGTATCCACATACTCTATCCATTTTTTCTTCTTTCTCTAATTATTTAACCACCATTTATATTTGCAAAATCTTTTTATTTACTGTGGCCTTTGGGGCTTATTTGACTTTGGTATGTGGTGCCTATTGCTGATTCTTCACAGATCACCATGTTGTCTTCTACTTTGAACCAAATGTTAGTAGGCTTGGAATACACACTTGTATGCTGAAAAATAATGTTCAAAGTGTGTCAACTGCACCAAATAAGACGGTACCAGAGAGCTTCAAATTTCATCATTATGTTGTGGCAAAATCAGTCCTTATATAGAAAATATAGATCTTGAGTTTCAATGATGAGTCCAGAAAATATGATGCCTCATTTTTACAATTTTATAATATTTCTATGGCTTGTGCTTTTGAAAATAACAAATACATATTATTGTTCTGGAGAACAATGGAGGAAATTTCTTGTCTCTCTTTACACTTTCTCTCTGAAGAATATCATCCCTTCTGGTGCTTTTAAATGTCATTAATATACTAAAATTGCAATTGAGATATTTCCTCTGATCTCCGGAATCATATAGAGCTTTGTATTTACTTGACATGTCTAATGGGGTTTCAAATATAATGTGTTGTTTGCTTTCCTATATGACATAAAAGCCATTGTGTATACTCATAGTTATCTCACATGATTAGATGCCTATCCATTCACAAAGAATATCTCCTTGGGAACTCAAACCAATGACCAGACAATTCAGGTAAATGTATCAAATATATACCTCATTTATGTTTCCTCCTTCTGACTCTTGTTCTGTAACTCCTGCCAATTCTATCTTACCCTTACTGAAATGGCTAAAATGCACCTATGACTGTTACCAAGCATCCCCTCTTGCTTCCTGTAAAATCATTTTCTATATAGCAGCAGCAGTATTGTAAAACTACAATCTAGATATATCAAGTACACTTTTTAAATTCCCTGAGAATTTTTCAAGCTTTCTTGATTTTTTTTTTCTAATTTTTTTAAGCTTTTTGTCTATGTTTTCTTTTCACCATTTGAGGATACTTAAGAAACTTCTTTCAAAGTCTTACCTAGCAAATCTGATACCTGTGGTTCTTCCAAGACAGTTCTGCTACTTCATTTTCTTCCTTTGAATGGACCATATTTTATTGTGTCCATGTATACTTTATAATTTTTGGTTGAAAATTGGACGTTTGAAAAAATGGCTACCTCTACCAGTCTGTCCAGATTGGTTTTGTGCAGTATCAATCTTTCATTTAATTAGATTGACATACTCTGAGTGTGGTCTTCTCAGGGATTTTGTAAACATGCATTTTGCCTGGTCCTGTATGTAGCTTTTAAAAATTTCTCCACATACATGGTGCTTTTAAATGTCTTATTTTTTTCAATCTCCTGCCAGCTTCTCTTTAAGGCCTTGGATGTTTGATTGTAAATGCCTCTATTCAGTAATCTCTTGGCCCAGGTATCTGTAGGTCTGCAATCTTGCTGTGGTTTTCCAGAGCATTTTTTTCTACCTATGTGGCATGCAAGTTAGGCAAACAGAGACCAGTTCTTGAAGTAGGCACCAGACAGGTTAGAACATTGCAAAGGTCTGCTTTGTTCCCTCTGGTATGAGGAAAGAAATGAGAATTGGGCTGCTACCACCTCCAGACCAAGACAACCCTATGCCATGGATGCAGTGGGGCAAGAATGAATAAAACCACCACAAAATGTCTTACCATTTTTTTAATATAATTTTTAAATTTAAATTCAATTAATTAACATATAATGCATCTTTTTTTTCAGGGGTACAGGTTTGTGATTCATCAGTCTTAAATAATTCACAGCACTCACCATAGGACATATCCTCCCCAATGTCCATCACCCAGTCACTCTATTCCTCTCACCTCCTTCCCCTTCAGCAATCCTCAGTTTGTTTCCTGAGATTAAGAGTCTCTAATGGTTTGTCTCCTTTGGTTTTGAGTTGTTTCATTTTTTCCTCTCTTCCTCTATGAGCCTCTGTCTTATTTCTTAAATTCCACGTATCAGTGAGATCATATGATAATTGTCTTTCTCTGATTGACTTATTTCACTTATCATAATATCCTTTAGTTCCATCCACATTGTTGCAAATGGCAAGATTTCATTTTTTGATGGCTGCATAATATTTCATCATATATATATAGATATAGATATAGATATATATCTCTCACATCTTCTTTATCCATTCATATATGTCCGACCATTTTGAAAGTGGGTTTTTATGATTTGATATTCACTTAGTTGCTATAGATCTTTTGCTTACCAGTTTTTATTTATATAGGTACAATGAAAAGAGAGCAAAGAAAAACATGTTTCTGTTTTTGATGTCTCCATAAGAAACAAGAGCTTGGAGTTTCCTACTCAGCCATTTGCTAATGATACTCTACCATCCTAGTTTGAGAGATATTAGTGTGAGAATACTTAATGTTTTCATCAATATTTGCATTATCTGGCCTCTAGTATACATTTTAATGCTACTGCCCTGAAATTCTTCCCCAGATAGCACACTACTTTCTGACTAAACATGTTATTATGTTCTTATTGCATTTCTACATATATACATATGTATGTTTGTATTGAAACTGCATCAGGACATACATTGTAGATGTTAACCTGCACATAACTCACAGAATATAATTTTCTCATTGAAATAATCATAACAGGCTGATATTTAACCATGCAAACTTTTTGAAACATGTTTTAAAAAGATAACATTTCAGACACATTTCTTATTCATCTATATATGTGAAGTAGAGGTGAACTACTTACTTAGTTATTCCAAATATCATTTTGTTAGAATATTTACAAGGAAAATTTCTGAAGTTCTCATTGCTGTATTTTCTCTTAAAGATACATTGAAACCCTTACAGTAATAGAACTGAATATATACTGTTTTTAATGTACTGCTAAATCTTTTTAAAAATTCTTTTAATTGTATAAAATCCTATAGAATCACAGGTTCTAATTGGCAAGTGAAATGTTTCTAAGAAAATCTAAAGAAATCTAAATAAAGCAAAATAATCTTTATTTTTTTCCGCAATAAACAACATCTTACTTAAAGGTGGGAAAAAGAAGTATATAATGGTTTCAATCTAAAGACTTCCATATATTTGCAAGATATTTGTACACAGTAAGTGTAAATCTCAACCAAAATCTCTAATATCAAACAACTTTCTAGAAAGTAATTATGACGGTGTAAAACATTTTTTAGTTTCTCTTTCACATACAGAAACTTATGTGAGAAACTTACTAAGGACATGAGATCTAAAAACTGAAGTATGAGCACTTGAGTATGCTGCTCACAGAGACAGTGGACCATTTTGATGAATTTACCCTTATATATTCATCACATTCTGCAATTATTTCAGTTACAAAGAACTAAGGCATGGCATTTAGAATTCTATGCCAAAGATGTCCTTCCGTTGCACACAGTCTGGTATAAAGTTTATGATCTCCACACTTGTGAATAATTTCTACAGTTTATTTTACCTTCTTTCACATAAATAAATATTGGATTTTATCTTTCAAACAGCACAGCATGTATATACAGGTATTATACTGTTAATAAATAAACAGAAAAAAGATCTCTTAGCTAACCTAACTTAATTGGTAATTTTCAATTAAGAAAACACATTGATTAAGAAGATCAATAAAATTCCTATTTGTAGGTACAGATTCGGTAGAGCTTCAAACCTTCATAAAGATGTCCTGCCAGCATTTTTTTCCTTTAAATGGAAAATATTTATTTTTAAAAAATGAGGATGAAAGTTGTTTTAATAAAATGATCCCAAGAGAACTAGATAAATACATATTGTGTTTATTTGATATTCGGTTAAGCTCAGGTCATATTTCCACTCCCCAAACCTTTATTTAATTTCTCCCTGACCCTCACTTGCACTATACTATATATTTCATTTCAAACTCAGTTAAATAAATAAGTCAAATTCTCTTAGCCCATGAATTTCATAGCTATTCTTTGCTACCAGTCAATCTTACCTTTTATTTTCACTTGTCATATCATGGCCATAAGCTAGAACTAGGAAACATGGCTCTGCTCTTTCTCAGGATCATCAGCAATCTTTCACCCCATGCTTATATGTGAATTATGAAGATAGCTGTTGGTTAAAAAAAGAAAATGATCTCAAATGTAATATTGCAAAAGTTTGAAAGAATTGAATTTCCCATATAGAAAATGCAGGATTGTCTTCTACCTCTTGAGTGAACTCCAATGACAATGACAATAATAAGAATAACCACTTGATGCAAAATGGGAAGTTGTCATCATAATTTAGGGCCAAAATAGAAGAAAAGTACCATATACACTTGACACCATAGTATAGATGAAGGCCAACTCAGATCAATTACCTTTGACTCAGTGTGCTGAACAGGCATCATGAGTATTTATGGCAGCAGTGTTTGTAAAGTTCCCATAGACTTACAGGGTTAGAGGAAGCAGAAATCCCTGACACTGCACAATGTTGTATTTCACATTGCAAGCAGACATACGGTAACTTTGAATATGTAATCTCAAAAGTACTACTTCAAGATTAGCTTCTACTCATTTTAAAATATTTTTATCTGAATATTATAAACTAACAATTCAATGTTTATTGTGGATAGTTTCCAATATTCCTTTTTCATCATTCTTTTCTTCCTATTTTCATCAATACTGAATGTTAATTCAATGCTGTCACGTACTGAAGCAAGCTTTCATCAAGAACAAAATCCTCAAATTCTGCATTATTTCTCCAATTAGAAGGACACTATATATATACTCCAAATTTCATAATATATACCTCAAAAATATTGAATTAATCGGTAAATAAAATAGCATGTTGAGTCTTTTACTGAAAGTTAACAGGGACTAAAATCTCTTCTCTGTTGGTTCTCTGTATATCACATAATACACAGTTCAACTTGATAGATAATTGAAGAGGTCTTAGGTGTTTATTAATGAAATATGGTACCTCAGAAAAGGACAAGCTTAAATTTAAATATATAAATTTATGTATCTATAAATACATATTTATGCATAATTTTTTAAATTAAATATATGTATATAAAGAATATCATATATGTAAAAAATGGATAAATATATTCTCTTTAATTTCTATTTGAGATTCACTGTGTTTGTTTAGATATATTAGTTAAAGGAAGTAAATAGTGTTAATATTATCTGAGATTTATTGACTATTTATACATGTTTTTCTAAATGTGGTATATGAATTAACTCATTTGGCTTCCTACACCAAATCTATAAAGAATGTACTACAGCTATCTGCATTGAGGAAATGGAGAAAAAGAGGCACATGGAAGTTAAGTTGCATATTCAGAATAACAGAAGTAGTGATATAGCAGCCTTGAGGTCAGACACCATGGTTTCAGAGAGTGTCTTTCTACTGAGATATGCTGCCTTAGAAAAAAATAGAAACTATTTCTAAAAACATATTTACATTCAAGATCCTTATGCATGTATTATCGGCTGAATTGCATCACATTCCAAATTCACGTCTTGAAGTTCTAGCCCCTAATACCTCAGAAAGTGATTGTAATTGGAGTTAAGACTTTTAAAGAAATAATTAAGGTAAAATAAGGTCATATGGGCTCATTCTAATTCAATATAACCAGTGTTCTTATAAAAAGATATTAGAAACACCAGATGTAGGAACACACAGAGAAAAGACCATGTGAGGACACAGTAAGAAGACAGGCATTTTCAAGTCAAGGAGAAAAGCCAGAGAAAATAGCCAAACCTCTCAATACCTTGATCTTGGACTTCTTGTCTTCAGAACTGTGAGAAAATAGAACTTTATTGTTTAAATTCCCAGTCTGTCGTATTTTATTATAATAGCCCCAGCAAACTAATACTAACAAGTGTTTACTAAAAATACTTACATACACAATCAGAGTAACATTAGCTAACATATGGAAATTAGATCTTTAGGTACATTGAACTCATTAATCATCTATTATCAATAGTTTGTCATTAAAAATAAAATCCTGAAATTTAATTTTGGTGATTCATTGATACTAAGTAGACAAACAAACAAATAAATAAATGGTAAGCCTTGTGTCAATGATTTACAAATTTAGATATCAATATCTCTTTACTTATATTTCCTCTCTAACATTTGGAGTCACTACACTAAGAAAAGGAGTTCAGTGTCACAGTGGAAGTCAGGATGTCTCCAAAAAATAAAAAATTTGACAAAATTTTCATTCACATATCAATGATATTAAAGATTGTTTGACTCTATGAAACCTGAGACCTCTATATATTACTTTGTGATAAAAATAAAAATATTTACCAAGTTTTAATGTAACCAGTGACAATAAGAAATGTGAACACTTTTATTATTAAATGCAGCTTCTAAGACTCTTCCTAAGTAAATTATTTTTTAAAAAATAGTCAAAGGTTTTCCTACAAATGTATAATGTTGTAGGATGATTTTATTTCTATTTTTCCATGTTTTTAACCTCTTGAAAACTATTTCATCCACTAAACATAACCATATGAAGCTTCTCAAAATTAACTATAATATGATATTATAATTTTAATACACTTAAGTGAATAATCAATGTAAAATAATATTGATATTATTCTAATTTATAAAAAATGAATCTAGATATGGAATATATTGGGTGAATAAGTTTAAAATTGTAATTTGTCATACACTGGTTAGAAAAATAAACTAATAAAGCACAGATGAAAAACGTTTTTAAAATGGATCTATATATAGAGAGAGAGATCTATATGTATATTTCTTTCTTAAATTATAAATTTGTCCTATCTGATAGAAGAACAGGGAGAGAAACAACAGTAACATAAAATCTGGGAAATGAAACAGCTTTATTAATGGGGCTATTTAAAATTGATAACAAGGTACATATTTGTATTTTGTATAGTTAAATTAAACTAAAATAAAAATTATGATTAAACTAATTAATTATCTTAGGATTTCCCTTGAATTCACTTTATAAATTCAATCTTTATTTCCTGAATAATAACTCATAGCATTGTGAGGTTTTCCTAAGGAAAATAATAAAAAGGATCAAAGTAATATTGTTTGACACACAAAATACTACTATATTGAGTTTCATCTATGTATTCTATTGGGAATAATGGCTTAGTGCCATTTGCCTATAAACAATAATGTAAAAGCAGGTCTGAAAATAAGAAAGGGATTAAAATAGACTAATATACTCTATGAAATAGTTATTATTTATATGAACAAAAAATATTGAATATTTGTTATTTTCCAAGCCTTTTAAAATAAGCATTCTTACTTTCACAAGTAGCCTAACACCTTAACATTATTCCCAATTTATAATTAATGACATTTGCTGAAGAATTTCCATAAGGATAAATTTACCAGAAAATATTGGAGCCAAGATTTGAAATAAATCCTGGGTCCATTAGATTTTTTATTTACCTGTATCCAAGACCTACAGTTCATTAATCCTTTTTTTTAAAAAAAGATTTTATTTATTTATTTGACAGAGAGAGAGATCACAAGCAGGCAGAGAGGCAGGCAGAGGACGAGGGGGAAGCAGGCTCCCCGCTGAGCAGAGAGCCTGATGCGGGGCTTGATTCCAGGACCCTGAGATCATGACCTGAGCCGAACGCAGAGGCTTTAACCCACTGAGCCACCCAGGTTCCCCCATTAATACTTTTTAATAAGTCAATATTATTGGGTATTCAGGAACATCGAGAATTCAGATTCGTAGAATTTTGTCTAGATATTTTGGACATGTCAAGACTAAGGAAAAAATTCTAACCTTTGTAACAATGACATACAGTATTTGTAAGCAAATTTCTGGGTCTTTGGCATAGTCACACAAGTTTTAGTTGTTTTTTTTGTTTTTTCCTCCTTTATATTTTTTTTATGAGAACTTATTAAGAAAATAGAAATCACTGTGGTAAGTTTGGCAATAAAAGTATTACTCTTAAAGGTAATATTTTGCTAGACAGAATGAAGAAAAGGAGGAAAGAAGGAAAGAAAGGGAAAAAAAGGAAAAAAAAAGTAAGGAAGTGAGGGAGAAGGGAAGGAAGAGAGAGAGAGCAAGCTTATTTGTAGTTTTTAGATTTTGGGGTTTTTTTTATCATCTACATTAGTATGATTGCATGAAACACAATAATGTGTATCAACTGATAATTACATTTGTTTTAATTATCTCTATTTTCAGAAATTGAATAAGAAAAATTTCTCTAATATTATTATAATCATTATATGCATATAATGAATATGAAACTATTAAATTATGACAGCTAGACATATTCTAATGAATTACAGTGCAAAATGAGTTTATGAATCCTTGAAGACAAAGACTAGAAACAAAAGACACGTCTTTGAAAAATAAAGACATTAGAATAAATGAAAGAATAAATTTTTTCCATAGAGTTTTATTAAGCAATTATCAATATAAATAGTAAAATTTGAAACACCTGTTTTTCTTCTTTTAACTAAATATTCTACCATATTTTAATAAGATAATTAGATAATCATAAAGTGGCTGATTCAAAATCTTTTATTTCCTGTATTTTTTATTTCAAAGTAATAAAGTTTCATTCTATGAAGACGTTAGTGGCAGCATCAACAAAAACAAAACTTTGAAATATAACAAAACAGGTGAGCAAAATGTCTAATGAAAACTGCAAAGAAAAATTATGTCTCAGAATATAGAATAATGGACTCTCCACTGAATATAACTGAAAGCACCAAGCCAGGGAGCAAACTATATTTTCATAATCTTTGATCATTTCTTTTTGGCATAGTTTGTTACCTAATCACATACTGATTATTTTTCTCTTTTTCAAGTGACACATTCAGTGTAACCTGAGCTATTAATTATATGTATTGTCTCTGTTGTCATCTTGAAATATTCTTTATTCTTTTATTTAAGGTTTTATTGAATAATCATCAAAGTGTTGAAACTTGAATATGCTTAGGGAGAATCAACTTTGTTTTTGGTGTCATTTTATGTTGTCTCTGAAGAAAATACTTTTATTGACAACAGCAACGAAGTAAATAAAATTGTGGGTTTAAATGATTAATGGCTAAGGATTAAAGTACTTAGACATTAGAGATCAGAGAAAGGGTGAGGAAGTCCTAGTAGATTTTGGCTTTTAGGTCATTATTTTAAATTTCACATAGTTCAGTAGTCTTGGTAAGATATTACTATTTAATAGCTGAGAAATATGAGACTGGCCATATCCTATAGCAATGGCAATGCATGAGAAAGAGTATGAATGGGCCCAAATTTGTGATATTCATACACATTTTTGATACATCTGAAAACATGATATATGGTGAACATGGTTACTTGTAATCATGGAATAGTGAAAGGAAAATCAGTTACTTCTGATTACATTGCATTTTCAGAATGCAATTACATTACAATTTCAGAAATAAAGTTTAGAGTTATGTTAAGGTAGCAGAACACACTTTACTAACAAAGAATCACCACTGACATTCTGAAAATCCTTAGGGGAACACTAAAAAAAGAATCACCACTGACATTCTGAAAATCCTTAGGGGAACACTAAAAAAAGTTGTGGCTGCTAAGTACCTGAGCTGGAGAAGGGTAAAAGAAAAAGAACATCTACTTTTCATGTCGTCCAAATGCTTCCCATCATGCTGAAATAATCTGGTGAAAAGAGATACATTTATACATATCTATCTGTATAAGTGTGTATATATGATAGAGAATGAAAAACATATTTCTAAAGCAGTTAAAACTAATTATCAGTGATTTCTCATGATATGTTTAACTGAATTCAAAAGATAATATTGACTACTTGTGATATACTGAGATAAAGGGTAGCTGGAAAACAGATTGGGAAGACTCAAAGTTCATGAATCAAAAGTTTATGCATTGAGTGGAAGAAATAAAACAAATATGTATAAAATAAGCCATTATATTAATATATTTTAAAATATCCTAAAAACATTTTAAGAAAGAGTTCTGATTTATTAGCAAGTCTGTAAGTCGAAGAACAAAAGGAGGTCTATATCCTGTCTCCCTTTCTCAAGCAAATGATAGCTCACTAATTCTGTGGCTTACCTATGCTCTCTCCTTAATTACTAGTAACAATTCCTTACTCAAGATACCAAAATCTCATGGGATAGTATGTTCCAACACAAGTAACATAGTAATGTGGGGAAAAATGCATTTCATTATACTTAAAGGAAAATGTATGGACTCTGCATTAACACAAGCATAGTCAATTTCAAAGGTACCTCAAGACTGAAAGACTTTGAAGTTCATGAGCATTTCATTATTATGTCTAATTGTGTTTTTTTGTGTGTGTGTCACTGTTGTTTTCATTCCAGAATGCAGATGAGTTCAATACTAAGTTTCCATGAATTCTAAGAAAAAAAGTTATTTTCAGTGTATGAATACACATAGTGACAAGAATTTTACTGAGAATAAGAGCCATTTTGCTTGAATTCAAGTCTCTAAGGAACTTCAAATAGGTGAAAAGTTATGGGCTTCGGAATAAACATGATAGATTTGAAATACCTTTCAAGTTAATGTTGTGCCTAAGGGTAATTTAAACTTACTGAGTTTGATTTTTCTTACTTGCAAATAAATATAATAATATCTTTCTCACGTGTTGCTATAAATATCAAATTAAATTATTGTTTTATATATAACACATAATAAGAACTAAGTAGATTTACTATTGTGTGCAACATTAATCCAATGTTTAAAAGGAAATGAGGTCAACATCTGACCTTATAGCCACCTCAGAAGAACCAATTAGCAAGTGGGTCATAGAGACTGAGAATAGAAAAAAAGAGAAACACGTATAGAGCCTTTATTTCTTTGTTGATCTTTTGCTTAGATGATCTGTCCATTTCGGTGAGGGGGGTATTAAAGTCCCCTACTATTATTGTATTATTGTTGATGTGTTTCTTTGACTCTGTTATTAATTGGTTTATATAATTGGCTGCTCCCA
>CM052815.1:64968334-65127289 GCA_028533885.1 Nasua narica
TAGTTTTTGTTTGTCCTGGAACCTTTTTATCTCTCCATCTATTTTCAGTGACAGCCTGGCTGGGTATAGTATTCTTGGCTGCATATTTTTCTTGTTTAGGGCTCTGAATATATCATGCCAATCCTTTCTGGCCTGCCAGGTCTCTGTGGATAGGTCTGCTGCTTGTTCATGTAGAGTGTAGAATATCAAGTCACATATTTTAAATTAGTTAGACTATAAATTTGGAACCTTAAATTTGTCAACCTGAAAGGGCTAGGGAATTACTTATATCTACGAGGATCCTTTCTTGGTTTTTATCATCTCTTATTTGGTACTTAACAACAACTCCAGAAAGTTTTTGGTAATTGAAATTACTTGACTTTTTCTCTCCTCTTTTTTTTCCCTTTATTATGCTTTTATTACAAAATTAAATAGGAAAACATGTCTTTTTATAAGATAACAAATAAAAATATCCCTTCCTAACACCTGCTCACTCTCTCTCAGGTAAGCAGTGTATCCTTACAGAAATGTTGCTGTGAATTTACATTTGCACTTTTTATACATACATCTAGTTATTTTCAATACATCTTATTCTGCAACTTGCTTTTATTTTTACACTTAGCTATATATCAAAAGTTTCTGTGTGGGTGTATACAGGTCTACCTCATTCAAGTCATTTTACCTTTACTATTTTTTATGGTAGCTTCAATTTTTTATTTAAATTCCAGCTAGTTAGCGTACAGTGTAACATTAGTTGCAGGTGTAGAATTTAGTGTAGAATTTAGTGATTCAGCACTTACATACAACATCCAGTGCTCATGACAAGTACCCACCTTAATACCCATTGTCCATTTAACCCATCTCCCTGCCCACCTCCCCTCCAGCAACCCTCAGTTTGTTCTCTATAGTTAAGAGTCTGGTTTGGGGCACTTGGGTGGCTCAGTCAGTTGAGCATCTGATTCTTGATTTTGGCTCAGGTATTGAGATCAGAGTCCTGAGGTCAAGCCCCACATGGGACTACTTGCTCAGTGCAGAGTACACTTGTCCCTCTGCCTCTGCTCCTCCCCCTGTCTTCTCCCCTCTGCTGGCACTCTCTCTCCATTTCTCTCTCTCTCAAATAAATAATCCCACTCTAGTTTTGATTTGTATTTCCCTGATGATGAGTGGTGTCGAGCATTTTTTCATGTGTCTCCTGGCTGTCTGGATGTCTATTCATGTCTTCTGAGTATTTTTTAACTGGATTATTTGTTTTTTGGGTTTTGAGTTGTATAAGTTATACAACTTATATAGATTTTGCCTTCATAGATAACCCTTTATTACATATGTTATATATTAATATCTCTTCCCTTTTCATAGGTTGACTTTTAGTTTTGTTGATGGTTTCCTGCACTCTGTAGAAAACTTTTTATTTTGATCAAGTCCCAATAGTTCATTTTGTTTTGTTTTCCTTGACTCCAGGAGACATATTTGGCAAGAAGCCACTATGGCTGATGTCAAAGAGGTTACTGCCTGTGTTCTTCTCTAGGATTTCTATGGTTTCGTGTCTCACATTTAGGTCTTTCATCCATTTTGAATTTATTTTTGTGTATGTATAAGAAAGTGGTCCAGTTTCATTCTTTACCATGGAAGAAATGGATAAATTTCAGGAAACATACAAACTACCAAAACTGAAACAAGAAGAAACAGACTATTAACCAGCAAAAAAAATTGAATCAGTAATCAAAAACTTCCCAACAAACAGTAATCCAGGGCCAGATGGTCTCACAGCTGAACTCTACCAAACATATGAAGAGTTAATATTAATTCTCCTTAAACTATTCCAAAAAATAGAAATGGAAGGAAACTTCCAGACTCAATCTATAAGGCCAGCATTACCCTGATTCTAAAGCCAGATGAAGACCCCTCAAAAAGAGAACTACAGGCCAATATCCCTGATTAACATGGATACAAAAATTCTCAACAAAATACTAGCAAATAAAATCCAACAATATCTTAAAAGAATTATTCACCATAATCAAGTAGGATTTATTCCTGGGTTGCATGGGTTTCAATATTTGCAAATCAATCAAGGTGATACGCCACATTGGATAAGAACCATATGATCTTCTCAATAGATGAAGAAAAAAATATTTGACAAAGTACAACATCCATTCTTGATAAAAACCCTAAACAAAGCAGGGATTGAGGGAACATACTTCAACATAATAAAGGCCGTATACAAAAAACCCACAGTTAATATCATCCTCAACAGGGAAAAACTGAGAGCTTTTCCTCTATGGTCAGGAGCAGAACAGGGATGTCCAATCTCACCACTGTTATTGAACATTATACTGGAAATGCTAGCCTCAGCAATCAGACAACAAAAATAAATAAATAAAAGACATCCAAATCAGCAAGGAAGTCTATATACTGGTCTATAGACCAGCAAGTCTGGCTTCTGCTATTTTCAGATGAGATGTTACTCTATATTGAAAACCTGAAAAACTCTACCAAAAACTGCTAGAACTGATAAACCAATTCAGGTTTACAAAATTGATGTACAGAAATCTTGTATTTTTGTACATCAATAATTAAGCAACAGAAAGAAAAGTTAAGAAAACAATTCCATTTATAATTGCACCCAAAATAATGATACCTAAGAATAAACTTAACCAAAGAGGTGAAAGATCTGTACTGTGAAAACTGTAAAACACTGATGAAAGAAATTGAAGATGACACAAAGAAATGGGAAAACATTCCATACTCATGAATTGGAAGAAAAAATATTGTTAAAATGTCTATACTATCCAAAGCAATCTACATGTTTAATGCAATCCCAATCAAAATATAACTAGCGTTTTTCAGAGCTAAAAACAAGCAATCTTAAAATTTGTATGGGGCCACAAAAGAACTCAAATACCAAAGCAATCTTGAAAAGAAAAGCAAAGCTTGAGGCATCACAATTGCAGAGCTCAGGTAATATTACAAAGCTGTAGTCATTAAGTCAGCATTGTAGTAGCACAAAATGCTACTACAAAAAGTATAGCTGGACTCACAACTATATGGTCCACTAATCTTCAACAGAGCAGAAAGAATATCCAATGGGGGTAAAAAGAGTTGAAGAGACTGAAATACTGACATTTTTAAATTTAATTCTTCTTACCTAGAAAAAAATAATTATCTGTGCATGTAGCTGTGTTGTTTATATTTTGTGCATTATGTGAATGACTGTATCTATATAGGTGGTTGTTTGTGTGTGTTTGTGTGCATATGTGCATATGTTCATGTATCTTCTTAATTCAAGAGACATTATGTTTTGTCATGCAAGTACATTTTGAGAAGCTTCAACTGTATTGAGTATCATGATTCATCTTATCTGGTTTGCAGACAGTGTGATCTTCTCAAAAAAATCTCCATTTCCTCATATATGCCCACACTATCATAAATTATCCAATGGCTTCTAAAATACACTGTTCTACAAGGTTTTTTATGATCCTTGCTTGTGTTATTATTACTACTTCTCCCTTGTCCTTTGTAAGAATCAGTAGGTCAAATGTTCTTCCTCAAAGGTCAAATGAAGGTGGTAAGAGATGAATTTGAGGGGTAAGAAGGAGTTAAGTCACTATGTGAGACCATTTCTCCTGGCCTACTTAACTTCTATATATGCTCATTGTTTTGTTTATGCTTATGATTCAGACTTGACTGAAGTGTTGTTTCCTCAGCCATGTCCCTCTCTAGCCCAAGTCTTGTCAGATTATTGTTTTTTTATTCCTCCTCAACTCTTCTCTCAATTTTAAATTATACATTTACTTGTGTGACCCTTTATATTATCTATCAATCTATCTATCATGTATTTATAATTTGTCTACTTCCTTAAGACATGCAGTGAGCTCAATGGGAGGAAATAGCTCATGTGTTTTTGCTCACCATTAAATCCCCAGGGGTCTAGAATGTTACCGGACACAAAATAGGTGCCAGAAAATATGTATTTAGTCAAGGATTAGCTGTCATAGAACTTGATTCCTGTGTTCTCCAGAATTTATTATTTTATATTTTTTGTGTTACTAAGGTTTTCAGAATCTGTATGATGACAGATTAATTGACCAAGCACTATTGTTCACTGATTTAGCAAGCAAATACTATCCTTAAACATTAAAATCTGCCTGAATATCTACCTTTTCTTAATGCAATTAAATTACAGAGATGATTATTTTATATCCACCTTTTTCTAACTAGAAAGTATAACCTTATAATTTAATAACTTGTGTAGCCTCATATAATGCATAAGAGCAAAACCAGCCATTTAATGCAGATACATAAATGTGGTATCTTTATTCATAATGATCTTTTAAGTTCCTTTCCACCCCTGAAATTTTATGAATCTACATGTCACCTTAAATACATGAAGTACTTTTTCTTAATCCCTTGACCCTGTCTTTTTATGATTTTAATTTGTCCTGACACCAGAACATCATCTACTTTTATAACTTGAATCAGCAACTACTGGAAATCTTTAGGCTAATGCCAAGACCCATTAACCTTAATAGTGAATCAGGAGAGTCAAGTTAAGTAATGTAAAATATTTAAGATTAAGATTTTCCCTCTATCAGTTTATTCAAAGGTTTTGTATAGGTTTATCTGATTTAAGGTGTTGATGCTTTTAAAATTATGTAGTAACATTGCACTTTCTGAGGATTACCTTGGTGCCTTCTCAGCTGTTTGATGTTGATAATAAGTTCTGTACATAGATGATTACAGTATTATAAAGGCAGAATTTTCTAGCAGATCAAGAAATATGTAGAAATGCCCCAGGCAGATTTGGATTTATTAAATGGTCAAAGCTTCCTAGAGCACTTGAGTATTTAGGGACCCCTGTCAGGGGTAGCTAGTGCTTTCCCTAGAGAAGATCTAAGATGGTAAAAAATAGAATAGAAATTGTATATAATAACCCATATTTGCCTTTTAGCTTTGACTTTTACTGAGAACATTTAGAATAAGTCAACATAATCTCTTCAGTCTAATACATCCCTATTTTTTAGATTTTTTAGATAATTTTCAGGAAGAATTGGTTTGAGATAATAATGGTGTAGAGTAGACAAACTAGATACAATTCAAAAAGCACAATACTTCATCAATAACCCCATTCTCTTGCATCACTGTCTTGCTCTATTGTTTTTGAAAGTAACCATCTCACAACAGCCTACCTGATACATACAATTCAGATGAAGTAATCTTAATTTCCTTAATTATTTCCTGTATTATATGATTTCTGTATTTTAAAATCTTAATCTAATCCCTGGTGAAACATACATATATTTGTCCATATACATTTAAGGAATATATTCTTTGTACTATACAGTATGCTAGACATTGTATTAGATTTAGATACTTTTTTCTGTTTTTAGTAATGCTCCAAGATATTCTGCAATGTTTACTTTAGAGATGATACAAAGAGGCAGTTTCATTTGAGTTGATACAATCTTGCAGTACATGGGCAAGCTTGTTACTTTTTTTCTTTCTTTTTTTAAAAAGATTTTATTTATTTATTTGAGAGAGAGAGACCATGTGCATGCATACAAGGAGGGAGGGGCAGCGGGCAAGGGGGAAGCAGACTCCCCGCTCAGCTGGGAGCCTGAGGCAGGACTCCATTCCAATACTCTGGGATCATGACCTGAGCAGAAGGCAGACGCTTAAGGACTGAGCCACCCAGGTGCCCATGATGGTTACTTTCTTATTCAAAACACTTTATTTAAAATTTCTTCTCACCTTGTATCACCTACTTTATATGCCTAAAATATTTTTTCCCGTTTTCCACCCCGGATTTTATTTATTTATTTATTTATTTATTTATTTATTTATCTATCTATCTATTTATTTATTTATTTATAAGACTCTATTTATATATAAGACCCTGGATTTTATATTTATTTATTTGTTTATTTATTTATTTATTTATTTATTTATTTATTTATTTATTTATATATAAGACTAAGTTTACAATTATCTCCTCTGTGAGTCTGTCATCAAATTTCTTGGCTAAATTTGTCTCTATTCAAAGTTCTATATTTATTTTCAAATTTTACTTCCAGTACTTAACTGGTATTGCCATTGTTTTATAAATAGTTGTCTCCTTTGCTAGTATTCTATCTAGCAAATGATATGGAGTTTTTTTTTTAGCATATAACTTTATATCTTTACTTTCTTGCTCAGTACATGGCACACATTAGTGAATAAATGGAAATTATGGATCCAATGCGGTGAGACATAGCACTGCTTTCTAACAGTATGGATTTATGGAACAGGAAATAGGAAGATAAATGACAATATGATTATGACTGATGAAATTGTAGTTTTTAAGTGAATATCCTTTGTTTTGCTAAACTTGATGAAAAGTAGCTACAAGCAAAAATAGAGAGAGAGGTCTAGAATTGTTTTATCAGCTCTGAAAGGTAAGAGGGTTGGGAAGGAAATGGACTGCAACAGTAAGGTCCAAAGAAGAAAAAAAAGATTCAAATCTAAGAGCTAGAAGTTTTTCCCACATTATTATTATACCTGATATTGTTTGAAAGAAGTTTATTAACTCACATGCAATAACCAGTTTTCTTATATTTTACTTCTGTTTGACTATTCATTATACAATATAGCATAATGCATATAAGTAGTTTCATGTTGAAATACTTGAACTAATTAGATCTAATCCGTATTTGAAACACTGGGATACTTCTGTAAATTAAAATTAGATAGATAGTGTCTCTAGCAAATAGTGTCCAAACTACTTTCCTGTTAGTGAGTTACCTTTTTTCTACTTAGCTGAAAATATTGCATAATGTCCAAAAGAAACACATGAAGAGAGCACTACTGAAAGAAAGAGTGAAGGTGGTAAATGGAACAGTCAAGGAAAGGAAAGGAGTACAGATTTGTGTATATAATAGCAACTCTACCCATCTTAGTCAGCTGAATCAGATTTGCAAAGAGGTGCCACCCACTTCTGTCCAGAGCCAAGGACCATCCCTGGTGCTACAATGATTTATCATTATTTTTAACTATTGGGCCTAGTTAATACTCCATTAATCTTCTAGGAATTTCCTAAAAAGCAGTTTCTCACTGAAGTATTTTAACTTCATAGATGCCCTCAAGATATTGGTAATGCCAGATTTCTCCACCTTGGGTCACAAAAGAATTCCTAAGTAATGGTGTCGAATAAACAGTTTCATTCTGGATCAGTTTATATATATCACAGATAATCAGTAAAGAGTTATGTGTCCTAGATATTACAATAATGGAGGATAGTTGTGATCTCTGAGCACTGTGAACACTTTTGGAGCCACAGAAGTGAATACAGTATCCAGGTCTGCTATCATTTCTAAAAAGGTTAAACATTAAAAAAATTACTTTATGCATATATAAAAGTTGACTTCTTTTTTAAAAGATTTTATTTTTATTTATTTGACAGAGAGAGAGAGAGCACAAGTAGGCAGAGGCAGGCAGAGAGAGGGGGGCTAGCAGGCTCCCTGCTGAACAGAGAGCCAGATGCAGGGCTTGATCCCAGGACCCTGAGAGCATGACCTGAGCTGAAGGCAGAGGCTTTAACCCACTGAACCACCCAGACGCCCCTAAAAGCTGACTTCTTAATAAAGATTTTTTATTAAAAAGGTTGCTAGTGTCTGTTTTCACTTCAAAAATAATTCTTCTTGTTAAAGAAGACTACTCAGGTTTAGACTTCTTTGCTCATTATGACTATAAAATCAACATACCATAAAGCTATATATTTAAGAAGGATTCAAAAAAGAAAATTAACATAATACTGTTTATTTAAAATTAGATATCATTTTTTGGTAACCAGATTCTATTATACCAAAAAGGAAATCCCCTGCCTCTTGCCCCACATTTCTAGTATTAGAAAAAGAAATTCTTCTGGCTCCTAAGTTTGTTTGCACATGTCATAAATATTTTCTAGATTAAGTTCTTGTATCCTACCCCCTTGGCTGCATTTAGAAGTGGTAATATGAGATATGCCACCCAAAGTTCCCTTCAAAGAAGAATGTGCTGCCTACTTCAAGGAAGATGGTCAACAAAGAACCTACAGTTGTCAGCTCCTTCAGGCTCTTCTTTAGCTGCAGAGAGCCACCTTGCTCAATGTCCTTCCTTTTCCATGTCAGTCCACCACATTTAGTGACTGAATAGGAAGGGGAATAATGACTCAGTAATTTTGTGGTCCCATCTCCCAATATTGAGAAGGGTGATATATGCTTCAGAGCTCTTACTAGGTTGTATGAAGCTTTGTTGGCTCTGCATTACAGTTTTAATTCTACCCTTCCTGGTTCTGCTTTGTCTATCTTTTTTTCACAGGTGTTGAACACTAGTGGCACTCCAAACTCTTGTTGCAGCATCTGTTTACAAACTCTGTCACAGCATCTGCTTCTGGAGAATCTAATCTGTGACAGTTTTACCAGAAGTGGTTGAAAAATGCAGGTGGTAAGGTTTTATAGCTAAATAACAGCCACCTGGCTGGCAATAAATACCTCATCATTCTTAGTGGTTAGAATACAGACAGTCCCTGGCACAAGGTGGCAATTCAATTGCTAAAACCAGAGATGAATCTTGATCATATATAGGTTGAAGTGAATGTTTATATGACTCATCAGGCATTTGAGACATATGAAAGAGATAGTAGATGTTAGGAAGTGTTATTATATAATCATTGCTATGCATGATCAATGCTCTCTAGAGAAATAAAGAGCCTCTGAGGTAAAGAAACTGACACTTGAAAGTCAGGAGTGAAAAGCTGAGAGGTACTTTGGTTGCAAATGAAGAATATCTAACCTCCTGCAAGAGGAGGATAGAAAAAGATAAGGCCCCAAACCAGGACTGTGGTTAAACATCAAAGACAGCTAAACACCCAGCTGAAGAAAGTATATTTTGCCAAGATTAGAACTGCTTGAGAAGAATGAGACCCTAACAGATGAATCTCATGAACCTTCTGAGTCTACAGATATGGTGGGTTCACCATGGTGGGTTACCAAGGACCACCTTGGTAAGAGGTAGCATTTCCTTTAAACTGAAAGATAATGCAGGTGCTTTTTTCATACAAAGCAACAATCTCCTGGAATCATTATAATTTATCTATTCAAATGACTTGAGCAGAAGTCTTTTTTGGGGGGAGGGAGTGTTAAATTCATAAGTTATAATAGTTTACAAATAAAAATAAAATTACAGGGCATTGCATTAGTTGTAGATCAATAGTAATAATAGCTTTAAACCATTAATTTTTAAAAGAATATATAAACATTATTGATTTTTTCACAATCAATATGAAATCATACACTTCTAAGTTAGATGAAATAATAACATTTACATTAAAAGTACAAACAACAAAACCCCTTGATTCTCCCCTCCCCCTCAGGAACTTTCCTACCCACCATACTGGCCACTTGGCCTGTACCTAGCATTAAATCACAGAATGGCCCAAATGAGGACAAGCTGTGTCTGAGAAGCAGGGAATGGGCTGTTATAAAGGTACTGTAATACCTATCTAGCCTTTACTTGACAGGAACCATAGCACTATACATGGAGCTGTATACTTGATTAAAGGAGCTGGAAAATAAAATTGGACAGAGAAGTTTGGTTGACTTGGGAGCACTCTTCTAAAATCTGGTATTTAATATCTGTTCAAGACAACATGAAATGCTGTGACTCATTATGAGGATGGCCCACAGAGGTGTGGAAAAAATTACAACTTTTACAAGAAAAGTTGTAATTCAGATGATAGAGGAAAGAATTCAAAGGCTGAGTTAAGTGGGCACACTGGAGTGTGGCCAGAAGACCTGCTGGATGACTACATTTTATGGGAAAGCCTGGAGGGTACACATTTATTAAATTTACAATGACTACACTGGTGACAGTGGAACTTGCATCATAAAATACTCAGTGTGGCTCTAAACTTTAGGCCATGGCTGTCAACTGGAGAGACTATTGCAGGACTCAGATCACTGATAACAATGAAGATGAGAGGATCCCAAAACTATAGAGGCTAATCTATGCTAATTAATTGCCAAAAGCTGAGAAAACAAGCTGAATAATAATAGGCAAGGTTTCAGGGGAAGTCAAGGGGGGACTGATTCACCAAGAATTATAGTGATAGCTTATACCATATACCCTAGTCATAAAATAGATAAGTATCTAATAATGGTACTATCCAACTTTTATTAGCAGAAGAAATCAGGAATATGCGATCAGAGCGAAGGGAGTGGATCATTCTCTCCATTAAAAAGTGGTGCAATGTCATATGTCCATTTTTTCTTCAAGAAAGCTAGAATGGGGAAAGGGATAAAACACATGTAAAAGAAAAAAGTCATGACCTTTTGATATATATCTGGAGTTAAGTCACCTTTCAAACCAGGAATCCATTGACTAAAGCAATAGTTGGGTCTCTATAAAAACAGATAAAAGGGAAGAACACATGAAGACTCAGTTACTAGTCCAACATGCAAAAAGCTTAAAAGTAGCCATCCTTCCTGACAAGTAAAAATCTGAAGAAACTGAAATATCACTACCTCTTATTAAAGCTATTAGCAAAGTGACTTCCCAGGGAAAATTTCTACCCCCCAAATTGGAAAGACAGGCAAATACAGAGAATCATAACTTACTGGAGGAGAAACCTATGAGCAGAAACCTTCATAGGAAGCAATCTGGGGTGAGAAAAACTGGACTGCAACTGGTGAATTGCTAGAGGTTTAATGTGTATAAGTCTGAGATTGAAAACCTTCAGGGACCCAGCTTTTGAGGGACCCTCACACTTAGTGTTTTACCTCTAGGAGCTCTACTAGGTTCACAGTGGAGATCTGGAAAAAAAATCCCCTCATGTTTCCAGCCAGAGGAGGTGAAAAATTCCATTTTGAAATACACCAAAAATCTGTACTTTCTAACAGGCCTGCCCAATGGAGAAACTATTTTACCAGACCTTAGGCTGCTATGATTTTAGCAAAGTCTAACCAATCTGGGGGAAAAGAAATACCCAACTCCAGCCCCTAATAGCCATTCTGAGATTGGAAACAGGCTGGATGCAATGAACAGCTGGCTAGAAGTAGAGGAATGAATTAGTGATATAGAAGACAAAATAAGGGAAAATAATGAAGATGAACAAAAGAGAGAAAGAGGAATTATGCAACACAAGAATTGACTTAGAGAACTCAGTGACTCCAACAAATGCAATAACATTCATATTATAGAAGTCCCAGAAGAAGAGAGACAAAAGGGAAGAAAAATTTATTTGAGGAAATAATAGCTGAAAACTTCCCTAACCTGGAGAAGGACACAGGCATCCAGATTCACGAGGCACATAGTATGCCTATCAACATCAATAAAAGCAGGTTAACCCCAAGACATAATGTAATAAAATTTGCAAAATATAGTGATAAAGGAAAAAAATCTTAAAAGCAGCAAAATGAAAGAAATCCTTAACTTAACATGGGAAAGTCCATGAGGCTAACTGCAGATTTCTCAACAGAAAGTTGGCAAGCCAGAAGGGAGTGACATGATATATTCAAAATGCTGAATGAGAAAAATCTACAGCCAAGAATACTCTATCCAGCAAGGCTATCATTCAGAATAGAAGGAGAGATACAGAGTTTCCCAAACAAAAGTAAAGCAGTTTGTGACCACTAGACCAGCCCTGCAAGAAACATCAAATATTGACTGCAAAGAAGAGATCAAAAGTGACAAAGACAAGGAAGGATCAGATAAAATCCAGAAACAATGACAAAACAAGTAATAAAATGATAATAATACAAATCTATCAATAATTACTTTGAATGGAAATGGTTTAAACACTCCAATCAAAACACAGGTTGTCAAAACAGATAAAAAACAAGGTCCATCTATATGTTGCCTACCTACAAGAGACTCATTTTAGACCTAAAGACACCGGCAGATTAAAAGTGAAGGGTGTGAATGGATGTCAAAAGAAACCCTTACTAGTTATCAAAGTACCCATTAAAACAAAGGCTGCAAAGAGAGACAGAGAATGGCATTATATAATGATAAAGGGCACAAACCAACAAAATGATCTATTATAAATATTTATGCCCCCAGAATGGGAACACCAAAATATATAAAGCAATTAATAACAAACATGAAGGAACTAATTGATAATAATACAATAATAATAATGGACTTTAACACTCCATTTACATCAATGGACGAATCATCTAAACAAAAAGTAAACAAGGAAAGAATGGTTTTGAATATCACTCTGGATCAGATGGACTTAACAGATAAAAACAAGAACATTCCATCCTAAAACAGCAGAATACACATTTTTTTTTCAAGTGTACATGGAACATTCTCCAGAATAGGTCACATATTAGGTTGCAAAACAGGACTCAGCAAATACAAAAGGTTTAAAATCATATCGTGCACCTTTTCTGTATGACAATATGAAACTAGAAGTCAGTCATAAGAAAAAATTTGGAAAGACCATAAATACATGGAGGTTAAATAACATGCTACTTAATAATGAATTGGTCAACCAGGAAATACAATAAAAAACAAAAAAAATATATGGAAAAAAGTGAAAATGAAAATACAACAGTCCAAAACCTTTGGGATGCACCAAAAGTGGTCTTAATGGGAGGTATATAACAATGCAGGCCTACCTCAAGAAGCAAGAAAAAGTCAAATAAACAATCTAACCTTACACCTAAAGGTGCTAGAACAAGAAAAAAAAAAAAAAGCAAAACCTAAACCCAGCAGAAGGAAGGAAACAATAAAGATTAGAACAGAAATAAGTGATATAGAAGCTAAATAAATAATATATCAGAGATCAGTGAAACCAGGAGCTGGTTCTTTGGAAAAAAATCAATAAAATTTATAAACCTCTAGTCAGACATATCAAAAAGAGAAAGAACCCAAATAAAATCACAAATGAGAAAGGAGAAAAAACAACAAACATCACAAAAAATACAATTATAACAGAATATATGAAAAACTATATGCCAACAAATTGGACAATCTGGAAGAAATGGATAAATTTCTAGAAACATATGAACTACCAAAACTGAAACAGAAGAAACAAAAAACTGAAACAGACTCATAACCAGCAAAGAAATTGAATCAATAACCAAAAAAAAAAAAAAAAATCCAACAAACAAAAGTCCAGATCCAAATGACTCACCACTGTTATTTAACATAGTACTGGAAGTCCTAACCTTAACAATAAGACACACACAAAAAAAGAAATAAAAGACATCTACATTGGCAAAAAAGTAGTCAAGCTTCTTATATTTACAAATGGCATGATACTCTATATAGAAAACCGGAAACACTCCACCAAAAAACTGCTAGAACTGACAAATTCTGTAAAGTTGTAAGTTGCAAAATCAATGTGCAGAAATCTGATGCATTTCTATACACCAATTATACCAAAAATCTTAAGATACCTAGTAATAAACCTAACCAAAGGAATAAAAGACCTGTATTCTGAAAACTATAAAACATTGATGAAAGAAATTGAAGATGATACAATGAAATGGAAAAACATTTCATGCTTACAAATTAGAACAAATATTGTTAGAATGTCTATACTACCCAAAACAATCTACACATTTAATACAATCCCTAACAAAATATCACTAGCATTTTTCAGAGCTAAAAAAACAAACAATGCTAAAATTTGTATGGAATCACAGAAGACCTCGAATAGCCAATAGCCAAAGAAATCATGGAGAAAAAACAAACAAACAAACAAAAAGCATAGCTGGAGGCATCACAATTCCAGATATCAGGTTATATTACAAAGCTGTAGTGATCAAGACAATATGGTACTGGTACAAAAATAGACACATAGATCAATAGACTAGAATAGAAAACCCATAAATGAAGCCACAATCACATGGTGAACTAATTTTTGACAAAGCAGGAAAGAATATCCAATGGAAAAAAGACCATCTCTTCAACAAATGGTGTTGAGGAAACTGGATGGTAATATGCAAACAAATGAAACTGGGCCACCATACATAAAAATAAGACCTAAATATGAAACAAGAAACCATAAAAATCCTAGAAGGGAACATAGGCAGTAAATTTTTTGACATCAACTGTAGCAACTTTTTTTGTAGATAGGTCTTCTAAGGTAAGGGAAACAAAAGAAAAATAAATTATTGAGACTACATCAAGATAAAAGCTTTTTAAGATATTTTTAAATGATATATCTGATAAAAGTTTGGTATCCAAAATAAACTACTTACATAACTCAATACCCAAAACCAAATAATCCAATTAAAAAAATAGGCAGAGGACAGGAATTAATATTTTTCCAAAGTAGACACATAGATGACAAACAGACATATGAAAAGATGCTTCACATCATTCACCATCAGGGAAATACTAAACGAAACTACAGTGAAATATCACCTCCCACCTATCAGAATGACTAAAATTCACAAGATAGGAAATAAGAAAGTGTGGCGAGGATATGGATAAAGGGGAACCCTCTTAAACTGGGGTGGGAATGCAAACTGGTGCAGTCACTCTGGAAAACAGTATGGAGGTTTCTCAGAAAGTTACAAATAGAACTACCCTATGATGTAGCAACTGCACTACTAGTTATTCACCCAAAGATACAAAAATACTAATTTGAAAGAGTACATACACCCGATGTTTATATATAGCAGCATTATCTACAAGAGCCAAACTATAGAAAGAGCCCAAATATCCATCTATTGCTGAATGGATAAAGAAGATGTGGTAAACATATACATACAATGGACTATTAACCATAAAAAAGAATGAACCACAGTAAGATACCACCTCGCACCAGTCAGAATTAACAAGTCAGGAAATGCCAGATGTTGGTTAGGATGTAGAGAAAGGGAACCTTCCTACACTGTTCATGGGAATGCAAGCTGGGGCAGCCACTCTGGAAAACAGTATGGAAGTTCCTCAAAAAGTTGAAAAGAGAGCTACCCTATGATCCAGCAATTGCACTACTAGGTATTTACTCCAAAGATACAAATGTAGTGATCCAAAGGAGCACATGCACCTCAATGTTTATAGCAACAATATCCACAATAGCCAACCTATGGAAAGAGCCCACATGTCCATCAACAGATGAATGGATAAAGGAGATGTGGTGTATATATACAATGGAATATTATGCAGTCATCAAAAAATGAAATCTTGCCATTTGAAATGATGTCAATGGAATTAGAAGGTATAATGTTAAGTGAAATAAGTCAGTCAGAGAAAGACAATTATCAGAATATCTCACTCAAAAAAAAAAAAAGAATATCTCACTCATATGTGGAATTTTTAAAAAAGAAACAGGTTCATAGGGGAAGAGAAGAAAAAAAACAAGATGAAATCAGAGAGGGAGACAAACCATAAGAGACTCTTAATCATAGAAAACAAACTGAGGGTTGCTGGAGGGGAAGAGGGTGGGGGGACGGGGCAACTGGGTGATGGGCATTAAGGAAGGCACGTGATATAATTAGTACTGGGTATTATATAGGACTGATGATTCACTGACCTCTACCTCTGAAACTAAAAATACATTGTATGTTAACTAATTTAATTTAAAGAAAAAACATTTTAAAAAAATAATGAAATCTTGCCAGATTCAATGACGTGGATAGAGCTAGAGAGGATTATTTTAAGTGAAACAAGTCAGTCAGAGAAAGGAAAATATCTTATGATCTCAGTGAAATGTGGAACTTAAGAAACAAAACAAATGAATATAGGGGGTATAAAAGAGAAAGAGAGGCAAACCAAGAAACAGACCTTTAACCATAGAGAACAAACCACTGGTTACCAGAGTGGAGATGGGTGGGTGGATGGGTGAAATATATGATGAGGATTAAGGAGTTCACCTGTTATGATAAGCACTAGGTGTTGTATGGAAGTGTTGAATCACTGTATTGTACACCTGAAACTAATATCACACTTTATGTTAACTAACTGAAGTTTAAATAAAAACTTAAAATAAATGATTGAAAATTTACTTACATTAATGTCATATATCAAAGCACATATCCAGGAAGCTCAGAGCACCATGTGGGATAAATGCCAAAAAATAAAATAAAAAACACACAAAGCTATACCTAGGTTTATAATATGGAAATTGCAGAAAATCAAAGATTAAGAAAAGATTTAAAAAGGCAAAAAGGGATAAAAAGACAGGCTATGTATAGAGAAGCAAAGATGAGAATTACACCCTACTCTCCTCAGAAACCATGCAATCAAAAAGAAAGTTTACTCATATATTTCAAGTCTTCAGAAAAAAAGACAACAAGAACAACAAAAACAGCAACCAAAAATCCTGTACCCTGCAAAATTACCCTTCTAATGTCAAAGAGAAATATTTATTCAGACATCAAAAATAGAGAAATTTGTTGTCTACAGACTTGTTTTACAAAGAAAAGGTTAAAAGAAGTTCTTCAGTGAAAATGGAGATGATATAGATCACAAACTCATATCTATATAAAGAAAGGATGAGTATAGGAAAATAAAAATAAAGTAAAATAACTTATTTTCCCTATTCTGAAGTGATCAAGGAGATAAGTTGGTTAAAAATATTAACAAAAATGTATTTAAACATATATACTACTATATAGGCATATACTTATGTATACATTATATATATACTATATATATGTATATGTAAGTACATATATACTATATATAACACTATATGTATATACTTTTGTATAAATGAAATGAATGACAGCAATGGTACAAGGGATAGGAGTAAGGGATTAGGAACATTTTGCCTTTACAATGTATTCACACTAAATGTGAAGAAGAATATAGTGTTATTTCTAAGTACATATGGAATAGTTGTAAATTATATGGCAAACTCTAGGGCAACCAGTAAAGAAAGTGAAAAAAAAAAAGAATATAATTGAGAAGCTAAAAAAGAAGAAAAATGGGATTATATAAAATACTCAATGTAAACCACAAAAGTTCAAAAAAAAGTGGAAGACAGAAACAGCAACAAAGAACAAGCATAACAAATAGAAAATAGTAACAGCTATGATAGACTAAACCAAATATACTATTAATCATTTTAAACATCAATGGTATAAGTACACCAATAAATCAGCAACAACAGAGATAGACTGAAACAAAAAGCAGACTCAAGTATATTTAGTCTATAAGAAATCTACTTTATTCTTTAATTTTTATTATTTTTATTTCTTTAAAATCAATTAATAACAGAGTGTATTAGTTTCAGAGATAGTTCAGTGATTCATCAGTTGTATATAACACCCAGTTCTCATTACATCATCCCCCCAGGTAATCCCCATCACCCACTTACCCCAAACTCCCTTCCACCTTCCCTCCAAGCAACCCTCAGTTTGTTTCCTATAGTTAAGAGTCTCTTATGGAAGAAACCCACTTCATATATATTTATTAGTAGGAGTACCTTGGTGGCCAGTCAGTTAAATGTCTGACTCTTTTTTTTTAAAGAAGTATTTATTTATTTATTTATTTGAGAGGGAGAGAGAGAGAGAGAGAATGAGCGCACACATGTGCATGAGTTGGGTAGGGACAGAGAGACAAGCAGATTCCTCACTGAGCAGGGAGCTGGATATGGAGCTTGATCCTAGGACACTGAGATCATGACCTGAGCTGAAGTCAGATGCTTACCAATGGGGCCACACAGGTGCCCCAGTGTCCAACTCTTGATTTCAGCTCAGGTTACAATCTCAGGGTTGTGAGATCCAGCTCCATGGAGCCTACTTGAAATTCTCTCTCTGCCTCTGTCTCTCTCTCTCTCTCTCAAAGCAAAAAATTAAAATATATATACACACACATATATATGTATATATATGTAAATCACTTTTTGTAGCAGTGTATTTCTTCATTTTGCATCATTTATTTAATGAAAATGTATTATTTTTCTTTTATGTTATAAGCATTGAAATGATAATTAGGACATGACCTCTGTTTTCAGTGTTACAGTTGTAATAGCAATGTGGCAAGTGCCAGAATAGAAATGTGTTTGAAAATCTATCACTGGAGAGTTTCTTAAATTGAGTTCCAAGCAAATTTTGCATCAGAGTCATCAGTGAGCTTGTTAAAAATTAGATTGATGACCTCTATCAGTCCTGTAAATCTTAATGTCTCAGAGTTGTTTAGTAAATATTTTAAAAACTATTAACTGAACTGTAAACTAGATAGGAGATAAGTGTTTCTTAGCAGTGGTAGAAGTTGGAAAGGGCCAAAGACAAAGAAAGAATAAGAGGATCAGTTTACCTGGCAGAGAAGCAAGAATGGGTGTGAGCACTCTGAGAGGGAGGAGATAGCATTTGGCCAAGCATGTAGGTATGAAAATGGAAGACATATTCTGAAATCTCCATTAAATACACAGATATTTATGTTGGTAACTTGTTTTACAAATGAAGGAGTTCAGAAACAATGTTGTTAATAACCTGAGTTCACTCATATGACCACTTATGGTTGAGCTAGTATTAAAACCACTTCTCACAAATCAAATAATCCTATAGTCTCTCCAAAATTTAAAAAACAAGTTGCATTTGAGCTCCATTGCCATTGTCAGAAGCACTCGGCAATTCCCCAAATGATTGCCATAAAATGGAATGTAATAACTTTTTAGGTACTGCAACCTCCATCAGATAACAAAAGTACATTAAACTACTTGATACTTATATTTTTATATCTTCAGTCTGGGCCTGATTTGAAATGGGAAGCCACTAGTGGGAGAGTTATTTTACTTTAAAACAGATTTGGAAAACATCTTGGCTAGTATGTGCCTCTACAAGGCTAAGAAACAGTTAATGTGCTAATATCAAATAGTTTAAGAAGGAACTCTTCTAGCCAAAAGTAAGATGGCATCCTGGCATTTCCTCAACGTCCTTCCTTCCAATCTATTATTTCCTTGTTTCCTTTTATTGTGTACCTGCCATGGTGTTCTCATTAGGGCTTCTGCTTCTGACAAGCCTAAGGACTGCTGGGAGCCTGCTGGCTCCAGGAGACAGCTTCACAGTGTGTCACCTTGTGGACTGTGGTGCTGTAAATCTCAGCATTTCGTGATCCCTCCTCCCTGAATTCTCAATGAGCATGGAGGGCAGCAGAAAACACTCCTGGTGGGGTGATACATCTGAAGTTCCTTAAGAGGAGAAGCAGCTCTAGGAAGGGGAAATGAAAGTTGCCAACATATCATTATAGCCTCTGAGCAGAAACTTGTCCAAAACACAGGATTGTCATTCTTCCCTTTCAAACATGTTGTTGCACTGACTGGGGGGCTTGGCCCAGTTCATGGCTGGCAGCAGATTACTCACTGGGGTCATCAGGGGAGAAGCAACACTTTCAATGAAACTCTAATTTCTATAATATCTTATTTTTTCCTTTCATATACTTCTTGAGTTCTGCCAGCTTACATTTCATCTTCTGGTATTATAATCTTCTCTTTGAGGCCTAGCATTTCTTTTTTGAGCTCTTGTTTAGTGAATGACACTCTTTTCCATGATTTCTATGAAATTCATGTTTTATAATATGTTCTTCTGATAGGTTGCATAATTTATAATTTAAATATTAATATACTTCATATATAATATACATTCTCTATAGTGATATGCCTTAATCATTCCTCAGTGAATATCATGTCTGTTAAATATTTTGAGTAAGATATAAGTATTCTAAGTGAAAATATTCAACGTTTATGCAGTAAATTCTAAGCAGAAAAATAATTACACCCAGAATCATAGAGCATACTTTAGCTTTTGTCAGTAATTGATAATTTTTAAGTCACAAGAGAGAAATGAGAGTTTGGCTACAAAGGAAATATGATCACCTATTTATCAAGGATAAATGAGTGAAATCTTTAATGATATGAAGGGGAATCTGTTTGGTTTAAGTATTTTATAACTTCGGGGGCACCTGGGTGGCTTAGTGGGTTAAAGCCTCTGCCTTTGGCTGAGGTCATGATCTCAGGGTCTTGGGATCGAGCCCTCCATTGGGCTCTCTGCTCAGCAGGGAGGCTGCTTCCCACTCTCTCTCTACCTGCCTCTCTGCTTACTTGTGATCTCTCTCCTCTTTGTCAAATAAATAAAATCTTTAAAAAAAAAAAGGATTTTATAACTTCACCTCAGTTAGATAGGTGTCTCATTCCCCATTTTGAGATATGGCTCATTTTTGGCTCCTGGTTTCCTATTCGAAGCATGACTCTGATTCCAAGTTTTTGCACAGCTTCAGATAAATTTCTACACCATGGAAAGGATGACTCTGGCTCAAGATCTTGTTTCTTTGGTTCAATTTGAGTTCTAAAACCTTAGGCAATGGGGCTTTGGTCCCATTGGATTTTTAGCTGTATCTTATTTTAGAGTCCTATCAATGTTTCTAGTCTACAGTTTTCTGTTTCTAATACTAATAATGCGAACCTACATTTATCAGTACTTAAAATGGTCCCTATCATTCTGATGTGTGTGTGTGTGTGTGTGTGTGTGTGTGTGTGTGTGTGTTGGGCAGAAACAGTCTTACATCATACAGTTTATAGTTTAGCTGGCTAGGAGATGTATTACTTAAAATATATATATTAAATATAATTTGTTAAATAAGAATGCAGAGATTGTGAAATTTAAATTCTTCGGAGGTGCCATGTTAGTGCTGACCCATGATTTCAATGCCACTCAATATTCTTATTGCTTTAGTCTTTTAGAGCAAGAAATGGCACTTATAAGCCCATGATGAGGCATAGACAGTGCCACTGAACATTTTTTTCCTTTGGTTATTTAAGAAATTGCTATTCAAGGATCATGGTCATTTAAGTTGGTGCAACAGATGTGTATACGGTTCCAAATCTCTAGTAGATTTTCCAGATCAAAAATGTTTGGTTTATAACTTGTACAGAATGGTGATAAGCCATTTATTATTATCATTAAGCAATTTGTTATTAATCCTATTGTTCTTTTTTCCATGAATTTAATTTAGAATTATTATTATTTTTTTAAAAATTTTATTTATTTATTTGACAGAGAGAGAGATCACAAATAGGCAGAGAGGCAGGCAGAGAGAGAGATGGGGAAGCAGGCTCCCTGTTTGATCCCAGGACCCTGATATCATGACCTGAGCCAAAGGCAGGGACTTTAACCCACTGAGCTACCCAGGTGCCCCAAATTTAATTTAGGACCAAATTAGTTCATACCATGTTACCTATCATGCAAATATTTATATTTAAGGTCTTCTGCCTCCACATTCCACATTACTTAAATATATTATTAATGCATGTCTTAAAAATAAGTTACATGTAATACGGATTTGCTATTAGTGACATTCTGCATTAACATGTCAACATTTCAAATCATATTGAATTCAAGACCATTATATTAATTCTATACCTTTAAAAATGACCCACAAAAATATCTATAACTATGTCTGAATATTATCCACCCTGTGAATTCTGTTCAATGCAATTGAAATTTTATGAAAATTGTGAAATAAATAAAGATGCAGAAGGAAACCCAGGGGAAAAAAACAAATGAGCCAGTCAAATCTGTAATGCTAATACTAATGATAGACCTCCTAGAAAACAAACTAATGACATTTACTACAGGAAAATTTCTTACCTATAGAATGCTATAGGAAGATGTACCTGGTTTGTGTAGCAATGTTCATAGTAAAAAAATCTGTAATCTATAAATTTCCAGTACACGGCTTTTAAAAAAAATCATATGTAACCACCTGAGTATAAAATGGAAATGTTTAAAAAAATGGAAATGTTTAATGACAGAAACAGATCTTTGTTTTTTGTAACTAATGCAGCTTCATACAGTAATTAGGGAACCTCGTATTTAATGTGGGCAAGAGCACATCCAACATAGCAAGAGCAATCATGGTGACAAAACCCTGGTGTCTTCCAGTTGTATCTGTGCCTCAGGGTTATGTATATATTGAAGTATTTAGCTAATCTTGCTGGTTGATAAGATCTCTGATTTGTGTGTGATTCCAGCTTTTGCATTTAAATATATTGCTGTTAGAAATCTTTATTTTCCAAGGGATATATGAATGAAATACTCCTAAAATGGATTTTACCATTTGGCTTTTACATATTGTATTCATTTAAAGATGTGCTAAATGCATCTTTGTGCTAAATTAAACTTAGTTTTACTTTTGAAATTTTGTAACATTGCATAATGTCTTTTCGTTTTGGTGATATCCATTTAATTTCACATTATTTTCTATCTGATATTACATTGATTTGAGCATTTGTTGCATTCATTTTGTTGTTGCTGTAATTTTATTCTGACTATAAGCATTGGAATAGAAGAGGATTTCAATTAGTTCCTTTATGTTGGGGTCTGGAAAGATTTATTATTATGTATGAACGTCAGTGGAGTTGGAAGTACCTACTGCAAACCTGATGTTAAAGTGCCTTATTTAGACAAAAAGGAAGCTTTGGGCAGCAAAGCATGTGATCCCTAAGCTGCCTACAGATAAGTAAAATCTGATACCTGTACCTGGGCATTTTAATAATGAAGCGATTTGTCATACACATGAAAAGAAAGACTCACAAACATGAAGATGTTAATACTCCTTGAGCTGATTCATCAATCCAATGCAATTCCAATGAAAATCTTAGAAGAATTCTTTGAGGAATATGATAAGTTAATTTTAAAATTCATGTGATAGGTCAAAAAATAGATCATTCCCTAGGGTGCCTGGGTGGCTCAGTGGGTTAAAGCTTCTTAAAGCCTCTGTCTTTGGCTCAGGTCATGATCTCAGGGTCCTGGGATCCAGCCCTGTATCTGGCTCTCTGCTCAGCAGGGAGCCTGCTTCCCTCTCTCTCTCTCTCTGCCTGCCTCTCTGCCTACTTATGATCTCTCTCTCTCTCTCTCTCTGTCAATTAAATAAATAAAATCTTAAAAAAAAAAATAGATCATTCCCAAGGAGTAGAACGTGGGAGAGGTGCTCCTACCAAGGGTCAAGAATTTGTTCAAAATTATTACAAGAAGACAAATTATAAGCATACTGAAAAGTAGAATAAAATAAAGAAACTTAAATATTTAACTTATAACAAAGGTGTGATTCTGGATTACTAAAAGGGACTATAATATAGAAGTTTCTAAGACAATTTTAATTATCAATATTGAAAAAATGATGTTTATCTTTATATCACACCACACAAATAAGTCAACTTCACTATGGAACTTTGCTTTATAGAACTTTACTTTATGGCACTTTGCAAGTGCCATAAAGTAAAATGTAAGATGGTGTAGCTGCTTTGGAAAACGGCCTGGTGGTTCCTCAAAAATTCAAACATGGACTTAGCATATGACCCACAATTCTACTCCTGGGACATACCATAGTGAGTTGAAAATAGGCGTCCACATAAAATCTCATACATGAATACTTACGTAAGTATTATCCATAATAGCCAAAAGGTGGTAATAGCACTGTTGTCTACAAACTGTTGAATGATCAAACAAAATATGATGTAAACTTGCAATGGGATATTCAGCCATAAAAAGCAATCAAATGCTGATGCATGCTACAATATAGATGAACCTTGAAAAGATGTTACATGAAAGAAGTCAGATACTAAGACCAAATATTGTATTACCCTATTTATAAGAAATATCCAGAATAGGGAAATTCACAGAGATAGTTAGGGGAAAGGAGGATTGTAGAGTGACTCTTAATGGGTATGGGGATTCTTTTTAGGGTGATAAAAATGTTCTAGAAATAGAAAGTGGTTGACTATTGTGTTTCAGTATTATGAAGGTTTAATATATGTTGCCTAGACATCAGGCAGCATGTCTGATGAGGGCAGGCTCTATAGCTCCCATGGCCTAACTAAGCCATTCTCCCCAGTCTACTGTGGATAAAGTCACCTCACCAAACAACCCTCCTTATCACAGGGAAATGGGTTTCGGGCAAAATTCCTGCTTATCCCTAAGTAGCAGGTTTTAATTCCCTGTCACTCTGTGGAATTATTCGAAAAAAACAATCACTCCACCCTCCTGCTATTACAAAATCTGCCTCCTGCAGTTCCTGTTTACTCTCTTCTTGGGTGCAACTTCTATGTGGCCCTGTGTGGTATGCTATATCTTCCCCCTAAGATTTGAGTATATGTGATTAATAAACTGATGTCAATCTCATCTGCCCTGTATCAGGTGTCAGGTGTTTGGCCATCCTCATAAGCCTGAAGTGGGATTCCCTCTTTCACCAATGAGGTAAAGAGCAAGCAATCAAAATGTGATTGTACATCTTTGTGAATATACACACATACACACACACACAAAATCACTGAATTGGTACTCTAGAAGGGTGAATTAGAAGGCATGCAAATTATAACTCAAGTGAAAGAAATTATTGAAAGAGATCTTCATATTATTACTTCATATTACTTCACAGTCACATTACTAGCAATAAGTTTATATACAGAACATATTAAAAAATCCTACAAACCAATCAGTAAAATCTCAACAATCCAATAAGAAAATGTATAAAAACATACATAAATAACACATTTTACATAAGAACAAAAGTATAAATAAAGTGCAATTGCCCATAAACACAGGCCATGAGTTTGAGCCTAATAGGTGATCAAGAGAATGCAAGTTAAAGTAAATCAGATAATTTATTGATACTCAGTTATTCTGAAATTTAAGAAAACAGATATTGCAACACTGGAGCAATAACAGTTTCCTATTTACGGAAGGACAAGTTGGTACAGCAGCCTTGAACAAAAATTGTGAGTAGTATGTATATATCCTATGTCATGGTAATTAACTTCTAAATATCCTAAGAAAAATTATGTTCTTGTAGATGATAACATAAACAAAAATACTCACTGAAGATTGTTTGTAATAACAATGAAAATTTAAAAAATGAGGACAATCAAAGGATACTGAATATATAAAGATTCATTCACAGCATGTGACACATATCATAGGTAAAAATTAATGAAACAATGTTACAAGTAGCAACAGAAAGCTCTCAGGTATATTTGATACTGTTAATACAGATCTGATTAACTGCAAAGTATATAGGTGATTGTTCTGTTTTACAACCCACATATGTTAAAATATTTTGTTTGATATATATCAAATTTAAATGATTAAATTTAAAACAGAGAGAAAATAAAGGACAGGTACTGAGTATAAATAACTGAAACCATTTTACTGGAAAAGGGTGCAGAGAAATGAATAATATCTGGAAGAAAATGAAAATTCAAAGACTTTTTTTAAAGATGATAGACATTACTACATTCTATAGTCTGAGAGACATCATTTAATAGCAAGGGAAAAATGGTGATATAGTATAAATTACTATAGTAGCTTCCTTTGGTAGGGTAGAGTAGAGGAATTCATAGAAACAAGAATATTTTATCCATTCAAATTATAAAAAATAATAGGGTATGAGTAAAGGAGGGAGATTAAAAATATATATTGGTAGCTTAGAGTTCTTTTGTAATTGTTTCTATTCTATCTGTGAAATTGAAAGCAAAGCTACCACCTGAAATAGAGACAATGCAAGAAAATGTGATGAGTTTGAGGGAAACAATTGTGTAAAAGAATTCTCCAAAGCTACAGGTTAATGAATGACTGGGACAATTAAGGCATTTAGCCCTAAGGCAACATTATTTCAATGTCAAGAGAGATTTGTCAGCATGATTGTGGGGGGTCTTTTCAGCCTTGTTCAATGATCATAATTCAGACTCAAAGTAGCAATTAATTATTTAATTAATTATTATTTATTTTTTTCAGAAAACTCAAGTGTTTTACTAACAATAGAGTTTTACTAATCTATTGGCCAGCCTACATCAACCAAGTATTGGCTGGTCAAACATTTAGGAATGGAGAGATTTAAAGATTAGATGCGTACTGTTATCTGTTTAAGTAAATGAGATTACAATTGGAAACAAAAGATGAGCAGATATATTTGAAATTATTTACATGTGATATCTTTTTCTGACTGTCCTTGTCCCACTAGCAGGAATTTTCCTACTGCAGAGTCCATTGTGACTAATTGTAGGAGGCAACAGTTCTGTTTAACGCATGATTATAAATGATCCCTTTCAGGCTTTATGTGGCATCTGCTATTTATGCCCTCTTTTTATGCTTCACTTCACTAGATATGGGTCCTCACTTCATCTACAGGATGTTAAGAAATTTTTTGTTTGTTTTAGCTTTTGTTTCTTTTGACCATTGCTGCTATGTGCTTCTAGATCCACAACTCTTTTTCTAGTTTAAAATGCTTTGTTTGATATATGGAATTCTCAAGCTGCCAAAGTACTAACATGATGAGTTACAAAGTGGAAGAGATTGCTTCTCTCCACTTTTTATTACACTGTGTTAGACTGTAAATAAAATAGTGCTATGTGTGCTCCAGTCAATACCTCAAATAATTTTTGCTAATAAATAAATAAGTAAATAAATAAGAACTTTCACTTTTATTCAAGACCCAGTCCAACTTCTCTTTAGTGCCCTGGGACCCAACATAAATTCTAATTAGAATGGGTTGGAAATGAGACTAACCTGAAGAACATATCACATGCTGTGTCCAGAATGGCCCTACTTGGCAATAACAGAATGTGTTGTTATGTCATATTTGAAATGCCGAATGTTCTTCTCTTAGAAAAAATTTCCACATGGAGATACTTTATATTCTTTTATTAATAACTTGTGAAGGGGGTCACACCACTGGTACACTGGGTTGGCCTAGACAGTCTCTATTCCACTGTGGATACATCTTAAATTTAAGATAAATCTTTGGTCAAACAAGGTTTTGTTTTTGTTTTGTCACAATTGATTCTTGGGATTTCAATCTGCAGTATTGATTTTGATGTTATAGCATTTACTGGAGTAGCCTGAGAAGATATAATCATTTTTCCACCTCCATTGCTATCTTTCTGGCACACTTTCTATGATTCAGAAATGTCTGACTTTAGTACACAGACCTACCAAAATAAAAGACAATACTGAGGAGAAATAAAATGTTCCAGAAGGTCAGCCTCACATCCTGTTCATTTATCTGTCTTGCCAAATTTTGATATTTCAAACTTGATCTCTTAGGGCTTCTAAGTCAGGTCAGTTAAAAATTAAGGAGCAACTAAATTGCAAAGCACTCCATCAGGTGGAATGGAGAATACAATGATGAAGAAGTTAAAGTCTTTTGTCACAGAAATTCACAAGCTAATAATAAAAAAAAAGATGTATAACAACTTCGAGAGCAGACCAAAAAATGCTATAATCATAAACTAAATGTAAATGCAGTATAGTGTAGGAAAACACTAATTTCATTTGTACAGATTATTTATGTATTTATTCAGGTACCTACAAATAAGTTAGCATAAATTATTTAGCACCTACCATCTTCCAGATGATGTGACACAGCAACTTTTAATGCATGAGAATGATATAGTTACATAGTCCTAAAACTTGAAGCACATTTTCTTTTTTCCCCTATAACATTATATACACCATAGAAACACATTTTGTTTTTAGATACATCCATAATTTTATTACAAAACTATTATCTTGGCATTAGTTGATTATAAAACTTTATACCCCTTGAATAGCATTTCTCATTTCTGCCTTCCCCCTGCTCTTGTATCTACCATTCTACTCTCTGTTTTTATTAGTTTGACTATTTTAGATATCTCATATAAGTAGAATCATTCAGTATTTGTCCTTCTGTGACTGACTTATTTCATAATATCCCATAGGTTCATCCATGTTGTCACTTATGACAGGAAGCATTTGTTCTATATGAAGTCTTATGTCCACGATATAGTTAGTGACTTAACCTCCTCTTGATATATTAGGTATATCCTTAAATTAGAATAATATACATGGTTGTTTTTAACTGTCTTTGCTTTCCCTTTTCTTGGGCTCCTACATATAGCACATCTACCTATCTGCACACATGGAACACACACAAGTACATACAGTTTTACAAGCACATTCCTCCATTAAATCTATATTTACTAATTTAGAACACATCAGCAGAAACTGGTACTATTTTGTTATAAAACCTTGTACACATTGAACAGCAATTCTCATTTTTGCCTCCCCCTGCTCTTGTATATCCACCATTCTATGTCCAGAAATCATACTCATTAAGAAAGTGGACAAATTAATCCTATGCAGAGAAACAGCATATGTCATTGAAAACATTTAAAATGCATATAATGTTTATTTTTCTATGGAATATTTATTGATTTTTCCAATTTTCCAATGCCATAATAAATGAATCAAGAAAAAAAAGAGGAAAAAAAAGGAATAAAACACCCTTTTTAAAAAATCTCATGTCAAAAAAAAAATTTCATGTCTACTGCAATGTTTTCAAACTTTTGGATCTAAGAAACTCTTTGCACTTTAAAAAATATTAAGAACCTAAAGATTTTTTAAAGTGGATTATGTCAAAAAAATACTAAAGTGGATTATGTCTACCAATAGTTAAAATATTGAAAATTAAAACTGAGAAGCTTTTTAAAATATCTATTAAATATTTTAAAAATAAAAAGATAACATATAATATATATGTAAAAATATATATTTTTTGAGAGAGAGCACATAAGAAATTTATGAGCTGTTGGGAGTGGGAAAAGGGAGAGGAGAGAGAATCTTAGGCAGACTCTACATCCAACATGGAGCCCAAAGCAAGGCTCAATCTCAGTATTCTGAGATCATGACCTGAGCTAAAATCAAGTCAGATGCTTAACTGACTGAACCACCCAGGTGCCCGAAGATAATAATTCTTTTAAATGAAAAATTAAAAAGAAAATAGCAATAACTTTTACTTTTTTATAAAACTCTTTAATGTTTGGTTTAACAGGACAGCTGGACTCTCACATCTATTTCTACATTCAATCTGTTCAATTATGCTGTTCTAGTTGAGCTATATGAAGAAAATACAACCGTACAGATATGTAGTTGGAAAAGGAATATTTTGATAATTGTTTTCAGAGCATGAAGGACATGTTTCTTTGATACTATTTATAATTTCAGCAACTTTCTTAATGATTTCTTAAAAGTTAAGTTGAAATGTAGATTCTGAAGCTGTATCAATGAATTCTTTTAACTTTGTTACATTAGAATACATTGTTCTATCTTTGTAAACTGTCAAATTTATAATGAAAAAATAATCCTCCAAAATTATAACATTCTCTTGAGAGTTTGAATTTCATCATTGGTCATTATTACTGTCAGTTGTTTCTCTTGAAAAAACAAATTCATTTCATTTCTTTTCAAGAACGTTTTAGCTAACTATCAAAATATGAATTACTATGGTTTATCTGTCAGCCAATTGTTTAAATTAAAAACGATATTTCATGAAAAAAGCAGCTAATTCAACTCACAAATCACAGCAATTATACAAATGTTTTACCTGGATTGTACCTTGGTATATAGCAGAAGTGTTTTCCATGCACATCTCATGTGCATAACATTCATACAGAATGTTAAAGGCGTGTGGTCAAGTTTCGACATTTGATACAATTAATATATTCTTCCTGCTTTATCAAGGACATTTCTCAGCAAAACTAGTTTGTGTTTGTTTATTTCTTTATGCAGTTATTTATTTATTGTTTATCATGTTTCTGTGAGTATATGGAGATGAGGAATATAATGATAGTTTAGCTTGATTTCAATTCCTTGGTTCATGCTAAGGCATCAATAGTTTTACCACTACTGTTTTTGTACCATTAATGCAAAAGCCAGCACAGGGAAAAAAGTGAATATTGTCTTGGTATCATTATGAAAATTGTTCTGTTCATTACATTCCCCCAAAGTTTGTCTGAGATCCCTAGTGGTCTGTGGCCCATATTTTGAAAACTGCTGGTGTAGTGTAACCATGTAAATTACTTTCTTTGATAATAAATACCCAGAAGAAATCTACACTTCAACTGAATGCTGAGAAGAAGTTTATGCTACTTCCAGAAAGGAAACTGTATACTAGACCATATATTTATAGTCAGAAAGATTTACATTTGAATTCTAGCCATGTGACTTAGTAACTCTATGGCTTTTGGAACATTATTAAATCCTGTTTGTTACTTGGCCCTCATTGTTAATACAAATCTTTAACAATAGTGTAAGAATAAAATGAGACTATGCACAAGTGCACTTATATACACACACAATACCTGACATATAGAAAACACCTAATTAATAGCAGTTTCTATTATTTTTATTGTTGCCAACAAGGCATATGATTAATGGTATTGTATAAGTTTTGAACTTTCTACCCCACTTTTAGTAAGATTATAAATATATATTATTATAATTATAAATGAAGGTAGCTTTCAGTAAAAGAGCCAATTTTAACATATGGACCATGACAGGTGATTCATTCTAAAGTTAATAGCACTGGGGAATTAATGTCGTTAGGATTATATTATTCAACTGTTTTGAAAATAAGAATACTATTGCATTTCATCACTGCCCGTCCTTTTTGTGCATCATCATTTCAATAACTGATTTTCACGTATGAGTCATTGTGGCCCAAGTCAGAAGAAAATGCCATAGGAGCGGGGAGAACTAAATAGCATAACACAAAAGAATAATGAAAGAAATGGGGACTTGTTTCTTATTTTAGGAAATTTCTTCATGTATAAAAATGATTCAAACATTGTAAGAATTCAAGCAAAATTGAATTTTTATCTTTGTCCTACATAAGACTCTAAAGTGTGAAAATGAGAATAGTATGGATATACAGTATCAAAATTGTTCTTCCATTCTGTTTAGAACCATTTCAGTTGCTATTAGCATTAAAAGAAGATTGCAGAAAAAGATAAAGAATATTTGAAGCTATAGTGAAGAGGCCATTAACTTTGGAGTCAGATAAGCCAGATTCATGTTCTAGTTCTGTTACTTGATCTAAGCATAACTCCGGATAGTTACTTAACTCTCCTGACCTCTGATTTCTACAACTGCAAAGGAATTATGAAATAATTACCTCTTGGTGATTTTGAAGAATTAAGTGAGATTAAACTTTTGAAAGTGGATTGCATCCTCACAAGGGATGAGTTGTTTCTAATCAGTCATTTCTTTTTTGCTTGTTACTATAAAATTATTAAAATGATGGTGCTTCTTTTCATAATATGTAACTTAAACTGGCCTTTCTTATATATTCTCTCTCAAAGTGGAACATGGAATGTAAGGTTGTCAACACCATTTCAAAAGGACTAGTTGATTTGGTCAATTCAACAAATGTGTATCTTAAATAAAGACCTCAACAAAAGACAAAAATAGTTGTTTTCTCTGTAGACTCATACAAATATAGGACTGAGTTGTTAAGATTATTTTAATTGGAAAATTAACAATTTTAGCCATATCTTTGAACACTATTAGTGTTAATTAAAGTAACTAGAAAATACAACCAAATTTGATGTTATAACCTACTCCACTACCATGAATACTCCCACCTGGCTCTTGATTTCTGTATGTTTCACAGTTTCCATTATCATTCCTATGTGTCATACAGTTTACTAATATGTTTATTGCTTATTCTCCCCTGCTAGAATGTAACTTCTTTAAGGAAAGATGTCTGGTTGTTTTGTTTGGAAGTACCCAACTCATGCTGAGTGCTTAGTAAATGATTTTTGAATGAGTATTTTGAATAAAATAGGTCGAAAAATATGTGAAGCAAGATTATTGCTTTATGCTAGCTCAGGCTGCTATAACAAAATACCATAAACTGAGAGGATTGCTAACAACAAATTTATTTCTTATGGTTCTGGAGGTTGGAAGTTTAAGAGCAGGAGACCATCATGAGTGAGTTAGTTTTGAGGATTCTCTTCCCAGGTTTCAGATAGCTGTTTTCTCCTTATATAATCATATGGCTGAGAGTAGAGAGAACTCTTTGGTTTGGTATCTTTTATAAAGGCATGAATCACACTTATGAAGGTAGCTTCACCCTTATGTTCTAATACCCGCCCCCAATGTCTTATCTCCTAAAAATGAATACATTGGGGTTAAGGATTTTAACATATGAATTTAGAGGAAGAAAGTCCAAACATTTTGTCCCAAACCATGTTTATTTCATTTTAAATTAACCAAAGTGTTTATTCATTAATATAAAAAGATACTATAAAATATTATTCAAAAATAATAATAAATAAAACATTTTAAAGAATAGTAAGATCCATAAGTTATTGCATCTTAATTTCAACAATATTGACCACATCTTTGTGCTAGACATTATACTTAATAGATATTGAGTCATCTGACATAGAAGTCACTTGAATGTATCAGAATAAATCCATAATGTAAATACCAGTAAAGCTTTACTTCTATTTTATTTAGAATAACCAAAATAACATTTTATTTCCACTCTTTAGTGGTTACCTTGGGGGATGAGAATGCTACACTTTGAAGAGACCATTCATACTTAGTATTATATTTCTTACAGCTATATTGCTTTTGAAAAAAAAATCTCTTTGTAACCTGAAAACAGATCTACATAGAAGAAGCATTTATTTTGGGAGAGAATCTAAGTGAGTAATAGTGAAGCTAAGTTAGCATGATACATTTATATCACTATAGGTATCATTCACCTTATAATTAGGACTTAATCCAATGTTGTCTGCTAGATTTTATCTCTTTCCACCCTCAGGGTGACATTATATGCCTTGAGGCACAATGCCTCTACTCGTGCAGGTCTCATTTACTTGCAGTATGCTGAAAAGTTTTGGCTTCATTCTATTCACTCATTCTGCAAATACTTATTGAACATTTACTTAATAAATAAGCTCCTTATAAATAAAGAGGAACCTAACAATATTCTTGACTCTTAGGAACTTGAATTCTAATGGGTAGATAGCATAAAACAATAAACTGATAGTAAGATAATCGCCCTAATAAATACAAGGGCAGAAACTTCAAACTCTATTGGAGGAGTAAGTAACACTTTCAGAAGATGTCTATTCAGAGCAGAGATTCAAGTTACAATTATAATATTTCCAAATACTGGTGAGGAGAGAGCATTTTAAACAGAGGAGACAGTATGTAATTAGGTATACAAATATACACATATCACATACAAACTCTCAAAGGATATAGATAGTTTAATTTTGTCGTGTGTGAAAAAATGGGAGATTAACTCAGACAGTGAGGTAAGGGTCAAGATATGAAGGACATTGAGTGTTTTGTGAAGAGATATTAGATTAGAAGTGTTTCAACAGAGTGCCTTGCTTCTTGGATAATTCCTAAGTAGAAAAAAACCTGACAAGAGTACATAATTATAGTCAGTCATTTATAATATTTTTTTAAGTGTTCTGTAAGAGTTCAGTCATTTTAAGCCAAGTCTAGATTGAATTAATTTATTTTGGGAAATGAAGTTCTGCTAATTAGGTTTTGCCCTCAGGCCTATGGCAAGTTGTCAATATGGATTTTGGTGTAGAAGGCAAGGGACTTCTTATTGTAGTAACCTATGGGAAATCTTGCCTTAACTGCTGACTTGCAGAAAAGTTACCAAAAGCTTCCGCCAGTCTTTGGTGGACGATTAGAAAGAAGGGAGCCATGATAAAACAGACCAATTTTATAACATACTAATGATTTACAAGTCCAAGTATTTTTTTATGAGCAGAAATTTCAAAATATTCTTTAATCACAAAGCATTTGAGCAGAATCATCGGTGTATCCAAATAGCTTTAAAACATAGTCTTAAAATTTTGAGAATATTGTATAACAGGAAAATAGATATACTCTGAAACTTATTTATTTTAGAGGTATAAGTGAGATGTGTTAAAACATGGATAGATACTATGTTCTTTGCATCTTTGGTAGTGGTTTATAAAGTTTCAAAATGGATATTTGTCCACAGAACTAAATTGCAGGTGTCAGAAAGTATAGTCCCTCTCTGTCCTCTTATTCTCCATTTCAGCCAGATGTTCTTAAAATTGTCTCCAGCTCTAAACTATAATCAAATCATTCCTGGATATTGGCCATTTGTCTGCCAAGAAGAAAATGATCTGTAAAAATAGTTGGCCTTAGTTACAGGTGTTTTATTCTCACTGATTCCACATGTTCCTATACTTCTTAAAAAGGATTTGATTTGGAATCCTTGGGTGGCTTGTTTGGTTAAGTGTCTGCTTTCAGCTCAGGTCATGATCCCAGGGTCCTGGGATCAAGTCCCACCCTGGGCTTCTTCTTACTCATTAGGAAACCTGCTTGTCCCTCTTCCTCTTCCTGCTGCTCCCCCTGCTTATGCTCCCTCTCTCTCTCTCTCTTTTTCGGTCTCTCTCTCTGGCAAATAAATAAAAACAATCTTTAAAAAAATATATGTGATTCCAGCATGGTTACATACATTTTGACCACCCTATTAGATTTCTTCTTGGTTTGTGTCTATAAGGATTTGGTTCATTATTTTGAGCTTATTTTTGTTAATGGTTTATTCTGAGTTATTCACACTCTCCTAAACAGACCTTATTTATAGTTGATGCCTTAATTTTTTCAACCATGGGAGTGCTTTTTTAGTTAAAAAAAAATTTCCCTATGACCTTAAATATAGCTGTTCGCATGCAAAGTTAAGATGACAGATTTCTGTATATTTGTTTGTTTCCACCTAAGAGCAATTTTGGAGAGAGGTAAATTTGGATTTGCATTTAAATCAATTTAATCAAAAGTGATTAAATAAATTACTTTGTTCATTTGGGAAAGTGGTTTATGAGCTTATGAATCAGAATTTGAGAAGGACTTCTTTGAGCATGTTGTGTCTTATTCATGCACACTCAACATCAACTGGAGGATATACTTCTACTTGGCCACTTCAATCATATGACTGACTTTCCTGGTCTCTCTCTCTTGGCATAGCGTTCATTCTTTAGGGCCTCTCCAAGGGATGTGGCTTCTCACTGCATGGAGGTCTTAGGGTAGTCTAGCTTCCCTAGAAGGAATGTTCTGGGGATCTAGGCAAGGATTGAAAATTTTCTCTAAGCTAGTTTTGAAAATGACAAAATATCTCTCCCACTACTTCTGATTGGTCATTAAGGCAAGTCCAGATTTAAAGGAAAAAAGAAACAGATTTTATCTCTAGTGAAAATATGACACAAACATATACCCAGGGGTAATGAATTCATGTCTGATGTGTTTTGGAAGATCAGATATAAATAAATTGGAAGAAAAAAGTTGTAAAACTGTTTTCTCAGGAATCTTTACTATTAAAGAATAAGATAAGGAAGAATAATAAAAGGAGATGGGTTGAGAGGAATTTCAGAGAAGAAATTCTGAACTCTTGGATCCAGTTCCATGTATGAGGAAATTAGACATAACTACTCTGTCATAACAATAATAATAACTTACATAATCTGAATATATGGAGAAATCAGCAACTCTTCTTGGCTCCTTAAGAACTGGGAGGACAAAGGGAAATTATTGCCCCCTGAATTATAGATTCAGACAGGTAAATACAGGGAGTAATAGCTTACCAGAATAGTGATTCATGAGTAAAAACTGCCACGAGACTTTTAATCATTTTTTAACCAAATTACGTTTTCTTCATTTTGAAGAACAAACATCAGAACCTACTTGGATATGGTAAGGATATTGAAATTATTGGGGAATTTAAAACAACTATTATTAATAATTAACCCATCAGGGCTCTAATGCATAAAATAGAGCATGCAAGGACAGACAGGCAATTTAGGCAAAGAGATGGAAATCCTATGAAAGAACCAAAAAGAAATGCTAGGGAAAAAAAGATTTTGTAATAGAAATGAATAATGACTTTGACGGACTTATTAGTAGGCTGGAGTTGGCTGAGGAAAGAATTTCAGAGCTTGAGGATATATAACAATAAAAACTTAGAAAACCGAAAAGTAAAGATAACAAAGACTGAAACAAAAACAGAATAGATAGGGTGTCTGAGAACCATGACATAACTAAAGAAAGGTATAACACATGTGTAATGGGACTAGCAGAAGAAAGAGGAAAGGGATAGAGAAAAGGTCTGAAATGATAATGACTGGAAATTTATCTAAATTAATATCATAGAGAGATCAAGGAAGTTCAGAGAACTACCAAGCAGTATAAATGCCTAAAACACTATACGGACACATTTCATTTTCAAGTTAAAATCAAAGATAAAGGGAAAGTCCTAAAAGAATCCAGAGGGGGAAAATGCCTAATCTAGTAGAGGTACAATGATAAAAACTGTGTTTGACTTCTTCTCAGAAACCATACAAGCAAGAAGAGAGTAGAGGGAAATATTAATAGTGTTGAGAAACAAAAATCAAAACCCAAAATTTTGTACCTTGCAAAATCATCCTTTAAAAGTGAAAGATAAAGTCTTTCTCAGATAAACAAAAATTGGGAGAATTTGTTGCCAGTACATTGCTTTGCAAGACATGTTTTTGAAAAGATCTTTAGAGACAAGGAAAATAATATAGGTCAGAAATTTGGACCTACATAAAGAAAAGAAGAACATAAATAAAAAGTTCTGGATTATAACAAATTACTGTTGTGGTGTACCATGTTGACAGTGGGGTAGACCATATGTGAAGTGCGGTAGGAGGTTGATAGGGTAGACAGCTAGATATGAGCTGGGGCAAGGATGGTAGTCATCAGTGATTTCCTGGTTTCTCACTTCCTGGAGCTATTAAATAGCAGGTGCTGAGCATGTACTGAACTTTCCAACCTCTGTCCTAAAATAACCTATTGCTTCATTATAATATATTTAAATTGTAGTTTTGACTCCCTCAACCCCCATGGGGAAGATGGCCATGGCAGTTCCAGCAAAATTCGTAGGGCCCAAAATTCCCCCTCCCAACTGGTAGGAGGAGCCCCTTAGATGATTGGAAACAATGTTAGTCAGAGATGGCCCCAGCTATGACCCGTAACTTATGCAAACATTAAAAAAAAAGACACTTAACCCTGGTGCAGTTGTTACCTCTGGGTCTGCCTGCTCTCCTGTCTTGAGTGTCCTGTCCTTAATAATCTGTGCCTGCTACTCTCCTTCTGGCTGTCTTCTTACATGAAACAAGTAAATCTTTCATGGGAAATTGAAGAACCAAGGCCTCCATTCATGCAACACAGAATTCCCCGCCATTAGCAGGCTGTGTGAAAACTTTTTCTATTTTCTGCTTAGTTTTGCTGTGTAAACTGCATACACACACACACACACACACACACGTTTATTTAAAAATACAAATAACAGCAACAACAAAACTTATCACAACAATTTTTTTTTTTAAGATTTTTTTTATTTATTTATTAGAGACAGAGACTGAGAATGAGAGGGGAGAAGGTCAGAGGAAGAAGCAGACTTCCCGCACAGCCGGGAGTCTGATATGGGACTCGATTCTGGGACTCCAGGATCATGACCTGAACCAAAGGCAGTCGCTTAACCAACTGAGCCACCCAGGCGCCCCTATCACAACAATTTTGAAGACATTGGGCATCACGTATTGAAGGAGGATGATTCCTTAGAGATGGAAAGAAAACTAGGTACATTCTAGTTTAATGAGAGTCTCAGTTTACTGCACTGAAGACAATTTTCAGGTGATTGGGAAGAGGAGCCCAAGTAGAACCCAAAGGACTCTATGAGTTGAGTAATATTGCTGAAAGATGAGAAGGCCAGGGAATCTAGGCTTTGTTGGTCAGAGTTGGAAGGGAGAGAGCTACATAGAACATCTCTCGTGACTATTCAGCAGAACATTGATGATCACATGCATGGACAAAAACTACTCAAGGCTGGGAAAAGAATCAGCTAAGAGGATTAAAAGAAACAGTTCCTATCTTTCATACAGGACTGGAAACAGTATTGGTTCCCACCAGACAGGAAAGCCTTATGATTTACAGATCATTAGATAGAATTTAATCTCAGTAATAGTTAACAGCAATATCTAAGAACATTTGTCTACGAACATCTCTGAGTAACAAATTTTAAAAACAATGTCTGAAAGTATTAAAATATTTTTTAAGAAGCGTGCTCTGGCATATTTCAAAGTGGCTGCTTTTCCTCTTTCCCAGCCAGTAGGCAGAAGATGTGTCTGTGTTGAGCCTCCAGCAGTTCCTCAGTTGAATTCAGATTTCCCTGCCTTGGCGCTAGTTCCCGCAGAGATCTGTGCTTCCGGGTGTTTGCTCTGAATATTGTTTTGGGACAGCAATACAAGTCCATGTCGTCTCCCAACCACGTTAAGTTGAAAAATAAAAGAAAACCCACAGAAGGATATCGGACGTGGCTGATGTTGACACATATGGAACACAGACGACATATTCCTGAAGGTGATTTATACTCTCAAGCAAATCCGTTTTCCATGACTTTATCTTCTAAAACCTTTTTGTTTTCTCACTCTTCACACCTTGCCAAGAAATTTGGAAGAGGACATTTTGCAACCTGGATCAAGGTCGGTGTGCATTAAGCTCTTTTGCCTGCCGCAAATATTAAGTCATTAAATGTACTTAGCGGTTACAGTATTTTTAGGTACCTCATGCTTAGAGACATGGCGTTTCCTCATCACATCTGCAATATATGTTTACTGGATGCCAGAGAGTGGCCGGCTCTGATTTTTCGGACCTTTTATGTTGGAAAGCCTGAGACCATTGACCATTGTTCCTGTCCTCAAAAGAAAAGGTGCACTGATCTAAGGAGGCCTCATCGACAGGAACTGTGTGGTCGCTGTAAAGACAAGAGATTCTCCTGTGGCAATACTTACAGCTTTAAATACATCATGTGACAGGCAGTATGAATTGTACAGGACACTCCCCTTGTAACTTACTGTACTGTTCCTTTTTTGCAGCTTAGCTCTGAGCCAATATTGGAAAATGGATTAGGCTTTTGTACTTTTTGTTGGTTGTATAACAATTGTACAATGTGAGTAGAATAAAATAAATGCATGTAAAATAGGGAAAAAAAAGGGCGCCTGGGTAGCTCAGTGGGTTAAAGCCTCTGCCTTTGGCTCAGGTCATGATCTCAGGGTCTTGGGATCGAACCTCGCATGGGGCTCTCTGCTCAGCAGGGAGCCTGCTTTCCCCCCTCTCTGCCTGCATCTCTGCCTACTTGTGATCTCTTTCTCTGTGTCAAATAAATAAATAAAATCTTAAAAAAAAAAGTGCTCATCTAATCTGAGTATCATGGAACTTAAAAAAAAAAAGCAACAAGCTGTCAAATCACAAAATTAAGAATGTGAAATTCTGTGAATTTTTTTTTTTTCTTGGGGAAGTGGCATTTATTGTGACCATTAACCAGTGCTGCAGCACATCTCCATATGTCATGGCATCTAGGAGGCACATTGCTGAGGGTTGTAACGGACAATCAACGTTCAAGTGCAGCCAAATCACAAAGAGCTGGATGAGAGGCCTCTATGTGGAATTTGTGCGGGAAGGAATAAATATGAAAAAAAAAAAGGCAGAGAATAGTGTGGAATTTTTTTTAAAACTGTGTCTAATACAAATCCAGCCAAAACAATAGTGCAAAAAGTTACAAAGCAACAATCTCTTGGGCTAATACACTATAGGCTATACAGAAGCAGCCACAATGAAATGTGCAGATCAGGCACGGTGAATACCAGGGAACCAAGGAGACAGTTAATATTTCAACCCACAGTTTGTGTTTTGGATTTTTTTTCCCCCCAAAATTTCCATACAACAAACAGACATCTAGATCAGCCCAGCAAGCTATGGTGGAAGTGTGCAGTACAGAAGAGACCATAGAGAAACTAGTCTCCTGAGGCCATGAAGAGGTCCCTGACCTTTAAAATTTTAAAAACAATGTCTGAAAGGATTAAAATATTTCTAAAGGACTTCTCTGCATCCTAGAAAAGAGCTCAAGAATATTTTACAGGAATTGAAAATTCTTTAGCAATAAACAAGATAAAATTCAAAGTAGTTGAAGACTTCAATATTTACTGAACATATCAGCAAAGTGCAAGTGTTCTCTGTGATTAATAATGAGAACACTGTAATAAATGGAGACTCCATAACTGTGGGACACAAGAATAGGAGGAAATGCAAAAAGAGATCCCTGAAGAACCATCAGAGAAGCCAATAGCTCACCAGTTCTTTAGTGAGAACTACCTGGCCACCGATGTCAGAACTAAACTTTCTATTTTTTGTGGAATATTGTATATAAATATGTATAATGGAATAAATATAGTTTTTATTCCAGTAAATAGAATATAGTCATTCTCAACAAATCTTTTTGACATTTTTATGATTACCCAAGCAAAGAATTTCCCTTATGCCTGTGTGTATTATTCAGATAATGTTTTTCTTTTAAATTTTGCTGTGCATCAGATGCACTAAAGAGTCAGGAAATAATGTATGAATAAGAAACCCATGGTATACCTGTTCTTATATGGAGCTCACAATTTATTGGAGAAGACTGACATTAACATAGAAACAAAAATATTTAATTGAACATTATATAACCTATAATATAATTTATTAAATCAGTATAGAGAGTTAAGAGGTTGATGAGATACAGAGATCAGTGAAACCTAAGTTATTTTTATGAACAGGCTCATAGGACTTAGTAGACAGCAGTAGGGCAGTACTCCTCAGAAAATCATCTTAATACACTTGTATTTTTCTGTATATGTCACAGGTAACAAATTGAGTTACAATGATGTAAACCAGAAATGGATTAGCTTTAACAATAAATAAATAAAGCTTAGCAGCTGTCTTTCCCTGGCATTATTATCCTCTGAGAGAACTACCTAACAACAACAAAAAAGTTATATTAGGATATGGCTATTAGACATAATTCTACTTTTTATACACTGAAAACACCTGCTTGAAAAAAAGCAGTTTCTGAGTTGATATTTTTTTTCCACCAAGTATATAAACAACAGCTTGTTAATTCCTTTCTATAGAGACTAGAAATATGCCCAAAAAGAATGTGATTATCGTTTAGTCTGGTTAAAATTTTAATGAAATAAAACCTATGCCACTGGGGGAAAAAACAAACAAGCAAACAAAAAAACCTATGCCACTGTAGTTGTGCTGTAGGTAGTTATTTTCTAAAAATGCATTTAAAGAAAAATTAAATGCAATGAGAACTGAACATTTTAATACTCCCGTTATATTTAGAAAGGAAACACAATGTATTGAGATTGTCATTTTTTCCATTTTTTGAGGGGAGTAGGTCAGTATATCCCACTCCACTCAGAGTGTCGAGGCTAAGCTCTCATGATTCTTCCCAAGGGACATAATTCTGTTCCTGATTTGGATTTTTATTTCTTGTTGTGTCATTTTGTGATTTGACAGCTTGTTGCTTTAGGCATGGAATTCTTTACTAGTTCTCAGCTTTCCTCTTCAACACTCTGACATAGACTGGTAAATCATACCAACAATATGACATATTTTGGTTCATTTTCCTGCCTGCTAAAAATCTGAAAGTGTTAAATTATCTCTTATATCTGTTCCAATACTGAAAGTCTTGTCCAAGTCTTGCCATGGCTTTATCAGAATGTGATAAAGCCTTACCACAATTTTGGCAAGATAAAGTAACTTGGAAAACTACTAATTTGTTCCTACTAATTTAAGGTAAATGAGACATATTTAATAAATATAAGCTTTAGTAAAGGTATAAAATCTAGGTAGTAATAGAAACTGAATTTGAGTTGATCTAAATTCAAATCATGAAAATTATTATAATTTTATTTTAAATTAAATTTATAAAGACTCAGTAGCGCAAGTAAACCTTACACTGTAAGGAAATGTGGGTGGGGGATGGGAGTGACTAACTTATACAGGTGAGAGAATTTTTTTTAAATTAACTTTCTGAAATAATGTTGTTAGTGAAAAATAAGTTGAATTCCTTCTTTGTTTGCCATAATTTGGCCTTGAGGAAATGGAGGTAGGTAAAAGTGTACAAAGTTTCAGTTAAGCAAGGTAAATAAGTTCAGAAGATCTAATGTACAGCAATGTGACTATTGTTAACAATACTGAATTGTATAGTTGAGACTTGCTAAGAGGATAAATACTAAGACTTCTTATCTCTCTCTCACATACACACACACACACACACACACACACACTTACATACCAACACACACAGAGAAAGAAAAGAAAAGAAAAAAAATTAACTATGTGAGGTGATAGGTATGTTATTGGCTTGATCGTGGTGATTGTTTCACAGTGTGCATATATGCCAAAACATCAAGCTGTAAACTTTTATTTGTCAATTACACCTTAGCCCCCAAAAACCCAACTGCTGGTGTGTTCCTCAAGGTGTGTGTGTGTGTGTGTGTGTTTGCATGTTAATTCATTAGGGGGAGTTTCTGCTGAAACAAAACTTTTTGTTAAAATAAATATTAATTTTATAAAGCCGAATAATTACCCCCTGTCTAATATGCTTCATAAATTTAGGTCTTCTTTGACTTGGGTGAAACTATCTGAACAGCAGACACAGTGGCTTCACTTCTAGGTGTCTGTTCAATTTGATTTCCTCAAACAACCATTAGCAGCTGTGGCTGCTTCGGGGACAATGCTCTTTCTATCTCACACAGTGCACAGCCACATTTCCATCTTCTTAGCAGCAAAACTATTGCTCTGTGTTGCTATTTCTATGACCAAATCTGCAATGAAGTCTCCACAACCTTTGCAACATGTTTCTCGGAAAGCGAAGAATAGTTAATTCCCAAAGAACTGGATCATGCTTTGTTTCTCATCTCTGGTGAGAACACAGTACAATATTTCTAAAATTTTACTAAGGACAAAGAACCTTGGTTATTCTCAGGCCAAGAAATGTGATATGTTGCAAATTTTTGAAATTTCTTCTTTATGGCCTGAAAATGCTATTTTCATAATGACCATGCATAATACCACAAATAGTGCCCCAATCTAATAGCTTTTTAGTCCATCAGGTGAAGAAATAAAAAGGTGCTATTAGTGTAGCTACAAAAGAAAGCCTACTAGAATTAGCTTAAATTATTGGTGGTATCTTTTCTAGACCACTTCCCTATTCTCATCAGAACATACCTTTATGCTACCAGAGGTTTCAGGTTAATTTAAATAAATTCATTACCTGTTCATTGGTATTGGAGAAAGTTTACTTGGCAAATGGCCAGTAGCACTGTGTTGTGTTATAAATAAGTGAAGAGAAAGCAAAATGTTTCACAGAGTATCTGTCATTATTACATTGAACAAGAGAAGATAAATCTTTACAGATAAATAGACTAGGAATTATGGAATGGAGGGTGCCTGATTGTGCTTAATGCTATCAGAAGATAAATTAGCAAGGACAAAGTAGATAGTGTTCTATACACAAAGTTTCATGTTTTGTTATTGAATGAGGTTGTTAGATTTTGACATTCTATTATAGTTTTGTTTGTTTAATTAAAAAAGCAGTTCAAACTTTCTGGAGAAGACACTACATCTAAACAGACGTTTATATAAGAGCAAACTGAAAAGAACTTGCTAATTTTTGCAAAATCAAAGTTCTAGATTAAGTCTTCTATGAAAGTTTCAGTCCTTTGTTGACAAAATAAACATGAAGCAATTGAAAGAGAGAGACTAACAGTAACAAAGACATTTTGTGTCCCTAATAAATAGTTTGTGGTAAAAAGGCAGTTAAAATAATTTAATCTTAATCTGGAAACACTGAATGGAGTATAAATATTATTTGGGGGGTACCATGGGTGGCTCACTTGGTTGAGTATCTGGCTCTTGGTTTTGGCTCACATGATCTCAGGGTTGTGAGATTGAGCCTCAACTTGGGATCGTGGTTCAAGTGGGAAGTCTGCTTGAGATCTCTCTCTCCCTCTGCCCTCCCCCCTCAAATAAATAGATAAATCTTTAAAAATAATATTTGGAACATTAGTGCTTCCTCAGTGTCTGCTGAGTAGCCTACTATGGAAAGCTTTGGTTGTGACAATTTGTTTTATTTCTAATCCTAGAGGAAAATCTCTCAAGTTTTCTACCATTATGATGTTAATTCTGGGTTTTCAATTGGGCCTTTATTATGTTAGGTATGTTCCCTCAGAGCCTACTTTGTTGAGTTTTTATCATGAATGGATGTTGTATTTTGTCAAATGCTTTTTCTGCCTCTATTGAGATGATCGTTTTGTTTTTATACTTTCTCTTTTATTTACTTATTTTTTAAAAAACATTTTATTGATTTATTTGAGAGAGGGAGAGAGTGTGTGCATGAGTGGGAAGAGAGGCAATGAGAGAGGGAAAAGTAGACTCCCCACTGAGCAGAGAGCCCAAAATGGGGCTCAATCCTAGGGCCCTGTGATCATGACCTGAGCAGAAGGCAGATGGTTAACTGACCGAGCTACTTGGGTGCCCCATCCTTTACCTTTTTAATGTGATGTATCACACTGGTTAGTTTGGGAATATTGAACCACACTTACAGTCTTGGAATAAATCCCATTTGCTTGAGGTGAATATTTTTTTTAATGCATTTTGGATTTGGTTTGCTAATATTTGGCTGAGGATTTTTGTATTTATGCTTATCAGAGATATTGCCTATAGTTTTCTTTCTTCCTTTTCTTGTTTCTTCTCCTTCTTCTTCTTCCTCTCCCCTTCCCCTTCCCCTTCTCTTTCTTCTTCTTCTTCTTCTTCTTAATGCATTGAAGAAAATATAAGAAATGGATAAATTCCTGGTGACATAAACCTTCCAAAACTGAATCAGGAAGAAATGGAGTATTTGCACATACTGATTACTAGCAATGAAATTGAATCAGTAACCAAAAACCTCTTAACAAACAAAAGTCCAGGACCACATGACTTCACAGGTGAATCCTACCAAAATTAAGAAGAGTTAATACCTATTCTTCTCCAAGTTCCCCCAAAATTAGAAGAATAAAGAAAACTTCTGGATTTCTTCTAGATTGTCCAATTTTTGGTATATAATTTTTCATAATACTTTCTTATAATGCTTTGTATTACTGTTCTTTGTTGTTATTTCTCCTCCATTTCTAATTTTATTTATTGAGTCCTCTCTTTTGTTTGTTTATTCCCTTGTTTTGATGAGTCTAGCTAAAGGATTATCAATTTTGTTGCTATTTTCGAAGAACCAACTCCTGGTTTCATTGATTTGCTCTATTGCATTTTTGTGTTTTTGTTGTTGTTATTGTTTTGTTTTAGTTTTTATTTTATTTATTTTTTCTCTAATCTTTATTATTTCCTTCCTTCTAATAGCTTAAAGCTTTGTTGTTCTTTGTTTCTATGTGTAAGTATAGGTTGTTTATTTGAGATTTTTCTTGTTTCTTGAGGTAGGTTTGTATTGTCATAATCTTTCGTCTTAGAATAAATAACTTTTGCTGCATCCCAAAGATTTTGGACTGTTATGTTTTTATTTTTATTTGTCTCCATGTATTTTTTTAATTCTTTTTTTTTTTGTATTTCATAGTTGACCCATTCATTGTTTAGTAGGATTTTATTTAACAACCATGAATCTGTGTTCTTCCAAATTTTTTCTTATGACTGAGTTGTAGTTTCATACTACTGGAGTCAGAAAAGATGCATGATATGATTTCAATCTTTCTGAATTTGTTGAGACTTGTTTTGTGGCCTAATGTGTGAACTATTCTGGAGAATGTTCCATGTGCCCTTGAGAAAATGTGTTTTCTGCTGTTTGGGGGTGGAATGTTCTAAATGTATCTGTTAGGTGCATTTGGTCCAATGTATCATTTAAAGCCACTGTTTCTTTGTTGATTTTCACTTTGAATAATCTATGCATTGATTTAAGTAGGGTGTTAAAGTCCCCTACTATAATTTTGTTACTTTTTCTTCCTTTAGGTCTATTAATAGTTGCTTTCTGTATTCAGGTGCTCCCTTTTTGAGTGAAAAAATATTAAAATTGTTGTATCTTCTTGTTGGGTTGTTCCCTTATTGTTATGCAGTGTCCTTCTTCGTCTTTTGTAACAGTTTGTTTCAAAATCTATTTTGTCAGTTATAAGTATTGCTACCCCAGTTTTCTTTTCACTCCATTTTCATGATAACTGTTTCTTTATCCCTTCATTTTCAATCAGCATGTGTCTTTAGGTGTGAAAGAAGTCTTCTATAGGCGGTATGAAGATGGGTCTTGCTTTTTTATTCATTCAATCACCCTTTTTTTGGTTAAAGCATTTATTCCATTTACATTCAAAGTAATTACTGATAGGTATATATTTATTGCCATTTTGTTACTTGTTTTATGGTTGTTTTTGTATTTCTTTTTTCTTTTTTTCCTGCTTTCTTTCCCTGTAGTTTGATGGCTTTCATTAATGATACATATGCATTTTTTTACTTGATTTTTTGTATATCTAGTACAGAATTTATATTTGTGGTTATATTTGGCTCACCTAAAACAGCTTTGCATATAGTAATCTATATTAAATCAATGGTCACTTACTTAAGTTCGAACCCATTGTAAAAGCACCACATTTTTACTCCCCTCTCCCATCTTTATGGGAGGATAAACAAAGGATAGCCTTTGTTTATCCTTTTATTTTGTGAATCCCTTGATTCACTTTTATAGATATAATTGATTTTGCAGCTTTTCTGTTTTAACCTCCACTGGTTTTATAAATGATTGATCTACTATTTTTGTGTCTATATATACTTGCAACCATTTTTTTTTCTTTTCCTAATTTTTTCACTCCTGATTATGGTATTTTCTTTTCACTTAAAGAATTCCCTTTACTCTTTCTTTTAGGGCTATTTTATTAGTAATACTCCTTTAACTGTTTTTTCTCCTTTTATTTATTTATTTTGGTTGGTCTGAAAAACAATTTCTGCTTCCATTCTGAATGATAGTCTTGCATGGTAGAGTATTCTTGGCTACGGTTTTTATTCTTTCAGCACTTTGAATATATCATACCACTTCCTTTTGGTCTTCAAAATTTTTGCTGAAAAATCAGCCTTATCTGGTTTCTCTTGTATGTAACTGTTTTCTTTTTCTTGCTGCATTAAAAATTCTCCTTATCACTACATTTAGCATTTAATTATTATTTGTGTTGGTACAAACCTCCTTGGATTAATTTTGTTGCAGGATCTCTGTCCTCCTGCATTTGAATGTCTGTTTCCTTCCCTAGTTTCAGGACATTTTTAGGTATTATTTCTTTAAACTTTCTGCCCCCTTTCTTTTCATTCTGGAATCCCTATAATGCAATGTTATACTTGATGATGTCAGTGAGTTCCCTTCACCTAGTCTCATTTTTTTTTTTTTATTACTTTTCTCCTACTGCTGTTCATCTTGGTTGCTTTGCGATATTCTGTCAGGTCCCTCATCTATTCTTCTGTCTCTTCTACCCTACTATTGATTACCTCTTGAGTATTTTTTACATTTCAGTTATTGAGTTCTTTATGTCTGATTGGTTCTTTTTTATATTTTCTATCTCTTTGTTGAAGATCTCACTGAAATCCTCTACTGTTTTCTCAAGTGCAGTAAATGTCTTTATAATAATACTTTGAATTTATTATTTGGCATATGGCTTATCTCTGTTTCACTTAGCCCTTTTTTTTGTGGTTTTGTCCTCTTCTTTCATTTAGGACATCTTCTGTCTCCAAATTTTGTCTAACTCCCCATATTTGTTTCTATGTATTAGGAAAGTTGGAGACATTTCCTGATATTGCAGGTAGTGACTCTTACAGGTCCTATGGTTCCCTGTAGCACAATCCCCTGTGTTTACCAGAACCATGTGCTTCAGAGGTATCTCCTATATGGGTTGTATGCACCCTACTGTTTGCCTTCAGTTCAGTTGGCTGCAGTGGACTACTTTGCCTGTTCTGACCTGGAGTTTTTCCCTTTGTTGCTAAGAGATGTGTATAGAGCAGTTATGGGCTTGCAGTTTTGTAGGGTTAGCAGTCAGACAAGATGTTTGCTTTCAGTCCATTTTCCAGGATGGTAGTCTCATTAAATTGCAGGGTGCTTTCCCTGTGATGTTCCCTGAGGAGCTTTGTTTGTAGGTGGGGCCTGTAGACAAAGATGTCTGCCCCTGTCCTTCTGCTGGGGCAACAGTAACACAGACCTGAAGAATGCTTTACCTGCATTGTAATGTGAGAGGTTTTTGTTGGTGATTGGAATGGGCACTCCAGATGACTGCAGGTCTGCAAATGCACTGAATGGCAGGACACTCTCTCTGCACTGCCAGTTATACAGTTTGGCTCCTGGGACTAAGAATATACTAATGTATGTGTGTGATTTTCTTCTCCCCTCCCCAGGGCAGGAGCCACTTTGGAATGATTCAGGTTCCTGCTGGGACTTCTTGCAGGATGAGACAGACATAGCAGGAAAGGTTATGGAGGCATTTCTGCTGAGTGAGATGGTTGGATGGGGCAGAGTCACAGAAGAAGGTGGGGGGAGGTAACATCCCATTAACAAGTTAGGGAAAGAATTTTGCTGGTTCCTGCAGCTGTCCAGTCATCCAGGCTGTGGGGTATTAGGGACAAATGCCACCCACTAGCTCTTTTGTTCTTGGAGAAGTCTCCTAAAGATCCCTGCTCCTTGAATACACATTCTGGGATTAGTAAACAAATCTTCATGTACACTCCAGGTGCTTTATAGACTATTGCTTTTTATACTATAGCTTCTATTATGCTGTCTCTTTAAAGGCAGGGACTCATTTCCCCATCACCTTCCATCTCTCCCAGAGCCAAGCTTGTTGATTTTTAAAGTGCCCAGAATTGAGCCCTGTGTGTTATAAAAACTCATTAAGTTAAGCCCCACTGGTTTTCAAAGCTAAATGTTATTGAGCTTCACCTTCCCAGTGCAGGTCCCCTGTGTCTGGGCTGCTAGTGTGGGGTCTGGTTCTCTCTCTTCTCTGTGCTTGTGATGTCCTTCCCAAGAGTTTGGTTCCTGACTGCATCTCTGTCCCTCTGACCCTCTGTGATGTGTCCCCCTCTCTACAATTAACCATGGAAGATCTTCTGACAGTCTTTGGGTCATTTTCTGGGTTGGATGCACTGATGTGGCTATTATCTAGGTGTGCCTGTGGGAGAGGGTGAACTTAGGATCCTCACACTCTGCCATCTACCCAGAAGTCTCCTAATTTTTCTATTTTTTATTTTATTTATTTTGTTGTGCTTACATAAACAATTTATGAGTGTCAGTAGTCAAAATTATATTAAAATATATATTCAGAGAATCTCTACTACCAGTCTGTCTTTTCCTTTCCATGCCCCTAATAAGTAACCACTTGCATTCTTTTCAGTTCCATTTTTAAATTTACGCAAAAGAGCAAGCTACATCATATTCCCCAAATATAGTGGAGACTCATTTCAAATTAGAAAAATAGTTGTATTTGGACTCCACTGTATATAATCATGTGTCTCCCTTATATCCCAGTTCCCTATTATCAGACAAGTCTATATGACTAGTTTTACCTGATAGTGTAAAAAGGGAATTGATGTCTCACTTCTAGGTCAGTTTTGTAAGAGCCCATGTATGACCATCTTGCTTTCTGCTTCTTGGCAACCATAATCATGGAGGCTCAATTGTGGGATGGAAGAGCATGTATGCCTGAGTTTCAAGTGGTAGTCAGAATCCTCAGAGGGTTAGCCACCCAGAGTGGAATAATCGAGAGAAAATAATAAATCTTTTTATGTATTAAGCCTCTGGCATCTTTGTTTTGTGTTCTCAGACTCCACAAATTATGTATAGTTTTATCGCCTCTGTTGCAGAATATTCTTAAAGCAAAGGCTCACTATTACATTTCAGCACTCTCATAGAACATCCTTCAAATATGAGTTTGTCACTGGCCACAGAAAAATTCCACCTAGTTGCAAAATTTATTTATCAAATAAGTCAAAGATTCCTACCGCCATAGAACCAAGATAAAAATAAACAACAATCAGATAGTGAAAATAAAGTAAACCATAAAAATATATTTTAATCATTCATAATATGATTAAAGCAAAAATTCTATATAACTATGTAACAATTAGGGTGAACTAAAAATAAAATTGCATTACCAAGTAAAAAGTCATTTTCACCAAGAAGAATGAATGTAAGGAAATTATGACAAATGTGGTGGGTTCTAACCACTAGTAAAGAAAAAAAGAAAAAAAAAAAGGTCTTAAAATGAATTGAGTGTCTCAATTGCAAGCTAAAAGAGGGGACATTCTATGACCCTGCAATTGCACTACTGGGTATTAACCTCAAAGATGCAGATGCGGTACAAAGAAGGGCTACATGTACCCCAATGTTCATGGCCACAATGGCCACAATGACCAAACTGGGAAGAGTCAAGATGTCTTTCAACAGATGAATGGATAAAGAAGATATGGTCCATATATACAATGGAATATTATGCCTCCATCAGAAAAGATGAATACCCAACTTTTGTATCAACATGGACAGAACTGTAAGAGATTATGCAGAGTGAAATAAGTCAAGCTGAGAGAGTCAATTATCATATGGTCTCACTTACCTGTGGAGCATAAAGATAAACAGGGAGGGCATTGTGAGAGGGAAAGGAGGGGTGAATTGGATGCAATTGGAGGGGTGAGGAACCATGAGAGACTGTGGACTCTGAGCAACAGACTGAGGGTTTTGGAGGGGAAGGGGTAGGGGGTTGGGTGAGCCTGGTGGTGGGTATTGAAGAGGGCACCTATTGCATGGAGCACTGGGTGTGGTACATGAACAACGAATCTTGAAACACTGAAAAAATAAAATAAAAGTATTTGGGGGAAAAAAAGGAGGGAACAAAAGAACCCAAGAAAATTAGAACGTTCCAATCATTAAAATAAAGCAAATATTAATAAGATTTTTAAAAATAAATAGGCATTAGGGAGTGAAATGAAGAAAGGTTAAAGAGCTCAAAAAAGTAAAGCTTTCATGGGAAATAAAGGAATAGAAAAGGCAGACTTTTTGAATGAACTGAAAGTCAATAATTCTTCTTAGATCCGTCAGAGAATTGAGGTCACAAGGCAAATTGCTGGCCCAAAATTGGAAAGACAGATGTACAGGAAGAATCACGATTTACTAGAACAGAAACCCACAAGCAGAAACCTCGGAGGAAACCAGGATAGGAAAACCTAAGCTGTAATCGACAAATTGCTGGAGGCTGAGTGTGAACAAGTCTGAGAATTAAAAACTCCAGGTTGACCCTGGGCTAGGAGAGAGCCCTAGACTTTTCTGAATCTTACCTCTAGGATCCTTACCAGGTTCTCGCACTGAAAACTGGAGAAAATGTATTTCCTACAAGGGAGGGAGGAAATAACCATGCTAAAATAGACCCAGAGCATTTTCTGTTCTTAATGAGATCTGCCCTTAAGATAACTATTTTACCAGACCCTAAGTAACCAGATTTTTAACAGAACATGATTTACTTGGGAGAAGAGAAATATCCAATATGGCTCTGGAGAAACCATACATATCTAACTAATGTAGGAAAATCTGCAGTCATAGAGTTAAACTTTATTCATTCCAAAGAACTCACACAATAGAGAAGCTCTATCTCTGCAACCAACATGAAATGTCTGTCATTGATCATTTATCCCTCCAACAAAAGCAATTTCTCGTTGTCTAGCAACCACAGGTCTATAATCACTGTGAATGAGTCTTCAGTCAAGCTCCAGCTCTGATGTGCAAAAGAAAACTCTAAATAGGAATAATCCTTAAAACAAGAAAAAAGGGAAAAAGTAGAATTTATTTGGAAGAGGAAACTCTTGAGTTACACAAATAACTCATAATGGAGAAGCAATTCAGTCAATTGCACATTGGAAATCAATTACTCCTACAGTGACATTTGTAGGACATATGAGGTTTCTCAGTTCATAAAACATTCTCAGTGTTATGAATGGAAGACAGTCTTCAGTGATCACTCATTTCTCGGTCAACATTATTTATCTCACACTGTGGGGACACCAATATTTAAACAAAGTGACAAGGCTATCAGCTGGAGTCTGCATCAGAAAACTCATACTGGGAAGATACTTTATAAAGAATATTTTAGCACATGCCTGAACAAATAATGTGGACTTTGCTTAATGATCTATTACTTAAAGTTGTAAGAAAGACGTAAGATTATAAAGTGGTCATGGAAATGCAGAATGAACAATTTGGAAACGAGTAATAAATAATGAGATATACCTTCAGTAGATTCGTACCTGCGTATAAGCATGCAGTAATCACGGTTGCTGAAAAAATAAACATGCTTGTATTTGCTTTGACAAAACCCAGAAACACTATCTTGAATAAAAATGGACCTTAATTATAAATCACTATTAATCACTAAGTTAATTTCTACATTTTATGCATTCTAAATATAATTACAAAGTCATGCATCAATCAGAAAATACCTATGAATGAATGAAGCTGAAAATTTTAGGACCTGAAAATAAAGTGTCTTAACAAGTAATATCTATCTATCTATCTATCTATCTATCTATCTATCTATCTATATACATACATACATACACAGTCACACACACATAACTGGGACAAGAAAAAAATGATAAATCTTTATTTTGTGAATTAAAAAAAACTGGGTGATACTCATGGTTTAATGAACTCCTTTATTGGAGGCAGTTTCTCACATTGTTACCTCCTTCTCTTTCTATTCTTGCTGAACTATTAAACAGCACAACTTTTTCACATTTCCAGAGTGCTTCACAAGCCATCTGCTCTTTCCTTACCAAAATATGGACATATAAATGCTTTCCTTTTTAACTTTTGCATCTAATTTTCTTCTTTTATTTTAAATTTCTGAGGACCAATATGAATTTAATGTCAGCTGCCAAATATTCAGAGATCTTCTGAAATTGGATGGCATTTAGCAATAGTAGTTACAGTTTTAAATCTTCATTCTGCTTCAATTAAAAAAAAAAAGTATGGCTAAGTCATTACATTTTGCCAAATCCCTTTATAAACTTTATCATGCAAAGAGGAGATATCTTTAAGAAATTTTGTTATGAAAACTGAAGCAAATGAAAGTGCATTTCAAAGGATAATAAAATAAAATGAAATCTAGTTAGGGGTGAAATAAGTGGATCTCAGTAGTTGAGTTACATAGGCAATACTTTCACACATAATTGGTTGATGTGTTGATAAATAACTAGCTGTCATTTTTATTCCATGTATATGCATTTATGATTACTGAGAAAGAACGCTTTCTTCATTTAGTCACCCAATAGACATCAATCACTGAATGACCAAATATCATTTAATTCTAGAAACACAAATATCGTGGATTCTACACCTGAAGCACATAAACCTAAAATTTTTAATATGTGGGTGAGCTGGTGCCTCACTTAATTTAGAAACATGCCATACTTTGGCTGCTATATTTATAAGGGCCCCAAAGTAATGTTCTTGAAGAGGGTTTTATCCAAATATTTCAAGTTACATATTTTCAGGTTATTGCGAAATTACACTAGTCCTGTGATATTTCTACACTTTTAGAATGAAAATTTTAAATCTTGTTTTATATCTTCCTGCCCAAAAACATGAATTTAATGAAGGATTTTGAGTTCCCCAAAGAGGTTTATCTACTTTTAAGCTGTTCCGTGTTCAGAGTGCAATTTGTAGTTATAAAATTCCTGAGCTTGCCCCATCAATGGATAAACTAATTTCCAACTTAATGGAAAGATTTGTGATGGCTTAACTGTTTCATGAGGCTAAAAATTTAGACCACACTGATTTTAAATCTCATTTCCAGAGAAAGTTAGTTCTAACCTAAGAATAGTTTTCAAAACTATAGCAAATTTTTAAGTGTGTGCTCAAAAACAGACATTTTCTTTGTAATTTCCTTGCTTGTGCTGAGAGGAACATTCACCCCATCATATGAATTGTCTTCCATGGTTTCTGTGCTCAAACATTGATGCTCCAGGGATAATTCATATCTCATTGAACTCATATGAAGAATAGGCACTCTTAAATTTTACTGTGAATTTATTCTATAATAATGTGAAAGTGATCATGTAATTTAAAATTAATTCTGGCTTTTACAATCATGCTTTCTTTAGCTCAACTTTAATTAAACTATGAGAGATGATGGTAAATAATTATGGTTTATTATATGGTATTGCTAGGGATATAGTGCCAAAATTAACAATTTATCATCAAGACAATATCCATAGAGTTACCAATATATGTTCTTTGAATTATATTTTGAATTTCTTTAAAAAGATATTAAGTGTTGAAGCTAATTTTGCCTGGGAGAAATAACTAAAGCCAACCTCACATTAAAATAATTAAATTATTTCCAGTTGGATGATAATTAAGTATGGTATGCAATTCAGTTTTTAAAATTACAACTTGACGAATTGTGATAGTAGGTTATGCATAGGTTATTTAAGTACTGTCAGAGTATGATAGACCAACTGATGTTCCTTTGAAGAAATATGGAAATAGGGGTAGAGCTACATACTCTGGGGATATATTTTGAACTATTAGAGTTTATTTAAATAGTTAAGTGGGAAGGAAAGTATATTACTAGAAAAGGTCAAAACTTGTTTATTTTTTCCACTCAGCAAATTCTAACATTGAGGTAAATTAAAAAAAAATAGTTCAGCTTTAATTAAATGAAGATGATGCAGTAGCTACACACAATACTATAGCAAAGGTGAAACTTTATAACTCCATTGTTTGTTACTATTTTTACTTCAATTGTGATTTGAGACTTATTTGGATCTTGCCTTTGTCACTCATCGGTCAAATTTTGAGAATTAAAAGACATTTATGTGAAAGTAGCTGAGGTTTGTACTCAGTAAAGTTATGAAGTTTGGTCAAATCAACATATCTCAAGCCAGAAATTTTTCTTTGCACTTTTCTTACTCTAATATCCAGCAGTCTAAAATTTGGATTTGTGAAAACAAACACACACAAACAAAAAAAAGATAAAACAAATCTAGTGCTTTTTTGACATAATGATACAACAACAACAAAAAGTAAAGAAAAAAAGCGGCTTAGTTTTCATTTACTAAAAATTTAAAGTAATTTTATCTCTAAGGCTAATTCACAACTATTTTTTTAGATAAAATCAAAGTATAAAGAGCATTATAACAGTATATAAACAAATGCAATGTCTATATACATATAGTAAAGGAAGGGATCAGGTCTATACTAGCAGAATTTTGAAACCTTCACAATGGAGATCACATTTATGTTGGGCTTTGAAATATGAATAGACTTAACTATCAAAGGAGATAAAAGAATTCCATATAGAGGAAAAAGCATGAGCATAGTTATGGGAATACACAAATAGACATATAACATTAAGAAAGTAAGACATAATGGATAACACCTCAGTTTGATGGGATAGAGTGACAGGCAATAAAATCAACCACAGCATTTGTATACACTAATGTGATATGAATATTAAAAAATATTCAAAAGAACATTCCAGAACTAATTCAATGAGTCAGTGCTGCTTTCTAACCAGTTAAATCACAGCAGCACAGATCTTTTCATTCATACTTGCTTATTTAATGCATCTCTGGGAGGATATAATCATAAATTGTCATATGAGAAACAACAGTCATTATTTTAAATAATTGAAGTTTAAGACATCTGGTAGGATTCCAGTCTGAATCCTCACTTACTGTATTTGAATAAATAATCTGCAAACATGATAAGTTTTTGCCAGTGCAGATACTAAATGACATCCCATTTTTATAGCCAGATGTATAGATACTTAAAAATTTACTGAGCGATATCAGGTTTTGTAATTAGAATTAAGTGAAAGCACTGAGTCACATATACTGCAAGAGTAAAACACTCCTACTTACTTAAAGGTAAAAATATTTTTATGGTAACTTTTTTCAATGGACATGATACTTCTCAAAATACTGGAAAGGGGAGACATCAAATTGAAAGAAAGCAAATTGGTTCTAGGGAAAGTGGTAGATGCATTTTTAGTGGCAGTTATTGGAAAGACAATGTTCATTTAAGCAGAACAGTTTATGTGCAGGTTTGTTTACAGGCCAGTACTCAGGAGGTAACTTAGATGTCTGATTCCATACAGCTGAACTGCTTATTTTCCCATCTTTCTCATTATTGTTCTAAACTATTACCTCTGCCTCTTTCCCTGGTCTAACCTAGTCCACCTTGAGTCTCTTATCCTTGCTGAGACAATAACTCTAGATAATACATTTCTAGTGCTGTCAGAAACAGCTGGTCTGCCAAGAAAAAATATGACAAAGAATAGAAAATTGAAGTAAAGGGGTCTTTTTGTTTATTTATTTTTGCTTGATAGTTTGTTTTACATTTATTTTTCTGTTTTCCTTAGGATTTACCAATATGTCGATATTCTTCTTCAGGGCTCTGAAGATGAACCCCAAAATATTGTATTTTAATTAAATGCATGCAAATGAGATTTCAAAATAGATAGAAGAAAAAAGCACTTTGAATGAGTAGAATCATCTGTTAACATTTCTCTATTCTATTCTTAAACTACAATTATGATTATAATGTGCTTATTTTATTGCTATAGTTTTCTGTTCAAAATTTCATGGTTCTGACATCTTATTTTGTTTTTTTATGTCTGGATGAATATTCACAGTAAGTTGTACATATATGCATACACATATCTGAGCTTATATATAAGAATCTACATGCATGTATTAGAACAGATATAGCATTTGTAAATAATAATGTTTATTTTATTTATTTATTTATTTATTTATTTATTTTTAAAATATTTTATTTATTCATTTAACAGAGAGAGAACACAAGCAGGCAGAGAGGCAGGCAGAGGCAGAGAGAGGAGCAGGCTCTCTGCGGAGCAAGGAGCCCAATGCGGGACTCGATCCCAAGACGGTGGGATCATGACCTGAGCCAAAGGCAGCTGCTTAACCAACTGAGCCACCCAGGCGTCCCTAAATAATAATGTTTATTTTATATTACATTATATTTGTATGGATACAAATATGGTGATATGAAAGTTTACTGTTATCCAACTATTCCTTCCTGATATTTGTGATAATAGTAGAAAATATTTCTATTCCAATATTCCTGAAAACACTGGAGAAGCAATCTTACTAAGATGTAAAAATTGACACAATAAATATTTAGATAATTTAGTATGGGACTCAAAATTAAAAAAAAAATCTGTCTATATACATGCATGTCCTTGTTATGCATATCTTGTTGATGATATCACTAACATTTAAGTATTGATCATTTCATTTTCAGTTTCTCTGGGAACTACAGATATCTCCATACCCTGTGGAAAATCATCAACAGTAGAATTGGTTCCTTTGATCATTTTAAAATACTTTGTCCAAAGCCTAATAGTGAAGGGATAAACTCAAAGAAAAGGATGGTATTTTGTGTGTGTGATTATATCTACAACATTTTTCGATCTGTTTCTACTTATTGGCGACTACTTTGATTTTTTTTCAGCTAGTCAGTGTAACTCTTGCCCCCCACCCTCTCTATAATAGAAATTATTTTTACATTTTTTGTGTATGTCCATCTCTCATTTCTGAAACACTTATTAAGTAACCATAGCTTCTTTCACTTCTGAGCAGCTCTTCTTTTCTATAACACATACCTTGCCTATCTTTCAAAAATCAGCTTAGTCAATTTTTTTTCTTTGTAAAATCCTAGTACCATACATATTCCTTTAATGTAGCAGAAATAGCAATTAGAAAAACTTTTATTTCTTTTCCTTTTTAAAAATAACTCTGGAGATGTAATTAAATTATAAGCTTCCTTACTTAAGGCGTGCAATGTGATACATTTTTATATACATACATACTCATAAAACCATTTCCCCATCAAAATAATGAGCATATACATTATCTCAAATATTTCTCTGTGCCCTTTGGTAATAATTTCTTTCTGTTTATCCTGCCCACCTTCCATCATCCCCAAACAAAACTCAATCTGCTTTCTATTTCTTTATGTTAATTTGCCACTTAAGAGTTTTCTATAAATAGAGTCAGAGAATATGTTCTCTCTTTTTGTTTTGCTTCTTTCCTTTAGGAGAATTATTTTTAGATTCACTGGTAGTGTTTTCTATACCAAAAGTTCATTCTTTTTAATAGCTAAACAGTACCCTTCACATGGTTATGCCACAATGTGCTTATCTATTCACTTTGGGTTTGTTCACATTTGGGTTGTTTTTAGGGTGGGGCTACTAAAATAAAGCAGCTATATGTATTTCTGTGCAAATCTTTGCATGGACATAGATGAATCTTGGGCAAATACCTAGGGGTGAATGTCTGAATCTTATGCTAAATCTATGTGTGACTTTTAAAGAAACTGCCAATCCACTTTCCAAAAGTTTTACCAGTTTCCATTCCCACTAGGCATCTGTAAGCATTCCCATTCCTCTATAACCTCCATGTGCTCTGTAGTTTCTTCTTTGATTTCTTTTTTGACCCATAGGCTATTTAGAAGCATGCTATTTAGTTTTCTCATATTAAGATCTTTTCAGATTTAATCTTTCATCAACTTCAAATTTAATTCCATTGTGATGAGAAAACATACTTTGTATGACTTGAATCCATTTGCATGGACATATGTGAATCTTGGGCAAATACCTAGGGGTGAATGTCTGAATCTTATGGTAAATCTATGTGCGACTTTTAAAGAAACCTTAAAGAACTAAGTTTTAAAGAAACTTCAAAGAAACTCAAATACTTTGAGTGTTGTATTGTCCAAAATACGTTCTACCTTGATAAATTCTTTGTATGAACTTGAATTGAACATGTAATCTGCTGTTTTGAGGTGGATTAATTTATAAATATCAATCATTTCATATCAATTTTGAATTTCAACTTTTTAATATACAAGTAGTCCTCACTTTGTATAGTAGAATGGGATCATAAAAATCACAATGCAAACTTAATCTTCTGAAATGATGAAACTAGCCTTTTTAAAAAAGATTTTATTAATTTATTTGAGAGAGAAAGAGAAAGAGAGAGAGAAAGAGTGAGCATGAGCAGGGGGAGGAGCAGAGGAAGAGGAAGAAGCAGAGCCCCACTGAGCATTAAGCAGGAGGTGGGGCTAGATCCTGGGGCTCCAGGATTACCTGAGCCAAAGGCAGAGGCCTACCTGAGCCACCCAGGCACCCCCAAAACCACTCTTTATTCAAAGTAAAATGTTCATATTAAATCTAGTTGTAATATCTATTTTCTTCAATGTGGGATCTACCTTCAACAGTTCCATCTGACTGCTAGGTCAGTACAGCGTGCAACCCTTGATCTTAGCATCCTAAGTTCAGGTCCCATGTCAAAAAAAAAAAAAAAAAGAAGAAGAAGAAGAAGAAGTAAAAATCTAAAGAAAGAAAGAAATTCTCATTTGATTTATTTATTTATTTTTTAAGATTTTGTTTATTTGACAGAGACAGTGAGAGAGGGAACACAAGCATGGGAGTGAGAGAGGGAGAAGCAGGCTTCCCACTGAGCAGGGAGCCAGATGCGGGCTGAATCCCAAGACCCTGGAATCATGACCAGACGCTCGGTGACTGAGCCACCCAGGTGCCCCAAAAATTCTCATTTGTAATAATCCTTTTTGAAGTTTATTTTTTTGTATATTTCTGTATAGACTAAATAAAACATAAACCAGTTATTATTTTCTTATATCAGTTACCTCTGTAAAAAAAATAAATAAATAGAAAAGAACATTAAATTCTTGGCTAAAACCATTATGTTTCTGAATACTTCCAAATGTAATTATTAGTAACTTCCCTGACAACATATGAGATATTAACAGCATCTTATGAATCCTCATGTCATAAACCTAGAGGTGAAATAAATATCTCTACCGTGCTGCTACACTCAATCCAGTCTCTACATACAGAAAGATAGTAAACATACAGAAGGATAGTAAACACCTATCTCAAAAGGATAGTAAACACCTATCTCAAAAGGAATTGTTAACATCAAGGATAGACTGGGACAAGACTTGAAGTTTCCCTGAGCAGACAGAACTGGTCTGGTCATGCAGGGAAAACTTAATTCAGCTTATTTTTCAAGGCTAGATCAAGTCTGACTTGTGCTTCTGGAAATTATACTCACAACTTCATCTGTTTCCCAAGATTGAGAGGTAACCACTGAAAATTGTAATATTGCAATCGATCACTATACTTTCTCACAATATAAGAGGCTTTATGATAATATAACCCCGTTAGTCCGTGTTCTGTTTCAGGGCTCCCAGTTTATAAACTGTCTTTTTAGTGTGTGCATATTGAGTTTTAAATTACTACTTCAATGGTACATTGGTTTCATTTTGGCTATTTGAACTTTTGACAGAAGTAAACTAAATATTGGGAAATCAAGAATATGAATTTGACATATGTCAAAAAAAATCTTGTTTTGAATAATTATCTTGGATTTTCGTATTACTTTTCATTGATGAGGCAAGTGTGTGTGTGTGTGTGTGTGTGTGTATACTTTTTACTTTTATTTAAACCTACAGACAAACTAATGTTCCATTTTACACTTCATTATTTCTAGTAATAAAATTATATACTGATCTTTGAAGTGCAAAACAATTAATTTTAAATTTTAAACGATTTAAACGAAAGAATAGATGTCAAGAACTCTAAGGAATCAGCGAGATTGAGAATTAGCATAATACATGTCAGGAGATGAATGGAATTGAGATTAAGTATGATTAGAAAAATCTAAGAATTATAGAAAATCTTAATATTAGAACTCCAGACAATCCATCTAAATTTATTGATCACCATAGATCACTTCACCATGGGATATGAAGCAAGTTTAGAGAAAGGGATCAAGGATTATTAAATAGGAAGATAATTCCACATACATTCCAAAATAAGAAATCTAGTATAGTTAGCACTTGATTTCAATATGAAAAGAGCCTCTGATAAACTTCTAATTTCAGTGTAGCCTCAAATATCACCTAATAGGTTAGGCTCTCAGTCAGATGCCTCAATGAGAATTTTCTCAAACTAAATCAATGCTAAAGGATTCTGCAATACCTAGAAAAGAATAAAAGTAGTTCTAAAACAAGTTTAAAAATACTTTTATTATTTCGCATTACTAATACTACTCAATGTGCCCTAATGCTATGCCAAGAAAAATTAAATTATAAGGTTAGAGTAATATGCTTCCAGAAGGAAAAAGAAACAGCATTAACCCCAAATAAACATTGAACATTAATAATATATATGTGGTTATCAACTATTTACATGAACATCATTATTTGGTCATTAAAAGCACAGAAAATGATAATATTGATGATGATGACAGTGTTGATAACAATATAAACTAAATGGAACTATTTATAAATATTTAAAACATATTCTCATTTTATAGGTCAAAGTTCATGTCGCTAGTATTGATTGAGGACTGCTTACATGGATAATTAAATTTCCAAGACAAAATTATCCCTGAGGATTCAAGATGGCAAGACTCAAAGCAGGTTCTTTTGAAAAATAGCAGTTTGCACTCTCACTGGGAATATCTTCTGTTGTGAAACATCAGGATGATGTTAAGGATTGTGCTCCTCACCTTTCTCCACTCATCTTTCCAAGGAGAATGCAGATGCTTATTTTCAAGGCTGATATTGATTGCTGAAGAGGTAATATATAGTCTGTTTGGTCAAATCCTTGCTTTTCAGGTTACACCAGACTCCAATCCTGAAAATGCTTTTTATGTATCAAATATAGTCTGTCTCCCCAATAATTGCGTCATATCCAACTAAATAATACAGAAGTCATTATTCTTATTGAATTATGCACCTGCTTTCTCAAAAGTCTAGGTTATAATGCTATGCCTGTCTGAGTGAATAAGCAGAAGGAAATTTAAATCCTGTGTGAATTTTTTTCACTAACTCAGACCATGCTTTTCTTGTATGCTCACCAACTTCAATAATTAACCATTCCAAAGTGTTTTGATTCTCTTCTTTATTCCCTCTCCTAACTTTTCTTCATGTCTGTACTCTGAATTCTCTTTTTCTTATATTCTTTTTATCCTTGCAGGTTTTCTTATTTAATCAGGATATCAAGAAATCATAAATCTTAACTGTTTGTTAGCATAATACAAGCTTTCTGGTATGTACAATTGTACTTCATAAAGTATAAATCTGTTTAATTTTATTCCAATGAATTTACTTTGAAGTCAAATGTTGAGATACATAGTGGTATTTTCACTGATCAGCTATTTGGAACATAAAGTTCTCTGGATTTCATGTCTGGTGAGATTCAGTACACATTGAATTTTGATAATTATCAGCTGTAAGATGGCTTAGAAATGTCAAATTTCAAGGAAATATTCAGTTTAATATTTACAGACCCAAAAGATGGCTCTTCCGAGGTCTTTATATGTCTAGGTCAACAATGTCCAATAGTAATATAATTCATGCCACATACATAATTTTAAAATTTTCAGTAATATTTAAAATGTAAAATTTAAGTTAATTTAAAAATATATATTGTTGAATAAATATATACAAATTTTTCTCATTCCAACATGGAATTAATTTTTAAAAAGTTATTGAGATATTTTATCTTTCTTTTTTCAGACTATGTATTTTCATCTTTGAAACATGTATGTTTCTACACTTAACTTCATATCTAAATTCATATATTAAATTTTGAATGATTAAAATGAAATATAATCCTGCCAAAATAATAAAGTTGTGTTTATCAGAAAAAAGTGTATATTTCTTTGCTTTATAATTTTAAAATTAATTTTTTAATCTTGGAAAATCTTGGGAAAAATAAAAATTAAAAAATAAAATAAATAAAATTAAATATTGGGATTTTCAATTGTACTACCCTCATTTCAGGTGCTTAGTGGCTTGGTACACATGTGGTTTGTGGCTTCCACATTGACTGGCATTGCTATAGGTGATTGAATTGTAACGTAGGGTCCTCAGAAATCTCCTGTATGGGATCTGTTTCACAAGCATGGCTTGTCTCACAGGACTCTCCCTTTAAAACCACATCTACTTAGTTCAAGGCCCAGCTGTCACTTTTCTGAAATTCATAATCAGAACCAGGTGCTCTGAATTTTCATTTTGCACTGGGTTCTGCAAATTAGGTACTTTGTCTGATTCCCAGCACGCCTCTGATAACCTTGCACTTCAACCGGCAATTAAATCTAACAATCTACTCCATAAAGATGACATGTAATTTTTATGTGAAAAGTACTTCAACAAGGACTCAGTTCAGGTTTCTGACAAATGGAATTAAGAAGCATAAATTCCAAAGTGGTTGGCCTGTAGAGGTAGCATTTTTATTTTTTATTTTTAGAGTAGTTTAACATGCAAAAGAGGAATAATTCTTTGAGAGAGAATTCCGCATTTAGGAAAAGAGAAAGCTCAAAGAACTTAATCCAGTAAGAGTCCAAATACCATTCTTTCTCTGTCTCTTATTGTTTTAAGCAATTTCTTCTAAATCGGTATGACGAGGTAGAAGTCTGTTATTCTATTATTTTGTCTTCTTAAATTGCCTTCCTTCTTTCTGTGACTAATCAATAACCTCTGGATCTTTATCTGAAATAGCTTTCTGATAATTTTTTTTTTGTTAATCTTCATGGTTATTGAGAGCATTATCAATTTTTTCAAGTTTAGTTATTATTATTTACTTCTTATAAACTTCTATTGATGGAAGTTAAATGTTCCCTGGGGCAACTGGAAAACATTTTTTATTTCACATTTTGACATCTCTATCAAGGTTATTGATTCATGTGTTAATATCAACATTTTCCCCATGTGAGCTTTTATCTTACAGCATCCTCAATCATTAGAATTTCTCAATATGCTCAGCTACCACAGGAAGTCTCTGATGCAAAACCAAGTCTGTATATGGCTCTCTCTCTCTCTCTCTCTCTCTCTATATATATATGCATATATATGAACATATATCTTTAAAAACTTTATTAGACTTAATACAAGATTAGTGGAGGATTTTTTTTAATTGCCTAAGTGTCATTAACATTCTTTTGCTTATATAATAACAAGTGAAATTCAACAAAATAATAATAAAGTTAAGTGTAGCTAAAAAAATTGAATGTGCTAAGAAATCTGTTAAAATCTATTTTGGAAATAAATTAGCTAAATGACCTAGTCATCACATAATCCTTCTACCATTTTTTAATTATATGATCAATTAATTCTTGATTAGGTAGATATTATAAAACTTGCTAATGGAAAGAAGCTATAGTTTATATTGGCATTCTGCAAGCATAAATATGTATATTAGAACCTAGGATAGTAATAATGTAGTTTAGAGCTCATCGTGGATATTAAGGAAGGCATATATTACATGGAGCACTGGGTGTAGTGCATAAACAATGAATCTTGGAACACTGAAAAAATAAAATAAAATTTTTAAAAAAATAGAGAAAAATGATAAATCATTGTATTATTTTTATTTATACAATATGGCATACAATAGTGAAAGATGAAGGAAAAGAAGAAAATTAAAAAATATGTGATTTAAACATTTTTATGCATCATGAATTATTTAAAGTTTATGTATATTATTTTTTCTTCACAATAATCTTCTCTTGTAAAAATTATTATATCCAAATTTTATAGATTATTACATTTAGTAATGTTAAATTTAAGTAATTGTCACAGATAGAAAATGGTAGAATTGCCATTTTGATAGAAAAATTAATATAATTATTGTCTTAGAAACCCTTGATGCCAAATATGCTTTAGAATTCTGAATTTTCATTTTTTAAAAGGTAGTACTATGCATATGCATATATTTGCCACACCAGTGGAATATGAGATAATACCTTATAATTAAATACATTATTATTTCTGTAGCAAAATATGAATATTACTACTCTCTAGTTGCAAAATAAAGAATATAAGTCCTATCTTTTCACATTAGTTTTTGTTATCAAATGAGTTTGGAAACAGATTAAAAATAAGTTTCTTGGAGGAGGGGCAAGATGAGGGAGAAATAGGAAACTTTGTTTCAACCAGTCCCCTGAAGTAAGCTAAATATCTACCAGAACACTGAACAACCATGAAATCAGCCTGAGATGCAAAACTATACACTTCTGGATCTCTACAGGGGCGGAAGAACATCAGTGGAGATGTAATCAGCTTGGATTGATATTGGAGGGTAAACAGAAAGGGGAGGGAGCCACCAGAAGTGAACGATTGGAAAATAATACCCCAGTACAAAAGTGCCCTGTGCTTGGGGAACAGCAATTACTTGGAGTTTTGTTAAAAGCACTAAAAAACAACAACAAAGGATGCTAAGGGGCAACTGGTGGAATCAGGTGGACATGGACAGAGCCCTAAGCCCATGGTCCCAGGACAGCCACAGTTGTTGCCCCCGTGCCCGAGAGAGCCTGGCAGGGGCTCCAGTCCGTGGTCCCTGAGCTTGTGACTTTTCACTGCTTGCACCACCGCTGGGGCTGGGTGCACCTCTGCCTGCGCCTGAGAGAGCCCAGCACAGGCTCCAGCCAGAAGTCCTTGGGCCTGCAACCTTCCATGACCCATGCCATGGCAGGGTGGGAGCACATCCAGTGTAGGCCTGGACTCCAGACAGTAGTTCAGGCAATGGCAGCCACCGGGATCAGGCTTGCTTGGATCAATACTACTCGTGATTTTAGTGGCATCGGGTTGCAGAGACAAGCAGGGGCCTTGGGGGACCACTGAGATGGTGGCTGGGGGTGTGCACCACGTGTGGGAGTTTGCAGTGTTCAGTGGAGTTTGTAGACAGGGAGTCTGTGTGTTCTGGACCATCCAGAGGGCAGCAGACTGAGGCTTCTCTCTGAGGTGAAGGACTGGGTGCTGACAATTTACTTTGCACTAGCCCTCTGAAAAGTCCCCCAAAGCCACCAAAGAACAAAAACCTCCAGAGAACAAAAGCCTGAAAAACCAGTTTCCACAGAGCCCAGCCCCTTGTTAGGGGCTTTTCTCTCTCAGCCTAAGCAAGATTGACTGAAAAACAATGCAGCAGGCCTTTCCTGCAGAAGACAAGCAAAAGAACAAGAGGACAAAAACCACAGGGTCCCCATAAAACTGTAAAATCCCAAATTAGGGGAAAACAATATATTAAGCCCTCAGTATGGCTCAGTATGTATATTTTGTAGATACAATTTTTTTGTTTGTTTGTTTTTGCTATTAAATTTGTTTTCACGATTCTTCTTCTTTTATTTTTTTAACCTACTTATCACTACAACTAGATGTTTAATACAACATATCACATAACAACTTTTTAACTTGAACTTTTTTATACATATCCTTGTGTTTCTTTTTCTTTTCTTTTTAATTAATATATGTATAAATATAAGCTTCAAGGTAATCTTTTTTTCTATTTTTTAAACCTATTTAATACTAGCCCTATATATAAACCAGTTTTAGTTTCCCTGTATCTCTGGAAAGTTTGGTCTTTTAACAAAATAATAAGATACACCCAGGAAGAACTGAAATAAACTTCCTCACACACATTGGGGGTTTATAACCACCTTTCCATCTTAGTCTTCTATCAGTGTTTCTGTGCATTTGTTTTTGTACTATATAAATCTTATTCTTGGGGTTCATTTTGGCTGGGTTTTTCTTCTTTTTCTTCTCTTTTACTTTTTTTTTGTCTTTTTGTTCGTTCATTTTTGTTTATGTACCTTATAAATCTTACTTTTGGGGCTCATTTTGGCTGGGTTTTCTTTTTCCTTTTTTTCTCTCTTTTTTTTTTCTTTCTTTTTAGTGGTGACTTCTGATTGCTATAAAACTTTCCAAGGGGAACCTTGCCTGGATTGTGGTTGGTATTTTCATCTATACAGCCCCTCAACCCCCTCTCACCAAAATGACTAGGAGGAGGAACACCCAACAGAGGAATTCAGAGACTGTGATCTCTGCCACAAAAATATTGAATATGGGCATAAACAATATGTTTGAAATGGAATTCAGGGTGAAAATTGTCCAGGCAATGGCTAGGTTGGAGAAGATCATTAGTGACCACATAGAATCTCTAACGGTGGAAGTGAGGGCTGATCTGGCAGTACTTAAAAAATGCTAACAATGATATTTAATCTAATCTAAATACTCTAACAACCAGGTGACTGAGGCAGAAGATCAAATTAGTGATCTAGAAGACAAACTGATAGAAAAGAAGGATCAGGAGGAGGCCTGGAACAAATAGCTTAGAAACCATGAAAACAAAATTAGGGAAATTAGGGAAACAAGAAACACTCCAATGTCAGAATTATTGGGATCTCTGAATGGGTGGAGAAAGAGAGAAGACTAGAAGATATACTTGAAAAAATATTGGATAAAAATTTCCCTAATCTGGGAAATGGAACAAGTGTTCATATCCTAGAGGCAGAGAGGACAATCCCCAAGATCAATGAGTGTAGAAAGACCTCCAGACTCTTAATTGTGGAATTCATTAATCATAAATTCAGAAAGGAGATCTTAAGGGCAGCTACGGGGAAGAGATTCCTTACATACAGAGGAAGGACCATCAGAATAACATCAGACCTGTCCACAGAAACCTGGCAAGCCAGAAAGCACTGGAAAGACATATTCAGGGCACTAAATGAGAAGAATTAGCAGCCAAGAATACTTTATCCAGCAAGGCTGACATTCAAAATGGATGGAGAGATAAAGAGCTTCCAAGATGGCAAGGTTTAAAAGATTATTTGACCTCTAAGCTGGCACTACAAGAAATATTAAGGAAGGTTCTATAAAACAAGAAAGAACCAAAGAGTGACATAGAACAGAAGTTTACAGAGACAATCTATAGAAACAAGGACTTCTCAGGCAACATGATGTCAATAAAAACTTATCTTTCAATAATCACTCTCAACATGAATGGCCTAAGTGCTCCCATAAAATGGCACAGGATTTCAGACTGGATAAAATGACAGGACCCATCTATATATGGTCTACAAGAGACACATTTGGAATCTAAAGATACATCCAGACTGAAAGTGAAGGGATGGAGATCCATCTTTCATGGCAACAGGCCCCAAAAGAAACCCGAGGTAGCAATTCTCATATCATATAAATTAGATTTTAAGCTAAAGACTGTAGTCAGAGATACAGAAGGACACTACATCATTCTTAAAGGGTCTATCCACCAAGAATATCTAACAATTGTAAATATTTATGCCACGAACATGAGAGCAGCAAACTACATGTCAACTGTTAATCAAAATAAAGCATCATATTGATAAGGATACATTAATTATAAGGGATCTTAACACACCACTCTCAGTTATAGACAGATCATCTAAGCAGAAAATCAACAAAGAAACAAGAGCTTTGAATGATAAATTGAAGCAGATGGATCTCATAGATATATACAGAACATTTCACCCTAAAAAAATAGAATACTCATTTTTCTCAATTGCAAATGGAACTTTCTCCAAAATATACCACATACTGGGTCACAAATCAGGGCTCAACAAATACCAAAAGACTGAGATCATTCCCTGCATATTCTCAGACCACAAAGCTTTGAAACTGGAACTCAACCACAAGAAAAAGTTTGGAAGGAATTCAAACACTTGGAAGCTAAAGACCAATCTGCTCAAGAATGTTTGGAGCAATCAGGAGATCAAAGAAGTACTTAAACAATTCATGGAAACCAATGAGAATGAAGACACATTGGTCCAAAACCTATGGGATAGGGCCCCTGGGTGTCGCAGTTGGTTGAGTGACTGCCTTCGGCTCAGGTCATGATCCCGGAGTCCCGGGATCGAGTCCCACATCGGGCTCCCAGCTCCATGGGGAGTCCGCTTCTCACTCTGACCTGCTCTCTCTCACTCTCTCTCTTTCCAAATAAATAAATAAAATCTTTAAAAAAAAAAAAAAAAAAAAAAAACCTATGGGATACAGCAAAGGTGGTCCTAAGGGGAAATACACAGCCATCCAAACCTCACTCAAAAAAATTGAAAAATCATGAATATACCAGCTCTCTTTACACCTTAAAGAACTGAAAAATTAACAACAAATTAAGCCAACCCCATGTACAAGAACAGAAATAATTAAGATTAGAGCAGAGATCAATGAGTTAGAAACTAGAGATATAGTAGAACACATCAAGGAAACTAGAAGCTGGTTCTTTGAAAAATGAATAAGATTTATAAACCACTGGCCAGACTAATCCAAAATAAAAGAGTGAGGACCGAAATTAATAAAATTATGAATGAAAGGGTAGAGATCACAACTAACACCAAGGAAATAGAAACAATCATCAGAAATCAATATCAATAGTTATATACCAATAATTTAAGCAACCCAGAAGAAATGGATGAATTCCTGGAAATGTATAAACTTCCAAGACTGAAACAGGAAGAAATTGACAACCAGAATAGACCAATATCTAGTAACCAGATTGAAGCAGTGATCAAAACCTCTCAAAAAACAAGAGCCCAGGACCTGACAGATTCCCTGGGGGATTCTACCAATAATTCAAAGAAGAAATAATACCTATTCTCCTGAAGCTGTTTCAAAAGATAGAAACAGAAGGGAAATTTCCAGACTCTTTCTATGAAGCCAGCATTCTCCTGATCCCCAAACCAGGCAAAGACCCTACCAAAAAGGAGAATTTCAGACCAATATCCCTGATGTATATGGATGCCAAGATTCTCAACAAGATCCTAGGTAATAGGATCCAACAGCACATTAAAAAGATTATCCACCATGACCAGGTGGAATTTATCCCTGGGATGCAGGGATGGTTCAACATTCGCAAATCAATCAATATGATAGAACAAATCAATAAGAGAAGAGAGAAGAATGACATAGTCCTCTCAATGGATGCAGAAAAAAAACATTTGACAAATACAACATCCATTCTTGATTAAAACTCTTCAAAGTATAGGGATAGAAGGAACAGTCCTCAACTTCATAAAATCTATCTGTGAAAAACCCACAGCAAATATCATTCTCAATGGGGAAAAGCTGATAGCCTTCCCTTTGAGATCAGGAACACGACAAGGATGCCCACTTTCACCACTCTTGCTCAACATAGTACTAGAAGTCCTAGCAACAGCAATCAGACAACAAAAAGAAATAAACAAACAATCTGAAAATTTGTATGGAACCAGAAAAGACCCTGAATGTCTAAGGAAATGTTGAAAAAGAAAAACAAAGCTGGGGGCATCATATTGCCTGATTTCAAGCTTTACTACAAAGTTGTGATCACCAAGACAACATGGTACTGGCACAAAAACAGATACATAGACCAGTGGACAGAGTAGAGAGCCTAGATATGGACTCACAACTCTGTGGTCAAGTAATCTTTGATAAAGCAGGAAAAAATATCCAGTGGAAAAAAGACAGTCACTTCAATAAATGGTGCTGGAAAATTTGACAGCTATGTATAGAATAATGAAACTTGACCATTCTCTTACACCATACACAAAGATAAACTCAAAATGTGTGAAAGACCTCAATGGGAGGCAGGAATCCATAAAAATATTAGAGGAGAACACAGGCAATAACTTCTTTGATATTGGCCATGGCAACTTGTTTCAAGACATGTCTTCAGAGGCAAAGGAAATAAAAGTGAAAATGAACTTTTGGGACTTCATCAACATAACAAGCTTCTGCACAGCAAAGAGAACAGTCAACAAAACAAAGAGGCAACCCAGGGAATGGGAGAAGATATTCCCAAATGACACTACAGACAGAGGGCTGATATCTAAGATCTCTAAAGAACATCTCAAACTCAACACCCTAAAAATAAGTAATCATGTCAAAAAATGGGCAGAAGACATGATCAGACACTTCTCCAAAGAAGACATACAAATGCCTAACAGACACATGAAAAATGTTCACCGTCACTAGCCATCAGGGAGATTCAAATCAAAACCACATGAGATACCACCTTACACCAGTTAGAATGACCAAAATAAACAGGACAGGAAACAACAAGTTTTGGGCAAGATGTGGAGAATGAGGAACCCTGTTACACTGTTGGTGGGAATGCAAGTTGGTGCAGCCCCTTCAGAAAGCAGTGTGGAGACTCCTCAAAAAACTAAAAATAGAGCTACCTTATGACTCCACAATTGCATTACTGGGTATTTACCCCAAAGATACAGATGTAGTGAAAGGAAGGGTCATATGTACCCCAATGTTCATAACAGCAATGGCCACAATCACCAAACTGTGAGAAGAGCCAAGATGCCCTTCAACAGATGAATGGATAAAGAAGATATGGTACATCTATACAATGGGATATTATGTCTCCATCAGAAAGGATGAATATCCAACTTTTGTATCAACATGGACAGGACTGGAAGAGATTATGCTGAGTGAAATTAAGTCAAGCATAGAAAGTCAATTATGATATGGTTTCACTTACTTCTAGAGCATAAGGGATAACATAGAGGACATTAGGAGAAGGAAAGGAAGGGTGAATTGGGGGAAAACAGAGGGGGAGATGAACCATGAAAGACCATGGACTCTGAGAAACAAACTGAGGGTTTTGGAAGGGAGGGTGTTGGGGATGGGTGAGCTTGTTGGTGGGTATTAAGGAGGGTACATATCGCATGGAGCACTGGGTGTGGTGCATAAGCAATGATCTTGGAACAGTGAAAAAATAAAACAAAAAAAGTAAAATAAAATAAAATAGTGGAAAAATAAGTTTCTTTATTCTCAAATATTTCTTTTGCAATTTGAAAAACAAATCAGGGATTGTGGATCTGTACCAACTGTACTATAGCAAAATATAAATTTTAGTGATTAGCAGATTAAGTTTTAAAAGTGAGTTTGGGCAGTTATCACATACACAATGCCAAAAATATAAGCTTTTTACTCAATAGCATGTTTTATAGTTATAAAGAAATTGTATGTCAATGCTTCTATCTAATCATTAGATATGGAATGATGCAAAATGATTATGTTAAATTTGGGGCTTGGGATATAAACTAAGATTGAGCAAACTAATTAAGATTTTTCCCTGAAACACTAATTGCAGGAGCTCATAAGGTAATCACTTGAATCACAGTGGTTTCATAGATCCTGACAGCCTGAATCCAAGAACAGGAGGACGTGAGCAATGGAAATTGGCAGCCAGAAACAGCCCAGATAGTCCGATCATCCAATATGTTGTGTTGGACATACCCTTATGTGATAAGTATTACACATAAATGAAATTATTTTAATTATATGTGTCTCTGCAAATAGAGTGGGTTAAGTGTACATTTAGAGATATTGTATTTATATATGTTTCTCTATTCAGTATTAACTTTCTACAGCATGAATTATACTCCAAATAGAATGATATCTTTAAACTTTTGAAAATATATTGAGCTAAATATTAATAATAATATAAATCCAAGGTTAATATTGTTTTTTGACAATCAGATTGCTGAGGAGTCAAAAAAAAAAAAAAAAAGATAAGTCCCAGGAAATAGGCAATTTTCATGCACTGCTATTTGAGTTTTTCTCTTGGGCATTTTAGCATTACAAATAAAAATGTCAAAGATTTTGATATTATGATCTTTTAATTATTTACTCAAAAGAAATACATCTATGAAAAATTATACTTACAAAATATGAAAAAAATGTAAAACCACATGATTTTAAAAAAATAGAATATTGGTAAAAATGTCACATAACCATACCATTGCATATTAGAATGTCATTTGTAGTTTTAAAGAATATAGATGACATAGATAATTTCCAAAATGAAATTAAGAAGAAAAAATATATATATCCATGCATGAATCACATAAGACACAGTGCTGGAAATATTGACTAATAAGATGAATAAAAATGGATTTGAATACATTATCTCAAGCCATTTACAAAAATCAGTCATGGTCATATGAATCTTTAGATTGAGACAGTAGATTAAGACCTTTAAAGGACACTTTTGAAAAAAAGCACTTTTGGCACTGGACAAAATAAAGTAACTTACATTAAACTATATATGTTATACATGTATACATGTATATATATGAGTTAATATATCAATATCAAGTAATGTATATTTTATATACTTACAGGTTTATACATTTATATGTATATATAAAAGAATTCAATTTAAATTTGTACCTCCTTATGATGAATTACTTAGCTAAGAAATTGAATGTGGCCTACCAGATATCTAACCTTATAAATATTTTGTTATGAGGATAGCTAAAACAAAGATGTAGGAACAAAGTCCTGATTTAAGCTCAACCATGCATGTTAGAAAAATTGATATTTGGCAAAGGGATTACAGATTAATTTGAAATTTCTGTATGAATTACATGAGAAACAGTGTTGGGGGAAATTGATAATGAAGTTGAAGAAAATGCATTTAAATCCTTTACCTCAAGCCATTCATAATGATCAGTTACAGTCATGTGAAATCTTTAGATTCAAAGACAGTAGAAAGACATTTTGACACTGGAAAAAATAAAGTAGCTTATACCAGGCTCACTTGCTCACAAATGAACAGTAATATTTGGGTAAAATGCATACAGTAGAAATGTATAATACAATGAAGACATTGGAGAAAAATCAAGGTGAAAGATTTAAGGGCTTTAGTCAATAAAAGAAGGGTGATGCATGGAATGGGCTCCACTTTCACATATATTCTTACTCTCACAACATTGTTTTCCCAAATCTCAGCAGAAAGAGAATGGTAATTAAAGTGGAAAGCAGTAATCATACTGGTCTAGGAAAATAGAGTTTAGAGATTATAAAGTGCCTAAAATTAAAATTCTGGAGAAGACTGAAATGCAGAGAAGTTCTATAAATGAGGCATACAGGCCCCCTACGAACTGTAACTCAGCATGTACATACCAAGTTTTCATGAAACAGAAAAATCCAGCCTGAAAGCTAAAAGAGTGGAGTGGCAATTTTAGCATTTTGAGGGGAGATAAATGTTGGCATTCTAAAAAATTGATAGGGACCTGGTAAGTACACTTGGCTTTCATTTGAGACCCCACAAGGATGATTCCCCAAAGTAACTGCCAGACCCTAGAAGTAAGGACTACATTCTAGAGCTCAGAACAAAATAAAGGTTAAATCCAAATTTTAAGCTTCTTTGAAGATAATCCACCTAATGTCGCCTCTCTCTCTCTCTTTTTAAATCCACAATATTTAACATCAAAGGAAAAACTAGTATTTTTTTAGAGGACAGGGTGTCTGAAAAGTAAGGAATTTAAAAAATTGACAATAAATAAAACATTTTTATAAGTAATTTGAATACCAACATTTTATAGGGACATTAAATAACTCCAATCAATTGGAATCATAATTGGAGATTTTACCTCACTTCTCAATAATTGGCAAAATCATTAAAAATGTACAGATTTTATTATATAAGATTATTCAAATTAATCTAATATACTTTTTTAGCTTACTACATCTAATAACTTTAGCTTTTATATATTTTCAGTGGCAATTGGAACATTTATCAAAATGGACAATATACAGTGCCATGAAGCAGTTAGCTAAAAATTTCAAAAAAATTTCCCAAATATTTGTAATTTATGTCATAGACTTCTTAATAAGTCACAATACCCTATATTAGAATTTTGGATTAAGAAATAAAATATGACATCAAAACTCATGAGAGGTAGCTAAAGTAGTACTTAAAAAGACATTAAAACTTACCGTGGATATATTAGAAAAGAAGAAAAGTAGAAGGATAAAGATGAAAAAATAGGAAGAATTTAACAAATACAAAAAATATTAACAAAGCCAAAGTTGATTTTTTGAAAAGATTAACATGGCAATATTAATTTTAAAAAGAAAATCTGTATGCACACATACACACAGAGGCAAATTTTTTTAAAACTCTAATTCATTGATAACCAAATGAGTTATAAATAAAAAATCTAATTCCTATATTAGAACTCAAATGTGGAAAAAAGTGATGGAAGATGGGTGGTGATATTTGAGTTAATTATTCTATCTTTTATTTTTCTGTAAGAAGATGAATTTATTGATAACATTTAGAATGTCTAAATATGCAGTATAAAATCAAAGAGATTAACCTTAATAAACAAAACAAAACTGATTTACAATGCCCAATCCAGTAACGCAATATAAGTATGTGATTAATCCTATATAAAACAAACAAGAAAAAGAAAATAAATACAAAGATCAGGATAAAAAAATTCAAATGGATAAAATTCACTGGTTAAAAGAGACTGTTAAATTTGATTTAACATCAGCTACATTTCAGCTGATTATGCCCAGATACAAAAAATAAAAAAGACTAATAATGAATAAATATCATTTGAGAATAAAAATTGAGAAAATTATTTCCATAATATCTCCTTTCCATTTCTATTTCAAATCATTAGAAGTTCAAAATATACATATATATTATAAAAATTTCTTCCAGAATCTCTTAATTTGAACTCATTCCTATTCAATATGCCAATTGTAATTATCATGAATTCCTTTGGCATTCATTGTAGTAGCAGCAATTATCACAAAATTGTTTGGTATTTGTTAAAATATGGTTGATACATAAAGATTTTATTTGACACATACAAAGGCATTATATATACTTTTTCTGTATAGAACTGCAATTTAGCATCTGTGAAGTATTATTTAATGACAATATAAAATGAACTATTATTTTAAGAAATATGTATCTCCTACCATTTCAGGAGGTTACAAGTTAACCAAAGTACAAGATTCTGTTAGCTGTACATTCCCTTATTAAGGACACTTTGTATAGTCTTCAGGAATAAGAACAACAAAACCTTCAGATTTATGACAATAGCATAATCACAGCCTTAATATTTGTATAAGAATTTTAATGTGTTTATATTTACAATTAGGTTCATAATGTTTTAGAAACTGATTTGTAATAATTTTCAAAATATATGCTAACTGCATCTAGGTTAATTTGATACCTTGAAATTTTTGAACCAATCTTTTCTTTTTGTATTGTTTTATATTCATTAACATGCATCAGGAAAGTTCAAAAATTTAAGTTAAAAGTTCTATATGTGTTATAAATCCACATAAATTTTGAATATCTTCACTTACTAATATAGTCTCCATAGTATTTGTATGATAAATACTCTTACAATCTAACTTCAATTGTGCATCATTTTTCAAAAATTTTCTGTAAAATGTAAGTGACCCACAATTCTGGGTTCCTAATGCTACCTATTCATATGTCTTCCATAAATTCAAAGGAGGACTAAGCTTATTTCCAGCCTCAATGCATTCTATATTATAAGTAGGGATATGTATTTTTTCATATATATAAGTTTATATAAACCTAATTTAAAAATATCCATCTGATGAAAATTTCATATTTACAAGTCTTGAATTTTTTACATAATTTATTATCATCATTCATAATTTTCAATGTCTTTCTTTTTTAAATATTTATTTATTTATTTATTTATTTATTAGAGAGAGAGGGAGGGATTGAAGGACAAAGTGACAATCTTAAGCAGGCTTCTTACTCAGCACAGTGCCCCACAAGGGCGGTCTCAGGACCTTGAGATCGCCACCTTGAGAGCATGACCTGAGCCAAACCAAGATTTGGATGGTTAACCAATTGTGCTACCAAGGCACCCCAATTTGTCATTTCTTTCTATGCAGTTGCATTTTCCCTTAAATAAAATCCACTACTGGGTATTTACCCCAAAGATGCAGATGCAGTTCAAAGAAGGGCCACACATACCCCAATGTTCGTAGCAGCAATGGCCACAATCACCAAGCTGTGGAAAGGGCCAAGATGCTCTTCAATAGATGAATGAATAAAGAAGATATGGTCCATATATACAATGGAATAGTATGCCTCCATCAGAAAGGATGAATACCCAACTTTTGTATCAACATGAACGGGACTGGAAGAGATTATGCGGAGTGAAATAAGTCAAACTGAGAGTTAATTATCTTATGGTCTCACTTAGGTGTGGAGCATAAGGAAAAACATGGAAGGCATTGTGAGAAGGAAAGAAAGGGTGAATCAGGGGAAATTGGAAGGGTAGATGAACCATGAGAGACTGTGGACTCTGAGCAACAGATTGAGCGTTTTGGAGGGGCAGGGGTGGGTGGTTGGGTGAGCCTAGTGGAGGAGGGCACGTATGGCATGGAACACTGGGTGTGGTACATGAACAATGAAACTTGGAACACTGAAAAAATAAAAGTATTTGGAAAAAAAAAATCCAATGTCTTCAAGCAAAAATTAATAATACATGATCAAAATCTTTAAAACTCTAATTTGCCAACATTGCTCAAAGAAAAGCCTAGTGATTTTGTTTAACCTTACTGTGTTAATTTTCCTTATCTGTAAAACTGTCATGTTAATAGTTACTGTTCAGAATTTCTGTTCAAGTTAACTTCCATACGTGATAATAATATATATAATTATATATGATGCTTATCACAATGTCTGATATGAAGAGCTCAGAAAATGTTACCTATAAATAACAAATTATATCTCATTTTAAACATTAATTATTATAATTTTAATAAAAATTAGGCAGCAAAAAAAGTATAAATTTAATTGTTTTGAAGGATAGTACAGGTTAAGTAAATTTATAAGGATTCTTTATGATGTTTTTTGTTGTTGTTTTAGAACAGAATTTTTTTTTAGAACAGAAATTCTTTATGATGTTTTTAAACAGAAGTTTTAATTTTTTATACAGTAACTATTATTTTCCAGAATTCTAGGACCTAGAATTATTTTCCAAAAATAATCTGTGAAAATTTTCTATTTAATATTCAAAAGTAATCCTAAGACATACAGCCTATCATGGAAAAGGAGTTGTAGATCATGTAGAGACAAAGATTAGAAATAAATTGGCTGGGACATGTGCGTGGCTCAATTGGTTAAGTGTCTGCCTTCCGCTCAGGTCAGGATCCCAGAGTCCTGGGCTGAGTCCCGCATCAGGCTCCTCACCTAATGGGCAAGATGGGGAGTCTGCTTCTTCCTCTACCATTCCCCCTGCTTGTGCTCTCTCTCAGACAAATAAAGAAATAAAATGTTTAAAATAAAATTAGAAATCAATTAGCTAAAATCCAGAAGATCGGTTTGCATTCACTAGTGGGTGGAGTCATATTGTCCTGAAGGTCACATCCCCCTCTTCTACTTTCTTTTCCTTTGTAGTTAGCTGATTAATTTAGTCATTGTTTTTCTGGAAAGATCTGTTTCCTTTCTATCTCTTTTTCTGCATTCTGCTTTAGGTATTATTGATATTATTTTTAGTATTATACATTGCTTCAAATTACAAATATTGCTTTACTAGGGTTTATTCTAATTTATCCAGCAAAAATTTAGAAGTGTTATGCATTTGGTTCTATTTCCTTTCATAATATTCTCATTCTTAGTAATTTAAAAGCTTGTAGTCACCTAGACTGAAATTTATATTAAAACTACTTTTGCCTTTAGAAACCGAAAACTAACCAGTTTGTATATCAGCTTCTGACAGAGACAGACAACTTGGGCTAAATATGAAGCAGGTAAGGTAAAGTGGCTCTGGTTTTCATCAATATCCAGAATTCTAATTTAGTGGCTGGGAATAGGCTTCAGGAGACACTAAATAAAGACCTATAATATTCACTTTTAATAACACAGGTATATATTTAGAAGCCCATCACAGCCAAAAAATGAATTCACAGGAATGAGAGACGGAGTCCTAAGGGAAATAAAAGCAGACATACACCAGAGTTCAACCAAGCCACGTGGAGTTCAGGCAGGAATCCAGATACATTAAAAAAAAATAGAGCACTAACTAGAAATTTATAGCAGAAATCCTATTCTATAGAATGAGCAACATAGCAGAAATAAGTTGATAACACAAGCACTGAGTTACCTGAGATATATGCAGATGCACCACATACAGGTCTGTGACAAGAATAATTCCAGACAAAACCCACTCATGTATTCGAATTTTTTTTTTGGTTTAAAACAATATACATTTATTATTCTGTGGCTCAGCAATCTGGAAGAACCATAGCTGTATGATTCTGGCTGAAGTTCTCTCAAGAGATTGCATTCAAGCTGTCTACTGAGGTGCAAGTTGTCTCAAGGCTCAACAAGAGGTGGAGGGTTAAAGGTGGGGATTTATTTCTGAGCTCACTGAGGTGACTATTGGCAGGCCTCAGAAGATCTTCCAAGCTTCCTCACATGGTTGGTATCAGGCCTCCTTTCCTTGCCATATAGAGAACTTCACTGGCAAACTGAGTATCATCATGACATAACAGTTTGGCCTTCCTCTTTCCAAGGTGGCCTCACAACATGGTAGCTGGTTTTTTTCAGAGAGAGAGAGAGCAAATGAAAGAGAGTGGGAGAACACACCAACATGGAAGTCATTACATTTTTATAACTGAATGTCCAAAGTGGCATCCCATCACTTCTACTGTAATTTAGTTGTTAGAATCAAGTCACTAGTTTTGTTTTGTGTTTCCTTGATAGAGCATCATCCAAATGTTGTGTGGAATGACTATTGCTATTTAACAAAATATTCTTAGCTCTGTATATTAAAATAACCATTTTATCCGATTGGATCAGTAAATAGAGATGAGTGTTTGAATTTTTGAATTTACTCATTATTAGGAGTTGGCTGAGCATGAAAATGGGCATGAATGACTACAACTGAACAAAGCTGAAAACATAGGGCTAGGATTGTGCATTCAATTCTATCACCTTTACTATCACAGTAAGTAGCCTGAAACTCATTTCAAAACCACAAATAAATCAACTATACTCCATTCTAGAATGGTTAACTGTCAAAATACTCAATCCTTGATTTAACATGGGAATAATTCTTTACTGATTTTTTTTTTTTTTAATTCTAGGACCAGAGAATTAATTTAATTCTAGGACCAGGTATTTATCTTACTTACCATTCTTATGCAAAGGATACTTGCCTATTTCATGTACTGGAAGTGTGGACTTTCAACTTTGTTGTTTAAAAGTAGGAATGGCTGTGCAAACCATGCAGACATTTGCCTCTCCAATTTATTATTGGTGTGACCTATGTTTTTTTAATTAACTGACTTCTTTCTATGCAAATACCTTTAAAAATTGTAAGTTACTGAATTCTTTGAGTACTTGATATTAATTATATTCTATTAAGAAAATAAAATTCTCATACTTACTTGCATGTACAATCCAGAAATGCTATAGGAAAAACTGCAGTTTTAAAAGTTTGCTCATTTGCTTTTACTGCTGATGGTGGTAGAAAACAAGTATTTTAAGGTTTTAAAATATTTTTGTTATATAAACTTAAATTCAATTTTGAGATATACCATCTTTTTTTTATTGAGAGCTATTATTTAAGTGGGCCCACTTAGTTATAGAAAGTAAAAAGATACTTATTCATACTTCTTGGACTAAAAGCATAGAGTAATCTCAAAAACAGAAGCGATGAATGGCTTTGAACATAAATTGAGTGTATTTAGTTTTGTTTTATTTATTTATTTTTTTTAATCAAGGGAAAGCGCGAACGCAGTCCCCCACTACCACAAATTCTGCAGCCGAGTTTCTCACATTTGGGGAAATTGCAGGGGTCAGCACGTTCGCGGTGCAATGAAGGAGACTCACTCTGGGAAAACCACCTACATGTTCATGGTATCTTCTCTGCCAGGTAAGTATGTGTATGTAGTTTTTATAACTCTATTTCTTTCTCTAATATAAATAAAATAAAATATTTTATTATAAAATAATATAGATATAAAATAATACTTAGATATAAAATATCTAAAATTAAAAAACTCTATTTTATTTCTCTGTAACTTTATTTCTGCAGTTATACTTCCCTCACAATATCTTATAGATAGTGAAAGCATCATAATCCTCTGACGTATAGCTGTATTTCAGTCAGGGTTGGCTTTTTCCAGTGGATGACCTGTGCGGTCACACAGGGTCCCATGTTGAAAAGGACCCTACAGATGGCCCTTCGGGTGAGCCTGGTGGTGGGTGTTAAGGAGAGTACATATTGCATGGAGCACTGAGTGTGGTGCATAAACAATGAATTTTGGAACACTGAAAAAATAAAATAAATAAAATAAAATAAAATACCCTATACTCTGTCTAATGTCCTGTGGTTGCCATCTTGCAATACTTAATAATTTTTTTAAATAAAGAATTTACCTTTTCATTTTGTATTGGTGCTGGCAAATTAATAGCCATTCTGGATTTCAGTTTATTTTTTTTTTATTTTTATTTTTTAAAGATTTTATTTATTTATTTGACAGAGAGATCACAAGTAGGCAGAGAGGCAGGCAGAGAAAGAGAGGGGGAAGCAGGCTCCCCGCTGAGCAGGGAGCCCGATGCGGGGCTCGATCCCAGGACCCTGAGATCATGACCTGAGCTGAAGGCAGAGGCATTAACCCACTGAGCCACCCAGGCGCCCCAACCATTCTGGATTTCAAACACCTCTATAGTGGGCCTTCCTCATGATTACTTTGAAAAATACCCTAATTGATTTAGATGAATATTTTTTGTTATGAACTATTTCCAGACACAGGACTAAAAAGTTGATATGTACTGGGACCCTTGGGTGGCTCAGTTGGTTAAGCATCTGCCTTTGGCTCAGGTCATGAGCCCAGGTCCTGGGATCGAGTCTCACATCAGGCTCCCTGCTTAGCCAGGAGCCTGCTTCTTTCTCTGCCTGAGGCTCCCCCTGCTTGTGCTCTCTTTCTCTCTCTCTCTGACAAATAAATAGATAAAAGGTTAAAAAAAATTGGTGTATGCATAGAAGCATACCCACGTGGCATCTCATATCAAATGAAAGAAATACATTCCCCAAAATGTAAATAACACAAGTATGAAAGCATGCAAAAGATGTAGAATTTTGGCATCAATTGATCAGAAATTTTGAAAAGTAACTGAAAGATCAAAAAATGTAGAGAAATAAAAACCAGACCTCTAGCTAAGAACACATGATAAAGAAACAGGATAAAGAAACATAATATTCTGTGGCTGGTGAGTATGAGCATTGTCCCAGATATGGCAGCTATGAGAATGCTCAGTCTTCTGAGGTGCTTTGTTGACTTATAGCCCTGATGCTGCCTTTCTGCATCCATACGCAAGTTCATGAGTAGAGCCCCTTATCTTTAGACAATTTTCTGTCCATAGTTGAGCATAGCAGAAATAAAAGCTCAGGCCCATTCTTGCCTCCTCCATTCCTGATGCAAGACTTCTCCAATAGATCGCTTGGATTAAAGACACCACATACACTTGGCTGAACCTTCTTAGAATTGTCATGCAGCTTGATTCTTCTCCTTCAATCTCCCATCTCTCTCTCCTCCACTAGTGTCAGACTTCCTCTGGCTGTGTAGACTCACTCCACCTTCTCAATTCTTTTTCCTTTATCCTTCGCAAGTATTTCTCCCAATAAATTTCTTCAAAGTCTATTGGTAGCTAGCTGCTCCTTTGAGATAGCTAGCTATTGATCTCCAAGAGGCACAAGGAAGCCCTCGTATCCCAGAAGAAAATCCCAATCTTTAAATTATTAGGCTGTATTTTTTAAAAAGGCCAATATTCACATACATAAATTGTCATTTTACCAAAAATTACCACACATTTGAGGAAAACTAATAAGTAAAATTAAAATCTCCAACATTTATGTCTAATAGTGCTAAAATAAAGACTAGAATGAATGGATGGGATAAACTTATGTAGAATATAACCCTACAAGTAATAACAAAGATGAATTTAAAAAATATAGACAAGAAATGTGACATAATTTTCAAAGGCAAAAAAATAAAATAAAAATAAGAAAAGGCAAGGAAAAATCTCAGATTCTCCATAGAGAAAGATAAAAGAAACAAGACTGAGTTTTATATTGATATTAAAATTGACATTAGTATTATAATTACAATGGAATGAAACTAGAAATCAATAACCATTAGAAATATAATAATAGCAGCTGTAAGTAATAACTAGAAAATTCATAACTATGTGGAAATTAAATCACACTTTTTTTTTTAAATCACACACTTTTAAACAAAAAAGTGGGTCAGAAAAAATTATAAGAGGAATTGTAAAATATTTTAAGATGTATGAAATGAAAATAAAACACAAAACATAGGATGCAGTAAAAGCAAAGCTAAGAGGGATACTTATATATTTATATTTATAACTTGGAAACATTAACATTAAAAAAGAAGAAAAGTCTTGGAGCCTAGGTGGTTCAGTTACTTAAGCATCTGACTCTTGATTTGGACTCAGATCATGATCTCTGGACTATGAAATCAATTGAGCACTGTGTCAGGCTCTGCACTGGATATGGAGACTACTTAAGAGTCTCTCTCCCCTCTCTCTTTGCCTCTCCCTCAGCTTCCTCTCTAATAATAAAAAAAAAAAAAGAAAGAAAAGAAAAATAAAAAAAAAGAAAAATCTCAAATCAACAATTTAACTTTATATCTTGAGGACCTATAAAAAGAAAAAGAAAGTAAACCCCAAACTAGCAGAAATAAAAGAATAATGAAGAATAGAACACAAATAAATAAATTGAACAATAAGTAACTATGTAGAAAATTAATAAAACTGAAGTTTGGTTCTTAAAATGTTCAACAAATTTGACAACCTTTAGCTACCTTGAATAACAGAGGGGAAAAAAAGGGAGAAAGAAGACACAAACTACTTCTAAAATCGAAGTTGGAAGTGGAGATATTAGTATTCTACAGAAATAAAAAGGAATTATAAAAAATACTGGGAACAATTGTATGCCAACTAATTGGATAAGTTAGATGAAATGGCAAATTCCTAAAAACACAAAATCTACCGAGACTAAATGATGAGAAAATAGAAAACCTGAACATATCTATAATAATAAAGGGAATGAGTCAGTAATCACAAACCTCTCAAAGAAAAGTGCTAGACAAGATGGCTTTACCAATTTTAACAAGTATTTACAAAAGCTATCTATGGATTCAATGTTACCCTTAAGCAAATTAGAAATATTTTTTCATGGAAATAGAAAAACAATCTTAAAACTCATATGGAAACATTAAAGACCCCAAATTGCCAAAACAATCTTGAGATAGAAGAACAAAGCTAGAGGCATCATAATTCTTGATTTCAAAATATATTACAAAGCTGCCATATTTAAATTATGTGGCACTGCCATAAGATAGAGATATAAATCAATGGAATAGAACAGAAAGCACAGAAATAAGCCTACACGTATGTGCGCCAATGATCTTTAGCAGGGGTACAAAGAATACATATGGAGAGAGAATAATCTATTCAACTAATGATGATGGGAAAACCGAATATCCATATGTAAAATGATGACATTGGACCCTTATACACAAAAATCAAGCAAAAAGGATTAGAGGCTTAAATGTAAGACCTGAAACTATAAAACTTGTAGAAGAAAATATAAGAGAAAAGGTTCTTGACATTGATTTTGGCAGTAATTTCTTGGATATAACCTTGGAACTATGGAAAGCAAAAATAGGTGGGGCTACATTGAACTACCAATATGCATAGCAAAGGGAAAAAAATCAACAGTGTGATAAGACAACCTATGAAATGGGAGAAAATACTTGCAAACCACATGTCTGACAAGGAGTCAATATCCAAAATATATAAGGAACTAGAAAAAAAAACCTGATTTAAAAATAGTGAAAATAGGGGTGCCTGGGTGGTTCAGTGGGTTAAAACCTCTGCCTTCAGCTCAGGTCATGATCTCAGGGTCCTGAGATCGAGCCCCGCATCGGGCTCTCTGCTCAGCCGGGAGCCTGCTTCCCCTTCTCTCTCTGCCTGCCTCTCTGCCTACTTGTGATCTCTCTCTCTCTCTCTGTCAAATAAATAAATGAAATCTTTATTAAAAAAAAATAGGAAAAATACCTGGATAGACATTTCTATGCCAAAGGCGTATGTGGTATTTGACTACAATAGGAAATATATATTCAGTCTTTATTTATTCAGAACTCTGAAATCCCTTGCAATTGCCAAAGTGATAGGGGTGATGGGAACATCTTTTGTTATAATATTTGCTCCTTGTCCCTAGTTCCTGACATAAGAACTTCTAAGACTTTTGGAACTTTAAGGGGGGCCTGGGTGACTCAGTGGTTAAAGCCTCTGTCTTGGGCTCAGGTCATGATCTCAGGGCCCTGGGATCAAATCCCGCATCAGGATCTCTGCTCAGCAGGGGGCCTGCTTCCCCCACCCCCCCGCCTGCCTTTCTGCCTCCTTGTGATTTCTCTCTCTGTCAAATAAATAAATAAAAATCTTAAAAAAAAAAAAAAACAACTCTTGGAACTTTCAGAGTGATGAGTGTTCTTCCCTATGTTAATGAGATAGTTGGTAACTGGGGATCCCTAGATAGCTTCAGAATGAGAATTGTTCATTGGCAAGACCAAGGCATAAAAACAAACAAACAAACAAAAGACCAAGGCATGATTAGAGGGTTGGAATTTCAACCATGACCCCTGACCTCCAGGAGGCAGAGTGGAGTTGCAGGTTAACTTAAATACCAATGGCCAATGTTTTAGTGAAGCATACAGAGATAGTTTCTGGGAGCTTCTGAGTTAGTGAACATATTGAGCTGCTATTAGGCTGGTGCACCTGGAGAAGCACTGTGTTCCACTCATAGTTTGATGTATGCATCTTTTCCATTTGTTCTTCTAGAGTTAGATCTGTTATAAATAACTGGAAATAGTAAGTAAATTGTTTTCTTGAGTTCTGTGAACCATTCTAGCAAATTACTAAACCTGAGAAAGAGATCTTGAGAACTTGTGAATTATAGCCAGTCAGAAGTACAGAATTACAGAAAGATGCATGCCTAGCTATTGGCATCGGACATGGGGACAGTTTTGTGGAGTCCTTAACATTTGGGTTCTTTGCTAATCTTGTGATAATTAATGTAATAATGGAATTTAATTTCAGAACACCTGTTGGTGTCTAGAGAGTTGAAGAATTGGTTGTTACAAGAAAAAACCCACACACATTTGTATCAGAAATGTGAGTTAAAAGCACTTCATAACCTACAAATGGCCCACAGGTATTTGAAAACATGCTCAACATTATTAATTGTCAGGGAAATGCAAATGAAAATCTTAATGAGATATCACCTTGCAACAGTTAAGATGGTTCTTATGGAGAAATAAAAGATGGCAAGTTTTGGCAAAGATGTGGAGAAATTGGAAACTTTCTACATTGTTAGTGGGAATGTAAAATGGTGTAGCTGCTATTAAAAATAACGTGGAGATTCCTAAAATAATTAAAATAAAATCATTACATGATAATAATCCTATTTCTGGGTATATATCCAAAAAATTGAAGTCAGGGTCTTTTGTTTTGTTTTGTTTTAGTTTTTAAGAGAGAGAAAGTGTGCAAGCAGCAGAGGAGGGGCATAGGGAAAGGGAGAGAGAGAAGAACCCCTTCTTTTTTTTTAAATGCTTTATTATTTTATTTTAGAAAGAGAGTGTGTGCAAGTGAGGGGAGGGGCAGAGGGAGCCAGAGAAAGAGAATCTCAAGCAGACGCCATGCTGAGGGCAGAGACCCATAGGTTCAATCTCATGACCTGAACTGAAATCAAGAGTCAATCAGGTGCCCCAAAATCAGGGTCTTTTTTTTTTTAAGACTTTATTTATTAATTTTACAGAGAGAAAGAGATCACAAGTAGGCAGAGAGGCAGGCAGAGATAGAAACAGGCTCCTTGCCCAGCAAGGAGCCCAACATGGGACTGGATCCCAGGACCTCGAGATCATGACCTGAGTCAAAGGCAGAGGCTTTAACCCACTGAGCTATCAGGTGTCCCACCTCCAAGGCTTTTTGTTTTTTGTGTTTTTTGGTTCTGGTTTTGTTTTTTGTTTTGTTTGTTTGTTTTTTTTTGAAAGTAGAGTTGAGTTTTGGGCATAGAGATGTTTGGAAAATTTTCATTGCCTGGGTGTAACTTGGTCTTGCCAAGCAGCATGTCAGGGATCCTCACACCAGAACTGGGAAAATAGGGGTGCCTATTTTGGGTGGCTCAGTGGGTTAAAGCCTCTGCCTTCTGCTCAGGTCATGATCTCAGGGTCCTGGGATGGAGCCCTGCATTGGGTTCTCTGCTTAGGAGGGAGCCTGCTTCACCCCCCTCTCTCTGCCTACGTGTGATCTCTCTCTTTCTCTCTCTCTGTCAAATAAATAAATAAAATATTAAAAAAAAAGAACTGGGCAAATATAGTAGGAGTCCCATCATAATAACTCCTTTACATTACTTCCTATCCTATTTTTTCTTCCCATTTTTCTTTATCTTTTGATAAATTCTGAGAAAACTTATCCTCTGGTCACTGTTGGATTTGTTGTATTACGCTTAAAAAGTAGCAACACATTTACCTAAAACTTCTTCAATGAGAAATAAATAGTGTATACTTTTTATATGTAGCTAGACATTTTTTCTCTCAAAGCGCACATACTTTTTTCTTTAAGTTTTATTTTAATTGATTGCATTTTCAAGCTTTCCTGTGAATTCCTTACTTGACTATTATGACTTTGAGATTATAGATAGTGTCTTTTTAATTTTGTACCAATAAGGTTTTCTCTATTTTACCCAATACTCAATTAATTTTTCTGATGTGTCTATAGAAGCCCAAAGATGTTCTCTGCATGACTAAATAAATTGACATAGTTGAGAACTTGGCACATACATTGCAGTAAATATTTTCTAATTGAAAATATTTATATATTTTAACAAAGAAGATACTTTGTACCATGGTTTTTGAAGACATTCATAGATAGAAGAGCATTAAAGAGTAAGATATTATTATTGTTCTCAGAACACTCTGAGACAACACATTAAGAATCTAGCTAAAGTAGATGTCAACATTTGGGAAAAAGTATCTAACCCTCAGCTTTGACATTTCTATGCTTCATGATTAAGGAAATAACACTAGTACTTCCAGTGGCATAATAAGTGACTGATAGAACATTGACCAGTAGCCCTGTTCACCTCTGCAACTTTCATCATATGGTGTAATATCAGTTCCTTTACTGATGTGATCAGGGGGACAGCTTCATACTCTGTGGTTGCAGTAATCAATGTCATGGCAATATAGCTTCCTCCCCTGCTTTGTCATGTTAGCATACATAGTTTAGGGAATATCAGCTACTCCCCTGGTTTGTTAGGAGATGAATGTATCAGACCTAAAATCTCAGTTATATAGCATTGTAGATTGCTAACTTCCTTCCTTTTTTTTTTTTTTTTGCTGACTTCCTTTCTGAAAATCCACCATGTGAGATATAAATCTCTGACAGTTAACTTTTATCTCTAACGTATTTACAATCACTTTAATGCAGAACCATCAAATAACATAATCTTTTTCTTTGCCTCAAATTTATATGAAAATCTAATGGTTCTCTTGTAGCAAAGCAAATAATGACTTCTGGAAAAGTGCTAAGGAAATTGAATGTGGTTGTGTAGGAGGGATGATGAGATAAGATCCAGTTAAATTAAAAATATCCCTAAAAAATCTGGAAAGGAAACTGTCCTTTAAAGTGAAGGAACTACAAATCCCCTCCAAATAACTAGAAAATTCTCTGCAGAAATGCCACGGCTTTGATTGTACTAAGGAATTCATTTGGTAAGTCTTTAACAATTATTAGCTTTCTCAGAAAATTCCCTTCAAACCATATTAAAACAATGATTATAAATATTCAATATTCATACAAATCATAAGATGCTAATGTTAGAATATAGCTTTTAATTCATTAAGTTTGGGTGGGGATGGAGATGGTGCATTTATAATATGCACCACAGGTAATATCAATGCTACTGAAAGTTGGACCACATAGTATTAATAAAAGGAGGAAAAAATGGCGATATATATTTTTAAAGTCATTCATTTATTATATTTATATAATATAATAGAAATTTAGAAATTATCTCTAGGATTAATGATGTTTTGTGAAGTTTAAATTACAAGCAGCAATGATATGTATTACAACAGAACCACAAAGGTTAGCATGAGGGAATAAATATTTTTGAAAGTTTCTCACATTGTATATGAAAAGTATAACAATAATAAATATAATAACATTTGAAGGTAGACCACTTAAATGTACAATTTAACAATGTGTATTGTAAACTTACAACAGCTAAAAAATAAAACAAGCATAGCAAGGAATCCAATAAAGATTTAAAAATTTTATATTAAACTCTATTCAGTCCAAAAGAAGGCATGTGGAAAGGAACTAAAATAAGAAAAGAGTGAGACAAATATCCAGTAGAAACAAGACAATCTGTTCAATAAATGGTGCTAGGAAAGTGGACAGCTATGTATAGAAGAATGAAACTCGACCATTCTCTTACACAATACACAAAGATAAACTCAAAATGTATGAAAGACTTCAATGTGAGAAAGGAATCCATCAAAATCCTAGAGGAGAACATTGGCAATAACCTCTTCAACATTGGCCACAGCAACTTCTCTCAAGACACATCTCCAAAGGCAAAGGAAACAAAAGTGAAAATGAACTTTTGGGACTTCATCAAGATAAAAAGCTTCTGCACAGCCAAAGAAACAGTCAACAAAACAAAGATGCAACCCACAGAATGGGAGAAGATATTCACAAATGATGCTACATACAAAGGGCTGATATCTAAGGTCTATAAAGAACTTCTCAAACTCAACACCCAAAAAACAGACAATCATGTCAACAAATGGGCAGAAGACATGAACAAACACTTCTCCAAAGAAGGCATACAGATGGTTAAGAGACACATGAAGAAATGTTCATCATCATTAGCCATCAAGGAAATTCAAATCAAAACCACATTGAGATACTACCTTACACCAGTTAGAATGGCTAAGGTTAACAAGACAGGAAGCAACAAATGTTGGAGAGAATGTGGAGAAAGTGGAACCCTTTTACACTGTTGGTGGGAATCCAAATTGGTGCAGCCACTTCGGAAAGCAGCATGGAGATTCCTCAAAAAATTAAAAATAGAGGTACCCTATGACCCTACCATTGCACTACTGGGTATTTACCACAAAGACACAGATGTAGTGAAAAGAAGGGCCATATGTACCCCAATGTTCATAGCAGCGTTGTCCACAATTGCCAATCTGTGGAAAGAGTCAAGATGCTCTTCAACAAACAAATGGAAGAAGAAGATGTGGTTCATACATACAATGGAATATTACTCAGTCATCAGAAAGGATGAATACCCAACTTTTGTATCAACATGTTGTATCAACATGGATGAGACTGGAGGAGATTATGCTGAGTGATATATATATGTCAAGCAGAGAAAGTCAATTATCGTATGGAATAACATGGACGACATTAGGAGAAGGAAAAGAAAAGTGAAGTGGGGGAAATCAGAGGGGAAGATGAACCATGAGAATCTGGACTCTAAGAAACAAACTGAGGGTTTTATTATTTTTTATGATATTTATTTATTTATTCGTTTATTTATTTAACGGAGAGAGAGATCATAAGTAGGCAGAGAGGCAGGCAGAGAGAGAGGGGGAAGCGGGCTCCCTGCTGAGCAGAGAGCCCAACATGGGGCTTGATTCAGGGATTCTGAGATCATGACCTGAGCTGAAGGCAGAGGCTTTAACCCACTGAGCTACCCAAGTGCCCCCACCCATATGCTTTCTACAAGTAGCATACTTTAGTAAAAGATATAGATGGGTAAAATTAGAAAGGATAGAAAATGATATTACATGTAAACATTAATTATATTTATATTGAACAAAGTAAAACTTAGATAAATTTTTAAGAATTGTAATCATATGTATAATATTCTTTTACCAAAACAGTTGGAAATCAGTTTAAAAATCACTAGAAAAATGAGAAAAAAAACTATAAACTAAGTGATCATTAAAACACAAATATTACTATATCAAAGTTATAGTATATATCTATCATAGTGCCTTGAAGGAAATGGATAGCTTTTAATTTTTTTATTAGAGAAAAAGTAAAATGTAAGTCAATTATCTAAGTTTACAACTTAAGAAGCCAGAAAAGGAAGAACAAATTTAACTCAATGTAAGAAATAAATAAATGATAAAAATAAGGGCCGAAATCAATAAAATAGAAAATGGACAAAGAAAGTGAATTTTAAAAATACTAAAAGTGAGTTATTTGGGAAAAAACATCAGCACAACTGATAACATTCAAGCTAGTTTGATTAATCATAACAGAAAAAAAGAAAAGGAAAACCCAAGTTAACAGTATCAGAAAAGAAAGAAGACAGACGTATCGTTAGAGATATTATTACAACTTACATCCAATTATTAACTTTTTTGCAAAACAAATTAGTAAAAGTGACATAAGAAGGTATCATGAAAATAGACATATACAGTTAATTAATTTAATGTTTAATTATAACATTTTCATAAAGAAAATTTCAGGTTTGGATAACTACACTAGTGAATCCTATCAAACATATAAAAATAAATTCCAAGTTTATGAAACTTCTTTCATTAAGTAGAGGAAAGGGGGTTAATTGCCACCTTATTTTATGAAGTTAGTATTTCCCAAGAGCCAAATCATAAAAAAAAAAAAAAAACTTAACGAAATAATAAATGTAACCCATTAATACATAGGAAAGATAGTAAATATGAACAGGTAGGCTGTGACCCAGGAATGTAAGTTCAGTTCACCATATTCATAGAAAAAAGGACTTAAAAAACCTGAAACCAATTCAAGCAATGTAGGAAAAATATTTGACAATATTCAACATATTTCCATCATGAAAATTCCTAGTAAACTAGGAATCGAAAAAAACCAAGTATGATTAACAGCATCTACATAAATCCAAAAGTAACATTATACTTAGAAATGAAAGGAAGAATAGTTTTCCTACTAAATTCTTGAACAAGAAAAATATCTCTGCTTCTTCTTCTTCTTTTTTTTTTCTTACACTGTTGGACTGAAAGCCCAGCCAATGCAATAAGGCAATAAAAAGAAAGAATGGTATAAACATTAGCAAGGAAAAACAATTAACACTAAAAATGTCTACAAAAATTTTGCAGGATACAATATCTGTATTCAGTTGATTTCTCTATACTAGCATGAAACAGTTGATTTCTTTATGCTAACATAAAAATGGAAAATCAAATTTTAAAGTACCATTTAAAATAAAATAAAAATATGTAAAATATTTAGAATAAATTTTATGAAATATGTGTAAGATCTCTACAAAAACAAAAAAATTTAAAAAGAAAATTTAAGTAATGGAAATTAGATATTGTTCATTATTTGAAAGACTCAATGGTCAAGATGTCAGTTCCCTAAATTGATCTAAAAATTTAATATTAAAACTCAACATTTTTGTAACTGATAAATTGACACTAAAACATGTATTGCAAACCTAAACAATTTTGTTGGGACAAAAAAGCTAATTTGAAGAATTCACATTCTTTATTTCAAGACATAATATAAAGTCACAAAAATTAAGAGAACATTGTACTTGCATACACATAGTCAAAGAATAAATGGAGCATCATATATAAAGCCAAAATATCGAGGTATGCATGTATATTAAGCTAATTTTAAAAAAACACACCTAAATAACACCAGAAAAAGGTGTCATCTTTTCAACATTCGGTGTTATGATATCTTTACAAAAAATTTCAAACATTTTCTAAATCCATAAAGAATATTGACCCTGAGATGGATAATATCCATAAATATGAAAGATAAAATAATAAATCTAGAAATAATATAATAGAATGCCTTTGTTATCCACCAGTAGGTAAAGTTTTTCCAAAACAACAAAAAATATCAACAGAAATTATATATAGATAAATGGGCATTTAATAATTCTATTATTCAAAAGACAGCATTAAGGAAATTACAGGCAAATCACAGCTGGCAAAAATACTCAATACATGAATATCTGAGAAAGTACTTGTTTTCAGAATATGTAAAAAAAACTCTTACCAGTTCATAATAGACAACCGAATAAGGGAGTAAAAATGATTGAAAAGACATTTTCCAATATAAGATTGCACAAACGAGTATGAAAAGATTAACATAATTAGTTTTAATCAATACAGATTATACCAAATAAAACTCACTGGAATACTAAAATGAAAAATACGGTAATACACTGTCTTAGTGAGGAGGTAGAACAGCTTGAACTATCATAAAGTGCTGGTGGGAATATAAAATAATATAACCACATTGGAAAATGGTTTTGCAGTTTCTTATAATAATCATACACCAATTCTTCTACTAAAATTTTACATATATGTGTGTGTATAAATATTTACATATATATTCATGAAATAGATATGTTTTTATGTATAATATGTGAAATATATGTGTGTATATTTTTTATATACACATATAGTTCTGATGCCCACATTTTCACAGCCAACAACTAGAAACAACTCATATTCACCAATACCAGAGTGAATAAAAAATGATGGCATACTCATACAGTAAAATACTACTCAGCAATCAAAAGTAATGAATTTCGGAGTCACAGAACATTGGTGAATCCCTAAGACATTTTGTTGAGGCTAAGAAGCCAGAACAAAAGAGTATGTGCTGTATGGTCTTTGTTTGTTTGTTTGTTTTAAATTATTTATTTATTTATTTGAGAGAGAGTGTACAGAGTAAGAGAGAGAAACAGACTTCCTGGTGAGCTGAAAGCCCTATGTGGGGCTCCATTCCAGGACCCTGGGATCATGACCTGAGCCAAAGGCAGGCACTTAACTGACTGAGCCACCCAGGCGCCCCTGTATGGTTTTATTTATTTGACATTCTGGAACAAGCAAATAATCCATGGTAACAGAAAGCAGATCAAGATCAATGGTTGCCTGAGATGGTAGTAACTGATTATAAAACTTCATATTAACTCTACTTCAATAAGGAAAAAAAAAACCTGAAGGAAAAGAAATTCAATGACATTTTATAGAATAAAAATATTGTATACTTTTGTTGACATTATGGTTGTATGTATATATATCTTCAGTACTTATTGACCTCTTCTCTTAAACTGCATGATTTTGTTTCAATAAGATTGATGGAGGAAAAAAAAATTGAAGTTAATAGTTTGTATTCATTGGTAAAACTTCAAGAATTGGTGACATTATCTAAAGCTTAAACTGGAAGCATAGAACATCTTTAAAAGTCTGTTTATTTTTTGACATGACTATCAAAAAGTACTTGTATATATATATAATGTATGTGATATTATTTGTACTTTTAGGTTTTCTTTATTTTGTATCTCATTTTTTATAGGTTTCTGTTTTATTTCCTGTATTCTTTTGGAATATGTTCTTAATTTTATTTTTCTTCTTTTGTTTCCATTTATCCATTCACCAATCTTAATAGAAAATGATAGAATATTTGTATTATCTGAATAATTTCATAGTATATTGATGGAGTTAAGCAAAATAGTACATGTTCTTTGAGAACTACATGCCTGAACTTTTATAATTATTTTAATTTTTCCTTCAAAAAACAATCCTTCAAATAACATATTTTATTATGTGGTCTTTTGTAATTTCTGTAGGTATTAGTAGCTCTTAATAGGAATATAGATAGAGAAAGGTATATTTAATTAGCATTTTATTAATTTTATATATATTGAGATCTATTGAATGATTTTAAAATTCATATTCTTATATTTTCTACTTTTGTAAAATCTAAGGTAACCCCTTTTTATTTATTTATGTAAGATTTTATTTATTTATTTGACAGAGAGAGAAAGATCACAAGTAGGCAGAAAGGCAGGCAGAATTGACCTCTGCTGAATACAGAACTCAATTGTGGGGCTTGATCCCAGGACCCTGAGATCATGACCTGACCTGAAGGCAGAGGCTTTAACCCACTGAGCCACCCAGATGCCCCAGTTAACCCCTTTATAAACTACCAGTTAAAGTGTCTATTCTTTAATTATGCCATTATGTCTTCACAGAAAGTAATAAACCAGGCACATTATTCATTTAATAAAAGTAAGGGGCTGAATTTCAGATAATATTTGATCGAGCCAATATTAAACAACATTTTCTATCTTTCAATTAGTGCATAATATATAAAAAGTTCTTCATAAGTCTTCTGCAAGAGAAAATGTCATGACATTCAATGTTCTTGACTGTGGTAAAGTAAAGCAGAAAAATCCAGCACATGTCAAAATTTTATTGGTTTTATTTAAATAAATTTACACAAGGAAAATTAGTTCGTATAAGGAAAAAATTATCCTAGTTAGTCTCTTACACAGTCAATGACTTTAGAACAAACTAATAGAAAGAGCATATTGCCTCCTCATATTTCTCTAAATGTCCTTGCTCCGGGAGTTAACTTCAGAGATTTTGCAAGGAGTGAGTTTCCTAAATTACAATTGTTAGAAAAGAGTTTCATTATGTGATGTTAGAAAAACAATTTAATGCATATATCTTTATTGCTAGCATATCTTTTCTAATATTGCATATGTTAGAAACATCTGGGAATATCTTGAAGATTTTTAGGGTATCCATATTTATTTTCTTATTGTTGATCATAATGAATATCTCAGCAGTGGGCTAAAGCCTTATGTAATGTACAAGCACATGTGTGGTGTCATAATGTTTAAAAGTTAAAAAAGGGAGTGAAAGATCAATTTACAGATTTTTGAAGACTGTAAGTCACAAACTATAGCAGTCAGAATATCAATAGAATCAGAGTAGAGAAGACAATTTCTTGGGTTTGAGTTCAAAGCTTGCATATATTTTATTGAAATGAGAAAGTCAGCCTGGAAAATGGTATAGGATTATTTAAATTTTAAAAATAAACAAGCCTGGGCACCCGGGTGGCTCAGTGGGTTTAGCATCTGCCTTCTGCTCAGGTCCTGATCCTGGGGTCCTGGGGTCAAGCCCTGTATTGGGCTTTCTGCTCAGCTGCTGGCATTCCATCTCCCTCTGTCCTCTCCCTCTTTCTCTCTCTCTTTTGCCTGTGCTCTCTCTCAAATAAGTAAATACAAACCTTTTTTTTTTTTTTTTAAAGAAACAGACCAACAGAGCACAAAATGTCATACATTGGCTATACTGCAGACACTTTCAGTTCCTTGCACATATCCCCTGGTATTAGTTTTTTTTTTTTTTTTTAGTACACATTCATGGTTTCCTTAAAAACCATGGGACAGCTTAGGACTGTATGAAGGCTTTCTCTAGTCTCTTAAGCTTGTGGAGACACCATTACTTTTGTTGCATTTTACTGGTCAAAATCAGTCAGACTTTACTGTTAGACTTAAGTCATATTGAAGAGCTGCAAAATCATATTGCAATATATGTAAATACAGAAGCAGGTGTGGGTGGGGGGACTGTGACCATTTTTGAAACTATAATGTCGACTTCAATAACTGGTCCTAATTAGTTATGAATATCTCACTACATAAGGTTAGACTCACATCAAGATTTCCAAATGTTACTTCCAGTTATGACAACAGCCTCAGTTAACCAGTATGCCATTTTTTATATCAGACCTAGATGTAGTTCTTCAAATATGGTACCTTTTGATTCAGGCAATTATGAACTAGAAAGACAAGTTATTTGCCCCCACACTCTAATACTTTCATAATAACTTCTATGAGATAAAAGGAAATATCCAGATTATCCAAAGTTTCCTATATTGGGAAAATTTCCAATATGGCATTAATATTAGGTAAACTAAAATATTATTTTGTAATGTAAAATGTAGTGTTTTCTAGTTTTAGAGTGGGAAATCATGAAAACCCGGCCATAACTGGAATCCTGTCCAAAGTCCACTCTAAAGTGGTGTCATTTTCTTGGTTATTTCCTCATTACAATGTGAGTAATTAGTTGGAAAATACTTAGAACTTTACAGAAAGCTAATGCTTATTCCTTGATCTGTGAGGATATTATTGAAAGAGCCAGTAGAAGAAGCGGAGATAATTGTCTTCAAAGCCTAACCAATATTATACATCAGAAGAAATACTGCATTGCGGAGGGAATTTCAGAGGTTACCACTACCCTCCAACGCCACAGGAGGCAGAGTGGATCTCCATTCAATTTACTATAACATCTCCATTCAATTCACTATCTATTCCCTTTAAAATCCAGATGGATTTTGGAGTGTTCCCTAGTACAAGGGAAAAAAAGTAATAAACATTCTTTTCCTCAGGAACCACAGGGATCTTGGTCATTTAAAAATTTTGTGCAGCACTGACCCACTGCAGTGATTAAATGAAAATAAACATAGTAATATAAATGGGTAAATAAATATTCTTGGTACCAAAGAGTAAAATATATAGAACACTTACATCAAAGACCCCCAAAATGCTGGAGAAAAGTCACGACTTGAACATTTCTGAAATAACTGCCATTTGAACAACAACAAAAACAAAAAACACCCAAAAACAAAGAAACAAACCTAAAAAAAAACACCCAAAAACTCTTGGCATAGTACTAGGCCTTTGTAAAGACTGAGCACCTGACCATTGATAATCAAATGAAAATGTCCTCATGGGCTTAGTATTGTCAATTCTCTGAGCCATAGATTGACTAGGGACAGCAACAATCCATTACATGATGGCAGTGGTGCTTTTGAGACCTTTCAGAAGATACAGATAATTTTCACGAGCAGGTGGCTGAGCTTCCTTCCCATGTCACCCAATTCTATTGTAGCAACATTTCTCTTCCAGTGTACATCTACTGCCTTACCGGAAGCATGGGCTATTTCTGGCATATCAAATGAACTTATGCCTGATTTATGATGTGTTGTTTGTCTTAAAACATCCCTGTAGCTTAACTATTTCCCCACTCAGGGATGACTTTAGCACTCAGAGATGGCCTTAAATATTGAGAGAAAATCTTCCATCTAAGCAGACTGAATACTCCACTTGGTCTTTTATTTCTTTTTTTTTTTTTTTTGAAGATTTTTATTTATTCATTTAACAGAGAGAGAACACAAGCAGGCAGAGAGGCAGGCAGAGGCAGAGAGAGGAGCAGGCTCCCCACGGAGCAAGGAGCCCTATGCGGGACTCGATCCCAAGACACTGGGATCATGACCTGAGCCAAAGGCAGTTGCTTAACCAACTGAGCCACCCAGGCGTCCCAGTCTTTTATTTCATATGGAGAGATAATAGTTTGAGTTGTATACATATATACAGAATTATGGCCAGGGAAAATTATTTCCTTTGTTAAACAGTAGTATGGAGGGAGGAAGATTAGAAGATCAGAGACAAAGAAATAGAGGGAAAAAGCTGTTGAATTGAACTATGGAAATAGGTGTGAAATGGAGAGACAGTTATAGCTCATATAATTGAGCACCACAAAGCATCCTCCACAAAAAAGACACTTGACAATCAGGGGGCAACATGACTCTTCTGTGGATATGAAATATCCTCTCTCATCTGCAACTTTAGTGTCCTACCTATGAGCCCCAAATGGAGTGCCAATGGTGCCAGGTCTCCTTCCAAAGACTGCTCTAGTTATACACATTACTCAATGCATATCCTGTTAGCAACTGATCCCTTTGTACAGTTTCATTCCTCAGATAGACTAGCTAGCTATTTGATAGATAAATGATTGCATCACACCTCTTCTAAAGTAGAAGGGGCAATTTGTCCTTATCAGAATTTATAGCTACTCTGGATATCAGTTTATCATTTTTAAAAAATTAAATTCTACACCCAACGTGGGGTTCAAATTCATGATACCCAAGATCTAGTATTGCATACTCTGTAGACTGAATCTGTCAGGTGCTCCATGATATCAGTTTATCTTTTAAGAATGTTAGGGCTTTTGCCAGCACCTCCATTAAAGGGTTTTCAGATTGTCTACTAGATTAAGTAATTTACTGATACAGGGTACTATGTAACACCAGTGGACTGGTTTTATGGCAAATAAGCTTCAATAATGGATTTCTTTCTTGAAATCTGTAAACATGCAGAGCCAGGACTGTGTAGAAAGGAAGCACAAATTTCATAGATCACTGTGGCTAACGATATGAAGGGAAGGAACCTACTTCCACCTATTGGTTTCTGGACTCAAGTATTTTACCTACCTGGAAATAGAGCTACATAATATTTAGTGATTAGCATGTATACTGTGTCCTGGAGGATGAAGTTATGTTGTTACCTCCATGGTAGCACCTCAACTATACTTTCAATAAGTTTCTTTTAGGTCAAAATTTTCTCTGTGTGATGCCACAACTGATAAAACCAGTGCATCATATTGTTGCAAACCCATTTCCATATTTACTTTTCTGTAAAGGAAGAATCTGGCCCTGATGCACTATTAAGTCAAGATCCATAACAGTGGATCCAATAATCTTAAACTCTTAAATAGCGATGCTTACTTAGGCCTTATAAATATGTAGTTCTCTCTATTCAAGGGATTCTCTTTGGATCTTTTGGCAGGCTTTTATAGGTGAATTGAAGCAGAAACCCTTAGGATTTTGGGGCAAAGCCCTAACATCCTTCACAGATAATTACTCTTTTGTTGAGAAACAACTCTTCACAAGCAACTGGACCTAGTACAGACTGAATATTCAACCATGAACCACCAAGGTACTATGCAACCTGAGCTACCCATCATGAAGTGAGTATTATTTGACCAACCAATTTATAAATTTTGATATGCACAGCAGAACTGGCATCATCAAAAGGAAGTATATCGATGCTTGCACCCAAACAGGTCCTAAAGGCACAAGTTACATAAAGAAGTAGCCTATCATCCCCACTGATGCTATACTGCCTTCTCTCTCCTAGCTTGCATCTATGGCCTCACGGGGGGAGATCCCTCTAAGCACTTGGCAGAGGGAGAAAGACTTGGGCCAGAGTCACATTTAGATCTGCACAATATGCTGGCATTACCTTAATGTGGACAGCTGCATCATTATACTTCCTTTTTGGAACATTCCTAAAGAACAGTGCTGAGTGCCTATCTCAATAGGCAGAACTTTGAGCAGTGCACATGGCTGTTCATTTGTTTAGAAAGAGAAATGATGAGATAAACATTTACCAATCCATGACTGGGACAAATGGCTTGGCTGATTGATCAGGGACGTTGAAGGTGCATAGTTGAAAAATTGGTGACAAGGAAATTTGGGGAAGGGGTATGTGGATAGACTTTACAGAATGGAAAATGCATGAGAATATTTGGTTCCATGTGAGAATTCACTAAATTCAAGGGTGACCTCAAAAGAGAACTTAAAAATCAAGTGGATAGGATCATCTGTTCTTTGGAATAACAGTCAGCTTCTTTCTCCAGCCATTCTTGTCATTACTCAAAGGGTTATAAGTGATCATGGTGACAGGAAGGGGAATTATGCATGGGCTCAGCAACATGGCCTTCTACTCACAAAGGTTGATTAAGCTTTAGCCATTGCTTGAGTGTCAATCTGTTAGTAGCAGAAAACAACACTAAGTCTTATATATAACACTCTTCCCCAGGGGGATTAGCCAGCTACCTGGATAGTGTTGAGCACATTGGACCTGCTCATCATGGAATGGCAGCCTTTTGTCCCTGTTGGAATAGATATTAACTTTGGATATGGATTTGTCTTCCTTGAATGCAATATTTCTTCCAAAACTACCATCTGTAAACTTACATGATGCTTTATCTACCGTCATGGTGTTGAAAACAGCATTATGTCTGATAAAAGAACTCACTTAACTCACTTCACAGCAAATGAAGCCCATCAGTGGGCCTATTCTCATGGAATTCAATGATCTTACAATGTTCCCCACCATCCTGATGTAGCTGGTTTCTTGAATACTCAATTACAGTGGAAGCTATATGGCAATATCTTGCCGGTCTGAGACAAGATTCTTTGGAAGTTTACGTTCTCAGGCTCCAGTAAGTGGTGCTGTTTCTCTCATAGCCAGAGTTCATAGGTCCAGGAATCAAGTGGTGGAAATTGGAGTGGCACCACCCACTATTACCTCTAGTAATCCGTTAGCAAAATTTCTACTATCTACTCCCATGGCTTTATGCTGTGTGGACCTAGAGATCTTAGTTCAAGACAGAAAAATGCTTCTACCAAAAAACCCAGCAATGATTCTATTGAATTGCAAGTTAAGACTGCTACCCAGCCTCTTTGGTCTCCTCATACTTCTGGATAAACAGGTAAAGAAGGGGGTTACTATTCAGGCTAGAGCAATTGATCTTCATTACCAAAAGGATAATTGTGTTACTATTTTACAATGGAACTAAGCAAGAACATGTAGAACATGGTGGAACACAGGAGACACTTTAGGGCTTCTCTTAGTATTACCATGCCCTATGATTAAGGTCAATGGAAAACTGTAAAAACCCAGTCCAGGCAGGGTTACTAATGGCCTAGACCCTTTAGGAATAAAGGTTTGGGTCACCTCACCAGGTAAAGAACCGTGGTCTGAGGTGCTTCAAAGAGCATAAGGAATATGGAATGGCTAGTGGAAGAAGGATAGCAAAAGTATTATTAATTTTATATCATAATATGTAAACTATGGAGTATTAAGAAGAGTAAACATCATTCAGGACTTTTTTTTTCCTCTTCTGAGGAAGGTTTGGTGCATTTTCAGTTGTAGAGGACAGTTGTAACATGTGAAGCAGAATTTTGATCTTGTTATTATATTTATTTGGATATTAAGTATGGTTTAGGGAGATGCATGGAGGTGTCAATTTGACTAGGGATGGAGTTGTGATGATTAAATTTATGTGTCAACTTCACTAGGATATGAAGGACCCAGATGTCTGGTTAAACATTATTTTGGGGTATGTCTGTGAGGGCGTTTCCAGAAGGGATTATTAGCATTTGAACTATTGGACTGAGTTAAGCTGATTGCTATTCCCAAAGTGTGTGATTATCATCCAATCCATTGAGGGTCAGAATAGAAATAGACAGAAGAAGGTCAAATTCACTCTCTTTGAGCTGGTACATCAATATTCTCAGACCTTCAGACTCAGACTGAAATCATCCTCATCAGCTCTCTTACTCTCAGACCTTTGAACTACATAAACTATTGACTTTCCTAGGGTATCCAGCTTTGAGACAGTAGATTGTTGAACTTTTCAGCCTCAGTAATTGCATGAACCCATACTTTATACATTTTATAATAAATATTTAATTATATATGTATATATAATATTTATGTATTCTGTTTCCCTGGTTAAGGTTGACTAATACAACTCTTGGGATAAATACATCTAGGAGAAGGAAACAAAGCAGGATTGATGAAGGGAAGGAATCGAGATAGGGCAAAAGGATAAGTTGGGTAACAGCGCAGTCATATACTGCCTTAGTGTATCCCATGGAGTACTATAAAACTGGGATTGGCTTCAGAATTGTCACAATTTGGGGCAGGAGGATGACCAGTCTTGAATGTAGGCTTTCCAGAAATGGAAACCCAATCTTTCAAAAGATGACTGTCTTTATAGCCAAGAGCAAGTCCCCAAGATAAACTTTCTAAGGCTGAGAATTTTTTCTTTTTCTTTTTTCTTTTTTTTCGTTTCTAAGGAAGATATGACTGGTAAAGAAATTCCTATGAAAGGTACCTGAATCCGAAGCTTTTACTACGACCTGGTTACTTTGTGTTTCTCAGGTCATTGGACCAGAAGACAAGTAAAGAAATTATTCTATTGGCAGAAAAAAACAGCTGTGATTATCACGGGGAGCTGGAATTGGTAGTCCACGATGGATGCATGTGTGAACTTGAGATATTTGATGTGCCATTTCTTATTACTTCCACACCTAGTGAAAATAGTGAATGAGCAATCACAGGAAATATGAAATAATACGATAAGCAAAGACTCAGATCACACAGGCATGAAAGTTTATAGCACATAATCAGGAAAATAAACTTCTTCAGCAGCATATTTTTTAAAGATTTTATTTATTTATTTGACAGAGAGAGAGAAATCACAAGTAGGCAGAGACGCAGGCAGAGAGAGAGGGGGAAGCAGGCCCCTCGCCAAGCAGAGAGCCCAATGCGGGGCTCGATCTCAGGACCCTGAGATCATAACCTGAGCCAAAGGCAGGGGCTTTAACCCACTGAGCCACTTAGGTGCCCCTTCAACAGCATATTTTGTGGTGAGAAACAAGAAAAGATGTTGGAGAAAGAAGATAATGGCTTTCTAGGACAGTTGTAGCAGTGAGATCTATAGCATGTCTCTAATTCTTATGTATTAAGTCTGTTGTAGAAATTACATCCCTTGAAGTCATTGGCACATGAATACATACATATAAAACATGAGCAGATCAGTATGGTACAGGTGGTGAACTGCTTCAGGAACTCAGGATATCCAAAATTGCATCCTATCTATCCCACCTCTGATTTCAGGGATTTTTGGATAGATTGCTTCCTTGGATGCTTGAACTCACTTTGGCTTTACAGAATTTTGTCTCTGGTGTCAGTACTGAATCTCTTCCTCCTATTCCCAGGCTTTACAGACTCTACTGATAGATAGTGGCAGAACTTGCATACACAATTTGCAGAGGTATTAGCATCCCAAATGCCAAGATTCTGCCAGCGGGAGAAAATACATAATGAATAAATGTTCCCATCTCCCATTATTTAGTCAGATAATTCTTTTTTAAAAATATTTTTTTATTTATTTGAGAGAGAGAGAGAGAGCATGAACAGGGGAGGGGGAGAGGGGAGAGGGTGAAGGAGAAGCCGACTCCCCACTGAGCAGGGAGCTGAATCCAGGGTTTGATCCCAAGACTCTGAGATCATGACCTGAACTGAAGACCAAAGGTTAACCCACTGAGCCACAAAACCACCCCTTAGTCAGAAAGTTCTTAAAGATATTCTTTATATATTCAGGAGATCCCAAAAGAATTGAAACTTGCTACACACAGACCCATTTGATCAATGTATTTTGATATCAAGGTCTAACTATGAATCTTACAGCAAAAATGTCTCTAGTGACAACCTGAAAGCTGTGTTTTCATGAGTTCTGAAACTAAATCTAATTGTGTTGCCTTGAAATATTGGAGAATTCTAAGATTTCTGTTGTTTAAATGTAAAAACTTTTTTTTTTCTGTTTCTAATGTGAGAATTTCAGTTGCTCAACTACTTTATTGGTCTTTTCTGTGATATTCTGCCCTTTGGTAATTGTGTGTCATTGAAGGGAGATTACACTTTGAAAACTGACTTCTTTTAAAGGCAAATACTCTTGTTCTTCACTCCATGCACTGACCTATGATAACTTCTATACTCCCCTTTATCACTGTATAGTAAAGAACACTCTTTGAGTTCAAAGAAATCTCTACCACATGGATGAAGAAAAGCAGAGGCATCAGAGAATGAGAATCCAGCAGATATACCTGGTACTTTCATTTTCCTATTCTTTCTCCTGTGGGGATTTCAGTGAGAACTACTTCATCCAGTGAACAACACACATTAAAAATAGAACAACCTAAAAAAGTTATTTTTAACTTTCTGGAAACTTGAAACCTATTGGAATGATCAAAAATTTATGCCATTTAGTAGTGATCCAAAGGGTCACATGCACCCGAATGTTTATAGCAGCAATGTCCACAATAGCCAAACTATGGAAAGAACCTAGATGTCCATCAACAGATGAATGGATAAAGAAGAAGTGGTATATATATACAATGGAATACTATGCAGTCATCAAAAGAAACGAAATCTTGCCATTTGCAATGACGTGGATGGAACTAGAGGGTATTAGGCTAAGCGAAATAAGTCAGTCAGAGAAAGACAATTATCACATGATCACTCTGATATGAAGAATTTGAAAGGCAGGGCAGGGGGTTATGGAGGGGTGGGGAAGAGAAACGAAACAAGATGGGATGGGGAAGGAGACAAACCATAAGAAACTCCTAAACTCACAAAACAAACTAAGGGTGGCTGGGAGGTAGGGGGGGTATGATTATGGACATTGGGGAGGATATATGCTATGGCAAATTCTGTGAAATGTGTAAGCCTGATGATGCACAGACATGTACCCTGGGGCAAATAATACATTATATGTTAATAAAAAATTAAAAAAAAATTATGCCATTTAGAATCAGTTCATTTAATTAGAAATAAAAATCACATATTCATTCATTGACACCTTTCATATTTTTAGGCATCTTTAGTAAACATATTATTTAATGAAAATATAAAGAAATAATTGCTCATAAAACTTGAAAAACTATTTTAAGTTAATATAGATTTTTCTACAATAAATGCTTTGCAACTATGGTTATTTTAATCTCTAAAATAATGTTTAATTTTATTTCATTACACAAATTCAGGGCACTTGAATAACTTAGATAATCTAATTTGAGATAGTCTTTTTCATTTTAAATACTGAGTCTTTCAATGTGTCCTCCTTTCCCTCTTCTTAGAAAATATAGACACAGTAAGAAGGTGGCCATCTATAAGACAAGGAAAGAGGCCTCAGAAGAAACCAAAGTTGCAAACAACTTGATCTTGGACTTCTACTTCCAAGAACTGTTAAAAAATAAATTTCTATTGTTTAAGGAACCCAGTCTGTGGCATTTTATTATGGAAGCCCTAGAAAAACAATACATCTATCCTGAGGTATTTATTGATACACATCAGGCAAATGCAAATTAAACACATAAACTCTTAAACACCCTAATCAAAGTATGAGAATGCATAAGTTTGACAGTACTGAGGTTTAGAAAGAAAGTTGGCTAATTAGTGTTCTTATACATTATTGATGAGATTATAAACCTGTGTAGTATCTGGACAATTCAAGAATAATAGGTAAGAGAATCATTCTTTTTTACTCAGAGATTCCACTTCCAGACATATATGCTAGAGAAATATTTGCCATTGAACACAAAGAGTCATACTCAAGGATATTTTATTACAGTATCATTATATTATAATAGCAAGACATAAAAATAATGGAAGATTTCCTCAATCAGAATACTATTGTCAGTTGAATGGAATAAAGTAGATATATTTACATTAACACAGACAAATTTCAAACCTAATCAAGATGGGGGGGAAAAGAGATAGTAAAAAACACCAGGCGATGCCATTACTTTTTATTTTTTAAAATATTTTTTAAAACTTTATTTGAGAGAGAAAGAGCAAGGAAGAGAGCACAAGGAGGGGGAGGGGCAGGGGTAAAGGGAAAAGCAGCCTCCCTGCTGAGCAGGTACCCTGACTGGGTCTCTATCCCAGGACCCCAGGATCATGACCTGAGCTAAAGGCCGATTCTTAACCAACTGAGCCACCCAAGTGCTCCCAGTTGATGCCATTTCTATATATTTAAACATGCAGAATGGTAATTTATATTACTTGCAAATAGATACATTTAGTGTAAAAATACAAAAAAACATGCATAAAAATGCTACACATAAAATTCAAGCTAATGGTTGCTACTGAGGTAGACTGGGTGTGTAATGTATGGGGTCACAATTTAGTGATACATTTAAGATGCATATGTTAGAAAAAGCATCTCTAAAATAAAGAGAATCTGAAATAATTGTGGCAAAACATACACACACACACAAGCAAGTTTACATGTATTTTAACTCTGTAGAGGCTATATAGCTGTCCTTCATATTATTTTCTATAATTTTCCGCTGATTTGGAGATAATCTATTAATGCAATATAATTTAGGGGCACTTGGGTGGCTCAGTAGGTCAAAGGCTCAGGTCATGATCCTAGGGTCCTGGGATCAAGCTCCATGTCAGTCTCCCCGCTCAGAGGGAGTCGGCTTCTCCCTCTGACTAACCTTCAGCTTGTGCTCTCTCTTTCTCTCTCTCTCTCACTGATTCTCTCAAATAAATAAATAAAATCACTAAAGTATAATAACAATACTTTTTAGAAGGAGACTCAGCTATTTTTCCAGCTGAGACACAATAGCAATTGACGTTGGGACACTGTCTGATAAAGATATTGATTTCCTCCTCACTCCCCATTGACACTTCTAGATCATCTTATAATGAACAATATATGTTTGAATTTCAAGCATTTGACTATATACTTCCCCTCACGTTCACTTTGAACTATGAATCTCTTTCTTGGAAAATTATATGTGAGATGAAAGGGTAGTATTAAATTTAGAACTCTGACTATAGCTTGAAACATAACCAAGTTACAGAATAAGTAGGCCAAGATGATAATCACTTAGGGGAAATAGAAAAAATTCCTGGATACTGGACTATCAACAATAACCCTATTATATCATATCTGAATGCAATGACTTGAGGTCATTTGGTACACCAACTGGAGACCTTGTGATTCTGTTTGCTTTTGCATTATTTTTGTTTGCTTATGTCTACTCTTTAAACAGCATTATTAGGTATAATTAGTGTATGGATAAATGCAAATATTTAATGTGTGCAATTTAATGAGTTTGGACATATGCAAACACCCATGATATCATCACAACCACCAAGGCTATATATGTATATATATGTAATATATTTTTAAATATATTTTATGTATATGTATAAATACTTCCCAAAATTTCCTTGTGTCTCTTTGATTTTTTATTTTTATTATTTATTTATTTATTTTTAAAGATTTCATTTATTTATTTGACAGAGAGAGACACAGTGAGAGAAGCAACAGAAGCAGAGGGAGTGGCAGAGGGAGCAGCAAGCTTCGTACTGAGCAGGGAACCCAATGCGGAGCTTGATCCTAGGACCCTAGGCTCATGACCTGAGCTGAAGGCAGCTGCTTAATGACTGAGCCACCCAAGCACCCCTTATTTATTTAATTTTTTTACCCAATCTCATTTTTAATTAATTTATTTTTTTAGTGTTCCAAGATTGTTTATATACCACAGACTTAAGGGAAAAAAGATAGAAAAGAAAACCCTGCCATCTATGACGATGTCATAATGTCCATCATAGATGAACCTGAAGGACATTAGACTAAATGAGATAATTCAGAATACAGAAGGACAAATGATGCATAATTCTACTTATGTGAGGTGTCTAAAATAGTTAAACTCACAGAAGCAGAGAATATAATAGTAATTACCGGGGGTTGCAGGTTAGGGAATGTTGTTCAATGGGTATACAGTGTCAGTTTTGCTAGATTTAATAGAATCTAGAAATTTGTTGTTGCATTTAAGAACAGTTTTTATCTTAGGCAGGAATAGTGTTGTCTATATAGAAAAAGCATATGAATGTTCATATGTGCCTGACAGATAAGGAAATATACTAGACAAAAATTAGGATGTCTTCCAAGTCTTTGCCTGGGTTGTGACTATTTGATCCTAATTTAGATACAACAAAAGCCAAGACTATTATATTGACTCTTACAGGAGTTAAAAATTGAATAACAATAGACACAGACTCAAAACTGTTGGTCCTACCCTTGCTGATGCTGTCTACGGTCACTGGTTCAACAATATTTTTGTCAAAACTATTGTAAATTTCTGTTTTTAAGCTACTTAAAAGAGTCTTGCACTTCAAAGAGTATCAGAACACAGTAGGCTTTTAAGAAATATGTGTTGACACAGAACTAGAACAAATAACTCTAAAATTTGTATAAGACTCTGAATAGCCAAAATAATCCTGAGAGAAAACAAGGCTGAAGGTATCACAATACCAGATTTCAAGATATACCACAAAGCTGTAGTGATCAAAACAGTATGGTACTGGCACAAAAAAAATAGACAATTAGTGAAACAGAATAGAAAGCCCAGATATAAACCCCCATATTTATAGTCAATTGATCAATGACAAAGGAGACAATAAAATAGAATTGTAAAAAGTCACTCTCTTTAACAAATGATGCTGGGAAAACTGGACACCTACATGCAAATGAATGAACTAAACCACTTCCTTAAAATAAAAAATCTTTTGCACAGCAAAGGAAACCATCAACAAAATACAAGACAACCTACTGAATAGGAGAATACATTTGCAAATGATATATCTGATAAGGGGTCAATATCCAAAAATAGGTAGAGGACCCAAAAAGACATTTTTTTCAAAGAAGACTTATAAATGCCCAAAAGATACATGAAAAGATGCTCAACATCACTCATCATCAGGGAAATGGAAATCAAAACCACATAAGATATCATCTTACATTTGTCAGAATGGCTAGAATCAAAAAGATAAGCAATAACAAGTGTTGGTGAGGATATGGAGAAAAATGAATCCTTTTGCCCTGTTGATGAGAGTGTAAATTGGTGCACCCACTGTGGAAAACAGTATGGATTTTCCTCAGAAATTTAAAAATGAAATTACCATATGATCCAGTAATTCCACTACTTGCTATCTACTCCCCAAATTGAAAACACAAATTTGAAAATTTTGTGTTTATTGCAGCATGATTTGTAATAGCCAAGATATGGAAGCAAGCCAAATATCTAATGATAGATGAATGGACAAAGAAGTGGTATATATCTATCATGGACTATTAGTCCTAAAAAAGAGTGAAATCTTGCCATTTGCAAAAACATGGATAGACTTGGAGGTTATAATGCTAAGTAAAATAAATCAGAGAAAGACAAATATTGTATGATTTTACTCGTATGTGAAATTTAAGAAACAACAAATGAACAAAGGAAAAAAAGAGACCAAAAAAACACTTTTAAATAGAACAAATTGGTGACTGCTAGAAAGGAAGTAAGTGGGCAGATGAGTGAAAGAGATAAAGGGAATTAAGAGTGCATTTATTATAATGAGCACTGAGTAGTGTTGAATCACTATATTGTACACCTGAATCTAATATAATACTACACGTTAATTATACTTCATTAAAAATAAATATATGTTGAATGGATGGATAAACATGTATTTATTGAGTACTCAGTGGTATGTTTAAGTTTTGATAATTCAACCACGAAAAAGCTAAAGAAAAGAAAGTGTTTGCATCCATGAAGTTTACTGTGTAATAAAGAGAGGCAACAATAAACGTAGAAACAATATGAGAAATCAAAAAAAGCTAGAAAGAAAATAAAGCAAGTAATGAGGTAGTGAGTGATAAAGAATGGGATATCTTCTGCTTGAATGGGCAGAAAGTGTTTCTTTGGGAGATGATACTTGGGCTGATAGCTGATAGTGAGAAAGAGCCAGCCTTATAAAGATCTACAAGAAATGTATTCCAGGAAAATTTTTAAAAATTTATAAAGAACTCATATGGGGATGAAAAAAGGATTTTCCAGAAAGCAAAAGAATGTTAAGTATTGATGAAACAGTATGGTCACGGGAAAGGAATGCAATCAGGAGTATAGACAAAGACCAGGGCATATACGGTGGCATTACCCATGGAGGAAATACAGATTTTATTCCAATTTTAACAGGAAGTCACATGACATTTTTGAGCAGAAGAAAAAATAGTTGAGATAAACGGTGACAATATCAGTGCGTTGATCTTGTTGTAAAGTGCCTAAATGGTAATGTTGTGGGACAATATTGAGGATTTTTTTTTCATTTTATAACTGTACTTATGTCTTTTCAATAAACCTTATTTCACACACTAGATATTGTCTATTGTTTTCCCACAAAAGCACCTGAATTTATACACCCAATAACATCCATTTCCTTGGTCCATTTATTAATTATTTAATGAATAGATTAATGGTTTTGTTGAACAACTAAATTCAACTGAACTGCATATATAGTACATATATGCATATAAATATATGTATACATATATATGTGTGTGTATATGTATACATATACACACACACAAAAGTATTTGACCTGCTCTGTCCATATATACTTGTACTGTGTAGGTTGTCTATTTCATTGCTTGATCAATTAATTAGCCAATCCTATTGATCTTGCTACAGGGTAGACCCTAAACTGCTATTGGGAAGACTGAGTCACTGTTGCTGCTTAGAAGGTAAGATAGGTTGAGACTTGCTTTTCTCCCTTTTTTGGCTTTATAAACTTATTTCTCAGCTTTTTTTTTTTTCTTTTCCTAATATATCTGCAACTTGTAAAAAGAGCTTGTAGAAAGTTAAGAGTTTTGCTATCTCCTCTCCAGTGTTCCCAGCATGCAGAATAAATTGTTCCCAAGCCATTTGGGTACCACAAGTATATTTCAGATGAAAATTAAATGCCTAAAATGTTTGGCAAAGGGATATAAGACTCTCTGCTGCAAATATTTTTCCCCACTATGCTATCTCTTCTTAGGTTTGATGAATTTTATGGTCTTATGAATTTAATAATATTTATCAAAATATTTTTAAGTATTCAGTATCCTAAGACAAAAAAGCAAAATCCAACATCAGAATTATACTTGCATAGACAAGCAAACTCACAAGAATAACATATTTATTTAAAATGGCTTCATATAAAAATATATTTGTGTTGAAAGCAAAGGAGAATTTATTACATGGTTAAATCAATGTTAACATGTATTTGTAAAGCCATATATTTGATAAATGTAATACAACTAATGAAATTCTACAGCATGGACACTCTCTGCCTTGTACCAATATATTATTTAAAGGCTGTAGAAACTTAAGTGTTTTAATGCACATAGTGCCATTGATCATTATAGGTTTTTGACATCTTAAAAACAGGTTGTGTTTACATCATGGGGATATGGAGATAAACACATTGAAACCTAAAGTCTCCTCTGAAACACACGCTTTCATTTTATAGGTGTTATTATGAGCAGCAAGCTTTTTACAAATGATTAGGCTCAGGCTGAAATGTATTGAATGGCTTTTGCTTGAGTTTACAGGGCTGTTAAAATTGTTGACAGCTTTTTTCACTATAAGTACAATGGCATTCAAGGAGATGACAGGATGCATTGTCCCTTTTTATAGCATAAATTCTGTTGCTAAGTGTGTATGTGTAAGAGCAAGGGAAATTTGAGAAATGTCATACCTTATTTCAAACTCCATACTCCTTAATGCTTACACAGGATTACCAACCTTGATTTCATTAGCCCACCTGGGGTTGCCCTTTGTCTCCATACCCAGTACAAGAACAACCTATTCTGTTTCCCATGCTCTCAGTCATATTCATTTCAGCAGTTATTGATTGAGGTTTTATTATATCCAAGAAAAAAATGCCAGGCATTGAATATTCAAAAATTATCAACTTTTTGTGACAACATGGATGTACTGGGTATTGTGCTAAGTAAAGTAAGTCAGAAAGAAAAAGACAAATACTGAATCACTTATTGGTGTAATCTAAAACAAAACAAAACAGAAAACAAATGAGCAAACAAAGCAGAAGGAAACTCCTAAATACAGAGAATAAATGGATGGCTGCTAGAGGGGAGGGAAGTGCTGGATGGGCAACATAAGTGAAGGGGATGAAGAGGTACGAACGGCAGATATAAAATAAATAAGTCATGGAGGGGCACCTGGCTGGCTCAGTCTGTAGAACATGAGATCCTTGATTTCAGGGTGGTGATTTTAAGCTCCATTTTGGGGGTGGAACCTATTATAAATCAATGAAAAATCAGTCAGTCATAGAGATGAAAAATACATCATAGGAAATACATTCAATAATATTGTAATAATGTATGGTGACTTATGGTAATTACACATATTGTGGCAATCTTTGCATAATGTATAGGATTGTGAAAACACTATGTTGTGCACATGAAACTAATGTAACCATGTAGGTCAACTATACTTCAATAATAAAATTTTTTTTTTAAATTTTTAAAAATGATCAGCTCATGGCCCCTGTTCTTAAGTTTCTACATAATCATTTGAATATACGCATATATTACAAATATTTTCTTTGTAAAAAAGTGAGTGGAGAGATGGAAGCATGCATACAGAGTTATAGCAATGTAAATATTGTTTCTCTTTGGAAGACTTAATCTGATTTTTAAGGTAAAGTATTGATAATTGGTTATTAATGTATTGCTTTTCTTATCTAAATGTAATATGGATAATTAAAAATTTAGGTTCTTTACAGAAAGAAGCAAATGATTTTAAGAATTTTACATGGAAATTAATTTAAGGAGTTCCATGGAAAAATGATATAATGTTTTTAATATAGAATAAAGAGAGTTTTCATTCTATAATTCCACCATGTAGACCACTTGCTATGTGTTTGAAGAAATGATTACTTTATATACCGGTCTTAATTTAACTTTACATTTATAGTTATTTAACTCCTGAAACATGAAAGCATGTATTAGATATAATGAGCTAGAGGGGGGATGGTCCAACATTGGAATATCATGTGATTACAAAAGAATAGCATATCAATCTAAGAAGGAAAATTTGATAATATGTTTAACTAGCACACCAATATGATTTAAACATTTAGGAGTTAAAAATAATTTTTTTAAATACTAGGTTACTAAATTTATAGATGGGTTCATCTTGTAGATTAAAGAGTGGGAGTATTTTCTGGAAGCACCCTCACAGTCTTCCTAAGATACACCATGACCTACACATAAACAGAATTTTGTTCCTGATGATTACATCATAACTGCATGGCTAACTCAATAAAGGCTGACATTGCTAACCCATGAATATTGCCATTATATTATTTAATATTAGTAATAATAAATAATAATGCAGGTAATCTTTTAGGTATGCAGAGGCATTTTTGAGAATCCCACTTTAGTAAAGTGTCACTGAAATGCAAAACATAAGAAAATAGTAGATAAAACAATGAAATAACCATAGAAAATTTTTGAATATGTCTTTAGTGGGGTTCTTCAGCAGATACATGAACTACAGTAAAAGCAAGAAGGCCATCAGAACTTGGACATAATTATCTCATTTAATTCTTACCATAATCCTGGGGCACCTGGATGGCTTAGTTGGTTGAATGTTTGCCTTTGGCTCAGGTCATGATCTCAGAGTCCTGGGATCAAGCCCCACAGGGCGGGCTTCTTGCTCAATGGGAAGTCTAATTGTCCCTCTGCTTTCCCCCTGCTCATACTCTCTGTCTCTCTCAAATAAATAAATAAAATCTTTAAAAAAATTCTTACCATAACCTTTGACATTGATATAATCATCCTTATTTTTCAGATAAGGAACCGAGAAATTCAAGTAATTATGTCCAAAATCCAAGAACCAGCAAGTAGCAGAATCAAAATTAATGACAAAAAAATCTTAAAAGTACTAAAGTGTATAGAAAAATTAAAACAACACAAAACAAAACAAAAAAATATATATATTCCTTGACTGAAGAAATTATAGGAAAATATCGAGACACTTTTAAATTTTGGAGCTGTGGCATTAGATAATAATACATTTAAATTATAACTATTTTACATATTTTACTACATACATAATTTTGACCATATTACTTAACCTCTTTGAACAGACTACTTATTTGAAAAAATATACATAATAATTTTTCAGTTTAGTTGAATTTAATATAACACACTAACCATTTATTAAAAGCCAATGACCAATAACAATGACCAATAACAATTAATAGTTCCTTTTATTTGCCTCACAGTTTTTTAAAGACTTTTATTTATTTATTTGACAGAAAGAGAATCACAAGTAGGCAGGGAGGCAGGCAGAGAGAGAGGGGGAAGCAGGCTTCCTGCTGAGCAGAGAGCCCAATGCCTGGCTTGATCCCAGGACCCTGAGATCATGACCTGAGCTGAAGGCAGAGGCTTTAACCCACTGAGTCACTCAGGTGCTCCTATTCCCCTCACTTTTGGGGAGCACATAGTCTAATTAAAAAAATATAACTTGAAAAAAAAGAAAGTATAACTTGTACACATGTAACTAACATTCAGAAGAGAATGTGCATAATGCTGTGAGAAGAGTTCAAAATGTTTTGAAACTTGTCTTCTAAGGATTATTTGGTTTCTATAGAGCATTGCTTTATTGTGCTTAGATCTTTATTACTTTGTGTATTTTTACATTCACAGTTTATTCTGTCTACCTTACACGTAGTGAAGAATTTCTAAGCTTCAACTCTATAAAACTTAGTTTCTAGCCCAATCCTTTGGATTCTCCAACCACTAAGGAATATTATTCTATATTATCTCTCTTTGTCTTTATTTTCTTATGTGTAAAACTGAATTTTCTGCCAAATTGTATTCATAGAGATTTTGGAGAGAATAGGCAAATTGATGTGAAATCATTTAGAAAACTTAATAGTTTGATGAAATTATACTGATACCTTGTATTTGATGTTATTAAAATAATTCTTATTGAACTATGCATATTCTTAATTGTTAAGTCTTTCAGTGTGTTCATGAACTTCTTCAAGAAAAATATAATATCTTATTGCAAAGTGCTTTGCCCTACATTTCTGTAAAATGTCAGAACCTCAAATAGTCAAAGAACTTTAAATTTAAATGAGGGAAGATTTCACCACAGGGAGTTAAACCTGGTCTTTCAAAAAAGAAATGCAGCAGTATTTAAAATGATGTGTGCTGATATCCACAAGTTACACTTCACCCACTTCACCTACCTAAACTCCTTTTCCCTTCACTCTTTATTTTCTCTATGGCTTCAGTTTTCTTGGTGCTATCTTCTTTCAGAGCTAACAGTTGCTTAATTTTCAAGTGATACCGCTTTTCTGTTGTGATATGTGTTGTATTAAACTCTACACCTTTCTCCCAATTGCCTCCAACACAAATAACTATGGACATTGTGTCAGCAATGTTAAATCCATACATCCGCATGAGAAAACCTGTGAAACAAAGAAGAAAAACCAAAGTGACGTAGGTATTTATCATTTTATAAGGAGATGTCTTTCAAATCAAAATAGATATTTTTAGAAAACTGTAATGATATATTGGAATAAAGTATTTTAGTAATTATTTACCAAATGGCTATCTAATGAATTGTAATATTTTGCCACACCCTTCCACAGCTTTTCCTCAAAGTGGGTTCCTCTTTATTTTAATTTTAAGGTAGATGAATCAGTCAGTGGTAAACTGCTTTCGTTATTGTTATTTGTTTCTCTTTTGTTGCAATTCTTTCTATAATTAAACATTTATCAAAAGTCTTCCATATCTATCTACATACTCTAAATAAGCATGCTATGATGTATCTTAGTGAAAGATTTTAATTTCTTTCTGTGTTTGATGTTATTTCTTTTTTTTTCTATTTAAATAAAATCTTGTATTTGACACTCCCAGTTTTCTGTTTTGTTTTTTTTTAAACTACTATCAGTAATATGTGATGAAAAGAGCTCTATAATTGGAGTCAGAAGACAGAATGTTTAGGAAATAATTAGCCATGCATTTTAATAATTTTAATAGGTTTTTTGAGCTATGAAAAAAATTTAACTTTTGACTTCCCTTTTTAATTTTTTTTCATTTATTAATTGAAGAGACTAACCTGGATGATTTCTAATGTTAATTCCTATTCCATAATTTTGTCTTCTTTATGACTGAAATTCTTTATTGTGTAAAGCAAGCATTAAATGTGTAGAGGAAAACCATCAAAATCAATTTATTGGGGCACCCGGGTGGCTCAGTGGGTTAAAGCCTCTGCCTTCAGCTCAGGTCATGATCTCAGAGTCCTGGGATCAAGCCCCACATCAGGCTCTCTGCTCAGCAGGAAGCCTGCTTCCCCCTCTCTCTCTCTGCCTGCCTCTCTGCCTACTTGTGATCTCTCTCTATCAAAAAAATAAATAAAATCTTTTAAAAAATCAATTTCTAATTACATTCCAATAATAAATTTAAAAATAAAGTAAAATACAAAATTCTATTTACACAATAATTTGTCTTTCTTAATTATTATTATTTTTTAAAGATTTTATTTATTTGAGAGACAGAGAATGTGAGAGAGCGCATGAGAGGAGAGAAGGTTAGAGGAAGAAGCAGACTCCCCGTGGAGCTGGAAGCCTGATGTGGGACTCGATTCCAGAACTCAAGGACCATGACCTGAGCCGAAGACAGTAGCTCAACCAACTGAGCCACCCAGGAGCCCTTTCTTAATTATTTTAAACATTTTATTTATTTATTTCAGAGAGAGATAGAGAGTGAGTGAGTGAGCATGAGTCAGAGAGGGGAGCAGAGGGGAAACAGACACCCTGCTAAGCAGGGAGCCCAATGTGGGACTCAATCATTCCAGGAACCTCAGATCATGATCTGAGCCTAAGGCAGACACTTAGCTGACTGAGTCACCCAGGCGCTCCTGCTTATTTCTTAATTTTGGTAATTATTTTGTATTAGTATTTTCAGTTATTCAGTTAGCTATAACAGCCATAACAAAGTTTCAGGCGATCACTGCATTCTAAACTATATTTCTAGAAATATCCTCTTAAATATAAATAAATATTTTTTATATTATATTGGGGTAGGGTATACACCAAAAGGAAGTATAGATAGTTCTTCATTTGGGAGGCTAATTAAAATAATAAAAGACTCTGAAAAAAAATAAACTCCTCCCCATAGTGTAAAAATAAATAAATGAATGAATGAATAATGAATGAATACATAAATAAATAAGACACAGCATGACACAGTGGGAAGAGTACAGTTTGTGTTCAAAACTCAGTTAAAATAGTTGGATGGTGTGTGCCTTTATGGGGGGTAACCTCTCTGAACTTGATTACAATATTAATATTGACTTCTCATAATTGGCTTATGTATTGGAAATAATATATTTGAAATACATTTGACATAGAGTGTTGTTACTTAAAAGAAATCGTTAAAATCAGCTCAGCATTTCAAAGATGAGTTCAAATTTTTGTAGTAATGTTCAATGGCAATAATATATTAATCAAATAAAGCAACTGTAGATAAAACTTGTTTGAAAGGGGTGCCTGGGTAGCTCAGTTGGTTAGGCAACTGCCTTCGGCTCTGGTCATGGTCCTGGAGTCCTGGGATAGAGTCACACATTGGGCTCCCGACTCCACTGGGAGTACGCTTCTCCCTCTGACCTTCTCCCTCTCATGCTCTCTCTCGCTCTCTCTCTCAAATAAATAAATAAATAAATCTTTAAAAAAAAACTTGTTTGAAAGGATGATGTCAAAAAAATAAAAGAAAGGATGATGTCAAAACCTTTCAGTCTGGCTGAAGCAAACTTAATGAGTAAGTTGTAAATAACATCAAATCACTTTTTATTGAGTTATGTATTTCTATATTTTACAATGGATGTGACCACTGTAAGAGTTTCACGTAATATACTAAGTAAAGGTGAAGATGGTCTTTATTCTAGCTACTCATTTTTTTTTCCCTAATACCTTAGGAATACCTTAGACATTATACTTAGAACTTCTTGAATTTTTCCCACATATATTATATTGCCATGCACTTCATAAAACCATATCTGTCTCCTCCCCAGTTCCAGAGCATAAGACCCTCAACGTCCTGCCTGTTCTTTAATAGTCATTTTCTCTTATCTATTTACTATTCTCTCTTTCATTTACTTATCCATCTATGTTATAGTTTCTTTGTAGTCTAATTGTCTATTTACATCTCTGCTCCCTCCTCCCACTCACATTTGCCTTGAGTTCATTAAGGTGAGAAGGTATATCATAACTTTCTGAGTATTTTTTGGTATTTTTTTAATTACACAAAATAAGCACACCTTCCTTCACAACCTAAATAAAATTAAATACATTTCTTTATTTTTTAAGTTTTATTTTAATTCCAGTTAGTTAAAATACAGCATAACATTAGTTTCAGGTATACAATATAAGCAATTCAACACGTCCATACAACACATGGTGCTTATCACAACACACGCACTCCTTAATTCCCATCATCTATTTGACCCATCCCCCACCCACCTTCCCATTGCTAAGCTTCAGTTTGTTCTCTATAGTTAAGATGTAAACCAAGAAACAGACTCTTAAAATTAAGTACATTTCACTTTCATTACATAAATAAAAGTCTGCCCACAAAGAGAAATCACAAAGTTAATAAGTAAACGTAATTGTGGAAGAACATAATTGAAAAATATATAGAACAAAAAGTTTTAATATCCAAAATGAAAAGTGTAAGGGAATAGACAAAAATTGGCAAAGTTTATGATCATGCAACTAATATAGAAAAACTACACAAAATAAGTGCATGAAAATGTATTCATCTACATTGGTTATAAGAGAATGCTAGTTATGATAAATATATATGAACACATATGCTATATATAACAGGGATGTATGATATGCAATAATATAATATATTATATGATAATATGATAAATATATTTGGTAACAATATATTTTTAAAATATTTGATGGTATAAGTATAGTTTATACCAAAATATATGTAATACACTTTAAAATGTTTTGATAATATATGCATATTATATATATTATATATTTTGTAAACACTTTAATAACATATATACACATAAAATATATATTTTAAAACAATTCGATATTAAATATATATATAATAATCATTTGATCCAAAAATTCCATTTTCTTAATATAATCTACATAAAATAAATAAATGCATGGAAAATACTTACAAATTGAAGTATTTAAGTTAAGAGAATAAGAGCTGCCAAACAGTCTTCTTTTCTTTTCTTCTTTTCTTTTTTCTTTTCTTTCTTTTTTTTTTAAGATTTTATTCATTTATTTGAGAGAGAGAGTGAGAGAAATACAAGCAGGGGGATGGGCAGAGGGAGAGGGTGAAGCAGACTTCCTGCTGAGCTGGGAGCCTGATGTGGAGCTTGATCCCAGGACCCTGGGATCATGACCTGAACCAAAGGCAGAGGCTTAACTGACTGAGCTTCCCAGGTACCCCATAGTCTATTTTCTTGATGAATCAGAATCTATGTATATGTATGTGTGGCATTGGTATCAAACTTGTCCAAAAAACTTCTAAGACAATGGTCTTAATAAAAGACATATAGATGACCTTTGGAGTTTTTTTCATAATACGTTAGCAATAATGTGAGTGTGTGTTTGCCAAGACTGAAATCAACAACAGGGGTTGGCCAGGATAGGGAAACCCTCTTGCACTGATAGTGGGAATGCAAACTGGTGCAGCCACTCTGGAATACAGTATAGGGGTTTCCCAAAAAATTAAAAATAGAACTATCCTATGAGAGGCACCTGGGTGGTTCAGCTGGTTAAGTGTCTGACTTTGGCTCAGGTCATGATCCCAGGGTCCTGGGATTGAGTCCCCTGTGGGGCTCCCTGCTCAGCAGGGAGCCTCCTTCTCCTTCTTCCTCTGCTGCTCTCTCTCTCTCTCTTAAATAAATAGAATCTTAAAATAGAATCTTAAAAAAAAATAGAATCTTAAAAAAGCTTAAAAAATAATCTTCAAAAACAGAAAAGACTACCTTATGATCTATCAGTGACACTACTAGGAATTTACCCAGAGAATATAAAAATACTAACTCAGGGGCCCCTGGGTGGCGCAGTTGGTTGAGCGACTGCCTTCAGCTCAGGTCATGGTCCTGGAGTCCCGGGATCGAGTCCCACATCAGGCTCCCAGCTCCATGGGGAGTCTGCTTCTCACTCTGACCTGCTCTCTCTCACTCTCTCTCTTTCCTAATAAATAAATAAATAAAATCGTAAAAAAAAAAAAAATACTAACTCAGAAGGACACATGCACCCTGATGTTTATTGCAACGTTATCTACATCAACCAAATTATGGAAACAGACCAAATGTCCATCCACTGATGAATGTATAAGGAAGATGTGGTATGTATATACAATGGAATATTATTCAGCCATAAAAAGAATGAAATCTTGCCATTTACAATGACATGGATTGAGCTAGAGAGTATAAAATACTAAGCAAAAGAAGTTAGTCAGAGAACACTGTGGGCCTGGCCCAGCAGTGGGACCAGCTCGACCAGCTGGGCATGTGCATGCAGCACAACCTGGAGCAGCAGATCCAGGCCAGGAACACAACCGGAGTGACTGAGGAGGCCCTCGAAGAATTCAGCATGATGTTTAAACACTTCGAAAAGGACAAGTTGGGCAGGCTGAACCACCAGGAGCTCAAGTCCTGCCTGCGCTCCCTGGGTTATGACCTGCCCATGGTGGAGGAAGGGGAGCCCGACCCGGACAGAGTTCGAGGCAATCCTAGACACCGCGGATCCAAGCCGGGATGGCCACGTCTCCCTGCAAGAGTACATGGCCTTCATGATCAGCCGTGAGATGGAGAATGTCAAATCCAGCGAGGAGATCGAGAGCGTCTACCGGGCCCTGAGCTCTGAGAGAAGGCCCTACATGACCAAGGAGAACCTGACTCGGGAACAAGCTGACTATTGGGTCTCCCACATGAAGCCCTGTATGTACGGTAAGGGCCTCGAACTCCCCACCGCCTTCGACTATGTGTTCACCCGCTCGCTCTTCATGAACTGATCCTGCCCCCAGCCTCGCCTGGCCCGCACTGCTTGCCCTGCCGTCGCCTCGCTGCCTGTCACCTCCTCTCTGTGCTCCTCAAGTATTCCAGTGTCACTCCCCTGTAAGCTTACGTCCACTTAGCTTGGGGATAAGACTTAGTAGAAAGGGTGCTTCACTAAGCCGCTTCTGGTCCAGTGGCACTCGTCCTGTCGCTGTGGGGACGGGGATTCCCGTTATGAAGCCAGCTGCCCCATTCCGACTCGAACAATCTAAGCAGCTGGCTAGAAATATCATATGATTTCACTCATATGTCGAATTTAGGAAATAAAAAAAATAAGCAAAGTGAAAAAAGAGCAAGAGGCAAACCAAGAAGCAGATTGTTAATTATAGAGAACAAACTGATAGTTACTAGCGGGGAGGTCAGTGGGGGGATGGGTTAAACAGGTGATGGGGATTAAGGAGTGTACTTATAATAATCAATAGGTGTTATTTGGAAGTGTTGAATTACTATATTGTGCATCTGAAACTAATATTGCATTGTATGTTAACTGGAATTTAAATAAAAACTTGAAAAAAGAACTGTAGATCACCAATGGATTGTACAGACATGTCCTTAGACAGATCCATAAGCCCTCCACTTGAATGACTATAAGCATAGAAAGAGCTCACTTACTTTATTGTATATACCAAGATTGGCTAAAATGTTCATTATAATTTTTTACATTATCTTAATACTCACCTGGTGATTAATCTATTTATCTTTCTATCTCAATTAAAAGGACATGGTTTAAACAATTGTACAACATTAACATTGTATGTTCATAAATCTGGAATTCTGAGTTAAGCTGGCAATTTCATCACTAATTAATTTGTCTACAAAGATATACTTTCTTGGAAAAGAGTGCAGTTTCTGTGGTTAGGTAGAAACAAATGATTGCTTCTTTGCTGGACAAGCACCAACCTCATGTCAATGTAGAATGACCAGAATGTGTCTGGCTGGCATTCCAAATGGCTATTTGTCAATTAGAAAGTTTTCTCAAAAGAAAAAGGGACTATTGTACATTCTTTTTCTTTAAGTCAAAGAAAAGTGTATGGTTTGTGAAGCAGATCCCATAGGAAAAAAAACAGAAACAAAAACAGAATGAGCCGAAAAACTTTGTTGAACACTCACACAAATTTTGTCTTTTTCATTTAGATACCTGCAAATCATCGCTTACTTTTATTATTATTATTTTTTTTGTAAAACATTTTTTGTCTTCTCTTCAAGCTATCATTCTGTGTTTGTGGGGGGGGAAGTCTCTATTCTAGCTAGACGATTAGCTTCCACTTAGGGAAAGCCAGGCCTACACAATGACACAAAAGGCAAGTCAGCAGTATTCACATTTTCAGTTAGGCATTGCAAGAGCACAAATGGTTTGGATCAGAGCTATGGACACAGAAAAGGCAGTTGAGGTGAAGATAAATGAGAAATACAAAGACTCAATTAAGACAAATTATTTTTTAGGGTAAACCACAGGTAGTATACAACAATGCTTAAGAGCTGAGGCTTTTGACGTCAGACAGAAGTTGAAATTCTGCCATTACTAGCGCTGTGAACTTGAGAGCAATTTACCCAATCTTGTTAATTTCTGTTTCTTCACTGGTAAATGAAATGAATTATACATCACAGTGTTTTGAAGTGGTAGATAACAGAAGACATAAATTTCCGAGTCCAATGCATGACATATATTAGACATTGAAACATATCAGTTGTTGGGTGTCTGTGTGGCTCAGTGGGTTAAAGCCTCCTTCAGTTCAGGTCATAATCTCAGGGTCCTGGGATCGAGCCCTGCATTGGGCTCTCTGCTCAGCAGGGAGCCTGCTTCCTCTCTCTCTACCTACCTCTCTGCCTACTTGTGATCTCTCTCTGTCAAATAAATAAATAAAATCTTTAAAAACAAAAAACATATCAGTTGCTATTTTTACTATTATTATTAACATCATTACTATTGAAAATGAACTCATAGGAATCAATACCCCTGGTCATTATTTAAAACTTTTACAACAAAAGTTTTATCCAAAGGATATTTATCTCCACTGAAGGACTTCCATATAATAAAATATCAAGTGGTATCTAAGGGTAAATTAATTATAAAGTGTCATTCTCCTGCATTACTTGTATTCAAAATGACAATCACCAAAATACATTATTTTGCCGGGATATTTTTTCTCTTTCATATGGAAACATTGCTAAGTCTTAGATGCCTTGTTGTCATTAAAACTGCATAAGTTCTCATTCTACTATGAAAGCATTGAAGTGCTAGTTAAAATAATTATGTTTGAATGTTGCAAATTAAAACTTAGGGACGCCTGGGTGGCTCAGTTAAGTGTCTGCCTTTGGCTCAGGTCATGTTCTCAGGGTCCTGGAATTGAGCGCCACCTCAATCTCCCTGCTCAGTGTGGAGTCTCCTTCTCCCTTTCTGAACCCCCTGCTTGTGTTCCCTCTCTTGCTGTCTTTCTCTCTGTCAAATAAATAAACAAAAATCTTAAAAAAAATAAAAATAAAAACAAAAAACAAATTAAAAGTTTACTTTTTAAAAAACTTTTTTTCTAATCTAAATAAGATATTGCAGAATGATCCTTGTACATAGCAATATATGGGTAGAGATAGAGAATTTATTTTTGTAATATTATAGAGGAATTGCGCAGCATTACATACAATCTTATGATTGTCAATATTCCTTTATGTGTTTGTATTTACTTATGTCAAGAGATGAATCAAAAAGTAACTAAGCAAAAAGGTTAAATTTTATTCCTAGAAATTTTCACTAAAAATACACATATGTGGGGCATCTGGGTGGCTCAGTTGGTTAAGCTGCTCACTGCCTTCGGCTCAGTTCATGATCTCAGGGTCCTGGGATCGAGCCCCACATCCGGCTCTCTGCTCCGCGGGGATCCTGCTTCCTCCTCTCTCTCCACCTGCCTCTCTGCCTACTTGTGATCTCGCTCTCTGTAACAAATAAATAAATAAAATCTTTAAAAAAATACACATATGTAAAAATCAAATCCTGAAGCTCCATGTTATTCTGATAAAATAGCCCTCCATATTGAATAGTTATAGAATATAGACATATAGAATATAGACTCTCTGGATACAGATATATTCTAATAATAAATGCAAATTATTTTGAGCACTATTGTGTGCTGAAAATATAAAATACAAAAGTCATGATGTATACATTTGACATAATCCCATGGATCTCCAATAAAATCTATCTTGTGATTTGCCCTGTGGTAACATGCTACCATTCCATTAACTTTGTTTTCACATTTTTCTGTGTCCTTACACTATTTTTGGTAACTGAACTGCCTGAGACTCCAATTTGATAGGCTTACCTTTTCTCGGTGTAGAAAATGTTTAAATCAATAAAACTCAGTGGTATCTAGCATAATGTTGGAATAAAATCTATTTGTTTTAATAGTAAGTTATCTACCTATGTAGATTTTCTCTTTCACTCAGCTCCTGAATTCCACAGTCCTGCCTATCTTTGATACTAAAAGATTAGCTATGTTATTTACTACCCATATGTTCTAGTCTCCACTTACTCTCTGCTAAACTGAATTTCCACTCATTTCTGTCTTAAAACATTTCTATAACCACATGTCACTTGACTCTAGGACTGGGAATTTCTTTTTTTAATGTTTAATCCAGATATTATTACATGTTCTAGTTATTTTCATTATATATAAAAGCCCTTTCCATACTCTGTATTCCTACTATTTTTTCTCTCTTCTTTCTACATCATCCATGCTTTCAACAAGGTAGACTATATTTTCTTATCTGTGGGGTCACCATATACCCTGGGTTGGCTGAGATAGTTGTGATTATATCTACTTACCAGCTGAAGTTGTTGCCAGCTTTCGCTATCACTTTTAAGGTGTTCTGATTTAGGTGGTAATTGTTAATTTCACCCTAATTATTCAGTGTATCCCATAAACCACTATGATTAGAGTCATTCTCTTTCTAGCATATGGACTTTTGTTCATTGAAGTTACCAATGATTCATATTTGCCAATGACAAACAACATTTCAGCCTGTATTTTACTGGATTCTTCTTAATTTGATACTCTGTACCATTCCCTCCATCATAAGCCAATGACATCTTGGAGTCCATAATTTCACATTATCTTCATTCCTCTTCCTCTCTATCCATTTGTTCTAGTTCCCACTTTCTCACACTACTTCTTCACCTTGTCTTTTAAACACTAATAATATTGCCTAAGATTCTTTTTATTACCCTGTTGTTCTTGTGTATATTTTCCTAAGATGAGTCCATGGCATTCCTCATTCCACCTACCTATATGCAGATAATTCCCAAATTAATATATTCAATATACTCCCTGCTCTACCTCTCTTCCAAAAAATCTTATAGAAGTATTCTTCATACATGTTACTGCCCTTTGAATGGTAATATCATTGTCCTGGGCTACTAACACAGTTTTATCACTAGTCTTCTTTTCTTTAGATTTAACCCTTTATAAATTGCATTCTAACTAAAATGAAAGCAGGTCACTCTTGCATAAAATATTTCAGTCTCTTATCTAGTTCTGAACTCCAAATTCTTATAATGGCAAATAAGATTCTTTATTATAGGACTATTGCTTCTTTTTTTTCAGTCTTCTCTTATTTCTCCACATGTTTTACTCTATATTGTATTTGCTAACAAAGAGCTACTTATATCTCACCACACACTCTAGGTTGTTTCTGATTTTCATGCCATTATTCTTTCTTTTGCTCATTCTTAGATTAGTCAAATAACTCACACTTACTCGTTCTTCAATACTAGGCCTAGACCTCACATACTCAAAGTCATCCTGAGCTCTTCAGGATGAATCAAATGCCTTTCTAACCCACCCATCATCTAATCCAACCTTCCAGATTGGAAGGTCCCATTACCTTGCCCAAAACATATTGTATAGGTATGTTCATCAGCAGTCTCATCAAACTGTTTCTGTGTCAAGTTCTTCAGGGAGCTCTTTTTCTTTTCTTTTATTTCTGTTTTTTGCCCTCAACATCATAGGAGCTCCTTTTTTAGCTATGACTAGAGATTAGTCCTTTATTTCTCTCTAATATATGAAACAGTGGCTGCAACTGAGCATAAGTGGCTGTAGCAATAAAATTTGTATTTCCTTCTTGAAAATTATAGGGAATATGAAGAATCTGTCATATTGGGAAGAGTCCTTGAAATCAACTATTGTATTTGTTTCAGGGACTTCTGATTATATATTAAAATGTTCAGAGAATTGTTTCATTAAAAACTGGTAAGATATGCTATTTATCCAGGAAGGTCTGATCCAATGATTATATAAGGTATGAGGTTAACATTTTATATAGTGATAATGGATTTGCATTAATGTACACCAATAAAAATATAACTTCTCTCAATTTAGCGTCACCCAGAATTTAGATTTTGATCATATCTACAATGAATTTATTGGTAAAAAATAATTTGTTTTTCATAATGAAAACTAGCAAAGGTATTTTATTATGTTTAAAAAATTATCTGTAAAAATGATCATGCAAGGACAAATATGAGTTTTTTTTAATTTTTAAAGTTTTATATTCTTCACTATTTTGAGTGAAGAATTTAGGATCTGGATAAGTAGAATAAAATAGCACATTAAAATGATTATGGCAATTTTTACTCCCTAGATAGGAAAATGCCCTCATTTTATCAGTTATAATTCTTGTTGGTTGTAATTAGTCACTTTTATTACAACGTTTGAAAGCAGTTGACTTCATTGTTTCTTTTAAATTTGAATCTTCTAGACTACAACCCAATCATTGTCATGGACATCATTAAGCAGTGCTATTTCTGTGCAGATGTAAAAACTACACTAACTTGATGACTATTGGGTTCTTTTGTGAGGGTGTTTGAACTCAGACAGGAATTTTATCTATTTTCAGGGGAAGAAATTATAATTTCTCTGTTAGAAATAAGTACAGTGATTTGGATCCTTGTTACTGTTTACTGCTATGTTCTATTATAAGAGTCTGAAGAATAATATCAAAGCTCTCCTATATGTGCAAATTTGATTACATCGTTTTGATTATTAAAACCTTTGGGAGGGGTACCTTAGTGGCTCAGTCAGTTAAACATCTGTTTTTAGGGGCGCCTGGGTGGCTCAGTGGGTTAAAGCTTCTGCCTTCGGCTCAGGTCATGCTCTCAGGATCCTGGGATCGAGCCCCGCACTGGGCTCTGTGCTCGGCGAGCAGCCTGCTCCCCCCTCTCTCTCTGCCTGCCTCTCTGCCTACTTGTGCTCTCTCTTTCTCTGTCAAATAAATAAATAAAATCTTTGAAAAAAAACATCTGTTTTTGGCTCAGTCGAAGATCCCAGGGTCCTGGGACGAAGCCCCATCACGGGCTCTCTGCTCAGCAAGGATCCTGCTTCACCCTCTCCCTCTGCCTGCCACTCCCCCTGCTTGCTCTCTCTCTCTCTCTGTCAAATAAATAAATAAAATTAAAAAAAAAAACTTTGCTAAATACCTCATTGTTTCAATAAACCATAAGAATGCATATTAACTTTTTTAAAAATAAAATTCCAGGTTTTATTTCTTTTTTAAAGATTTTATTTATTCATTTTCCAGAGGGAGAGAGAGAGGGCATAAGCAGAGGGAGTAACAGGAAGAGGGAGAAGCAGGCACCCCATTTAGAAAGGAGCCAGAATCAGGACTCAGTTCCAGGACCCTGCGATCATGACCTGAGCCAAAGGCAGACACTTAATCAACTGAGCCACTCAAACATTCTTACAAATTAACTTTTTGATGTAAGTTTTGTTTTGATTTGTTTTTGGAGAGACTGAAGCAGGGAGGTTTTACTCAAACATAAAATAATCACTTGATAAAAACTGAGTAACAGCTATAACATTACTTGATTTGTATTACACTCTACCAGTTTTACTTAGCAGTATGTACCTGACTAGGTAACACTAGATAAGGAATCTTGGATATTTAGGCTCCTGATGCAACTTGCAGATGCTGAGTGTTTAGTGAACAGAAATAAACAAGGCTAACTAAGGACTGAAACACTTTAATAACCCCTTGGACTCTTTTCACCCTGATGTCACAATATTTTCTCTTATGAGAGGACTGAAACATGGGAAAGATTATTGGTTGGTCATTTATGGATTTCATGCTATTCGCTTTTAGGGAATAAATGCTTATTATAAATTTCAGAATTATCTATCATATCCAATGATAATTGAAACTTGCAGTTGTTCAGGTCAAAAACCTTAGAAGCATTCCTGACTCTTTTCTCACAATCACGTATCTAAAATCAATTTTCAAAAACCAGTTTATAATCAAATCATTTGACATAACCTCCAGTGCTACCTCACAAGCCTAAACCAGCCGAATCTCAAGCTTAGATTGCTGCAATATCTTCTGTTCCATCTCTCTTCTGTCTTTTTCCAACACAACAGCCAGGGTAATTCTTTTAACATGCAGGTTAGGTCATGACACTTAATTGCTCAAAAGCTTCCAATGTTTCCATCTTATTCTGAGTACAGTGGTGACATACAAATGCCTTATAATGCCCTACAAGGCCTGTACATGTATCCATTTTCTATTACTGTGTCAATTTAGGAAGCTTAAACAGGACACATTTATTATATCACAATTTCCATAAGCTACATAATGGCACAAAGTTTTATCTGGGTTCTCTGTGTCAGATCTCTCCCTCATGAAGTCCTGGTGCTGACCAGAGAGTCTCATCAGTGGTTTGGGGAAACTTCTTCATCCATGCTCCCTCAGATTGTTGGCTTATTTTACCTCTGGAGGACAGAGGCTTTTGTTTTCTTTCTGCTTGTCACAAGCAGATCACTCTGTGGTCCTAGAGGTCACCCGTAGTCCCTTGCCAGGTGAGCCTGCCTGTGGACCCTGTTAGAACTTGACGTCCTTTTTCCTCAAAGCCAATGGTGGAGGCTTTAGTTTGTTTGTCTAGTGTATATATAAATATATGTGTGTGTGCATATAAATATAAAACCATACTATAATGAGAGTGACATCCCATTATCTTTGCCATCTTCTTTTTCATCTTTTGCCATAGTGAACATTAATATAGAGATCACTATACTATCCACAAGGTCCTACATGAACTCCCCACTCACTGCTTCTCTAACTTCATTTTCTACCACTCTCCCTCTTGCCTGTTGTACTGGAGTACAGTTTGACCTCTTTGCTGTTCCTTAACTCTCAAAGCATACTGCTACTTGAAAGACTCCATTCTCAGGTAAACAAGTCTTTCTGAGCAAAGAAAGGCATATGATAGGCACTTGTAATGCCTTTACATCCGTCTTCAACTGTAAACTTATCAGGAAGAACATCCCTGACCACCCCATAAAATGCAGTAACACTCATTCTCATTCTGTATCCCTGCAATATTTTTTTTCACAGAACATGTCACCACTTGACATTTTATTTTTAATTTTTTGTCTGTCTTCCTACATCTTCATGTAAGCACAACATTTTGGTTTACCATTGAATTCCTACCACCAAGAACAGTGCTTGCTGTCCAAGTATTGAGGAAGATTTCAATAAATATGTATACAAATTGATGACTGAGTTATTCCTCTGCTTTCTGAGTAGGGATTTAATTGGATCAAAACTAAGTCTATAATATAGAAAAAATCTTACTGTTGAATATTTGATTTTCCCTTCATCGTGTGTGAATTTGATTGATATATTTCAAGGTTAGCATCCATAAATAAACTTATTAACTGTGCATATAATCTGGCAGTAAGAGCTCTATTCTAAGGAAGATAGGAGGTATAAATCTACTCACAAAACTTTTCAGGAGACTTCCACAAAATTAGTATGCAATAAATTTTTACTGAAATAAATAGGGACTAAGATAGTCTCTCATTAGCAGCTCCGCTGTCTGTATTTTTCAATCTGCTGGAAATGATACAAAGTGATCACATGGATCTGTGGTTTATTCCCACTTTTTATCACATGGATTATTAAACAATAGTTATTAATATAGACTATTGATTCGAAAGTGTTGCTACTTATATTTTTGTCCACTAATTTGAACACAATTCAAATGCAGTTTGTCAGCTTGCAGACTTGCATTTATAGCTGAGTTTGTTTCATTTTCCTGAAAATTCCACAGTTCCTGAGAAAACATATCAGGCACACACATGCAAATATGCACATCCAAACAAAATAAGACTAAGGATTCCAAAGGGAAGGAATATTATGTTAATGAGACCAACAGAATTCAGTGTGTGCCTTGGCAGTAATAAAGAATCCTGAAAGAAGTAATTGGGATCAAGGTTATGAATACTAAGAAGATTAAATCAAAGTATAAATGTATGATGGGTCAAGATATTAGAATATGCTGCCAAAATATATTTCTTGGAGAAAATGAAGATCTGTATCCATATTAAAATTACCCATACAAAGGGATATAATACTATAAAGGAGACACAATTATGAATTTGATTTAGTTATAGGTTATATTGTAGCTAACTTGCGATATGAAGAAAGAGGATGAGGATATATTTTTCTTATGATAATCAAGAAAGGGAGAAAAGCAATTAACATTATAATAATTACAGCACAATCTTCTGATAATAAGATTATAGTTAGTAATCAACAGGACCCCTGACGTTCTGTTTATTTTAGTGTACTTCCCCAAAACTGACTTTATGGAATCCCAATAAACCATTTAAATCTGTTTTGTGTGGAGAAAAAATCATCTTAACTTAATATTTAAAAGTCTTCACCTTGGCAAAAGACACTGTCGTGTGCTGTGGAAGGATTTTAAATTGCTTCAAGATTTTGAAGGGAGATGTGGCAGTACCTATCCAAATCTTTTATTCACGTACCCTTAACCCAGCAATTGCACTGCTATTGATATTTTCCACAGAGAAATTCAATTACGACGTGGGGAAAAAGTAACATATCCCATGTTGGTCATTATAGACTTGATAGTAATATGAAACAAAAAAGCTAAAATGAATGTAAATAACCATTAATTTGAAGGTTTAACACAATATGATACATATAAACTATAAAATACTATGTAGTGTTTTAAGAATAATGCAAAATTCAATGTGTTGATAGGGAAATATCTTTATCACAATGTAAAAACAAAACATGATGCAATATAATTCTGTATAATGTAATCACATTTGTATATACTTCAATGTAGGTACATCTATATTTTAAGATTTATATGTATATTTTATCTTAAAATATAGATGCACATACATAGAAAGTGCTAAAATAGATGCTATGTGGGCTGCAAAACCTTGATTTCCTTGATGCAAACACTACTTTTGTGACTTTGGAAAAGTTTCTTAATCTTTTTGTCTCTTTGACCTCCATCTGTAATATGAAATGAAAAAATTAATATAATGTAAAATGAAAATAATAATATTTGCCTCCAGAGTTATTTTGTCGATTAAATAAATTAGTTAATGTATACATTTAGAACATTACCTGTTATACTATAAGCAGTTATCATTATCAGTCATTATTATCATTACCATCACTATCATCATATTTGTTATTATTTATTGTTATAATGTGTATATGTGATTACTGGTTGAATATTTAAAATATTAAGTGGTACGCACATTTTAAAATAGAGTATAAACCAGGTAATTAAATCACTGTTGAAATGCCCTTTGTATGTGTATTAGTTTACTAACATTATTGTCACCAATTACCACAGACTGGGTGGCTTAAATTCAGAAATTTATTTTCTCACAATTTTGTACACTAAAAATTTGAAATCAAGATGCTGACAGCATTGATTCCTCCCAAGAACCATGGGGGAAGAGACTGTTCCTGATCTTTCCATGGCTTATAGACGATGGTTTTCTTCTCCCTGTGTTGTCACATCCCCTTCTCTCTTTCCATGTCTGTGTCCAAGTATCTACTTATGAGGTTATTGGTCTTATTGAATGAAGTCCTAATTACTCCATTTTACCATTGTAAAGGCCTTACCTCCAACTAAGGTACATTCTGCAGTGTGGTTAGGACTTCAACATATGAATTTGATGGGCATGGAGGAGGAAGGAAACAATTAAGCCCATAGCAGTATGCTAAGTGCTAAACCTTCTCTTGGACACATTTTTTGTTGTTATAATTTAAATGCTTTAGAAATAGTGATCTGGATTATTATTGTCAGCATGCTATATGTTTTCTCCATCCCTTTAATTTTAATTGATATAGCATCTATATTTAAAGTGAGTTTCTTGTTGACGATACATAGTTGGTCTTTTTTTTTCACTCTGGTAATCTCTGTATTTCATATAGTATAATTAAATAACTGATTTTTTTCTAAACAATTGATATTTAGAGTGAATAATGGCATAATATTGTTGACTGTATTTGTTACTGTTTCCTATTTATTACCCTTGTTCTTTCTTCTTTCTGCTTCCCATAATTTTATCTTCTGTGGTTATTTGAGGATTTTAATTAAATTTCTCTCCTATCTTAGTATATCAATTTTACTTCTTATTTTAATTTTTTAGTGGTTGCATTAGAGTTTTGAATGTACATCCACAAGTAATCCAAAATCACTTTCAAATAATACTGTACTTTTCTGGATAGTGCAAATATTTTTTAAAAATTCTTCATTATTCCCTCTCATAACTTGTATCGTTGTTCTAATTGATTTTGCTTTTATATAACCATACTTAAATCTATGAACATATATGTAGATATATTTATAAGTATATGTAATATATAAAAAGATATATTAAATATATGTAAAGTATGTATATTCATTTTGTTCATATATAAGCATTCTTAAATATATAGTAGACTATATATGTATATAGGTAAATAAGAGAATATGATATTATTTTGAACAATTAAGAAAAAGAGAATTTTTATTTTACCTTTACTTATTCATTCTCTAATACTCTCCTTTCTTTATAAATTTGGGTATCATCTTCCTTCACTTGGAAGATCTCTTTAAGTATTTCTCACAAGGCATGTCTACTGGCAACAAATACTGAATTTTTGTTTGTCTGAGATAGTGTTTATTTATAATTTACTCTTTATTTTTATTTTTAATTCTATAGTTAACATATATTGTTATATTAGTTTGAGGTGCAAATTATAATGATCCAACAATTCTGTACATTATAGTGATCATCATAAGTATACTCTTAATCTCTTTCACCTACTTCACTCCTTCCCCAACACACCTCACCTATGATTAGCATCAGCTTGTTCCCTACAGTTAAGAAGAGATGAACAGATATTTATGCAAAGAAAACACCCAAATGGCCAACAGATACATGAAAAAGTGCTCAGCATCACTTAGCATCAGGGAAATACATATCAAAACCACAATGAGATACCATCTCACACCAGGCAAGATAGCTAAAATTAATAAGTCAGGAAACAAGAGATGTAGTTGAGGATGTGGAAAAGGGGACCCCTCTTACATTGCTGGTGGGAATGCAAGCTGGTGCAGCCATTCTGAAAAATAGTATGGAGGTTCCTCAAAAATTTGAAAATAGAGCTACCCTATGACCCAGCAATTGCCCTACTAGGTATTTACCCCAAAGATATAAATGTAGTGATCTGAAGGGGCATGTGCACCCAACTGTTTATAGCAGCAATGTCCACAATAGCCAAACAATGAAAAGAGCCTAGATGTCCATTGACAGATGAATGGATAAAGAAGATGTGGTATATATGCACAATGGAATATTATGCAGCCATCAAAAATGAAAACTTGCCATTAGCAATGATGTGGATGGAACTAGAGGGCATTATGCTAAGCAAAATAAGTCAATCAGAGAGAAAAAATTATTAAAGGTTCTCACTAAATATGGAATTTGAGAAACAAGGTAGAGGTTCATGGGAAAGATAGGAAAAAAATGAAACAAGGCAAAACGAGAGAGGGAGACAAACTGTATTTCCCTGATGATTAGTGATGTTGAGGATCTTTTCATGTGTTTGTTGGCTATCTGGATGGCTTAATGTCTGTTATGTCTTTTGTCCATTTTTTATTGGATTTTTTATTTTGTGTGAGTTCTTTATTTCAGTTACTAACCCTTTATTGGATATGTCATTTGCATATATCTTCTCTTATTCAGTAGGTTGTCTTTTATTTGCATTGATTGTTTCCTTTGGTGCACAAGCCTTTTTATTTTGATGTAGTTCCAATAGTTTATTTTTGCTTTAGTATCATTTGCCTCAGGAGACATATCTAGAAAGATGTTGTTATGACCAAAGTCAGAGAAATTACTGCCTGTGTTCTCTTCTAGGATTTTCATGGTTTCAGATCTCACATTTACGCCCATTTTGAATTTTTTTCTGGGTATAGTATAAGAAAGTGGTCCAGTTTCATTATTTTTCTTGTAGCTACCCAGTTTTCCTAACATCATTTATTGAAGAGACTTTTTCCCATTGCATATTCTTACCTGCTAGTCAAAGATTAATTGACCATATAGTCTTGAGTTTATTTCTGTGCTCTCTATTTTGTTCTATTGATCTATTAGTCTAATTTTGTGCCAGTACCACGCTGTTTTTGGTTACTACAGTTTTGTACTATATCTTTAAATCTGTGATTATGAACCTCCAGTTTCATTCTTCATTTTCAAGATTGCTTTGGCTATTCTAGTCTATGTTCTTTCTAAGCCTACTTTGTTGAGGGTTTTTATTCTGAATGGATGTTGCATTTTGTCAAGTATTTTTTTTTTTAAATTTAGTGAAATTATCTATACCTAGTGAAATGAGTTTTTATCCTTTCTCTTGCTGATGTGATGTTTCATGTTGATTGAATTGTGAATAGTGAACCACATTTAAATCACAGAAATAAGTCCCACTTGATTGTACTGAATTATTTTTTTAAATGTACTGTTGGACTCAGTTTGCTAATATTTTGTTGAGGATTTTTTTCATATGTGCTTGTCAGAAATATTGGCCTCTAGTTTTCTTTTTTGGAGTGTTTTTATGTGGTTTTGGTGTCAGGGTAATGCTAGTCTCATAGAATGAATATGGAACCTTTTCCTCCCCTTCTATTTTCTGGAATAGTTTGAGAATAATAGGTATTAACTCCTTTGAATGTTTGGTAGGATTCACCTGTTAAGCCATCTGGTCTTGGACTTTTTTGTTCCTTTGGAGTTTTTTGATTACAGATTCAATTTCATTGCTGGTAATTGGTTTATTCAAATTTTCTATTTTTTCCTGATTCAGTTTTGGTAGATTATAAGTTTCTAGGAATTTATCTATTTCTTCTAGATTGTCTAATTTGATGACATATAATTTTTCATAATATTCTCTTACAATCCTTTGTATTCCTGTGGTGTCAGTTGTTATTTCTCCTATTTCATTTGGGGTTTTGTTTATTCTTCTCTCTCTCTCTTTCTCTCTCTCTCTCCTTCTTTTTGGATGAGTCTGGGTAAAGACTAATCAATTTTGGTGATCTTCAAAAAACTAGCTCCTGGTTTCATTGATCTGTTCTATTGTTTTTTGTTTCTTTTGGTTTTGATATCATTTATTTCTGCTTTAATCTTTATTATTTCTTCCCTTCTATTTGTTTGGGGTTTCTTTTATTGTTTTTCTAGCTCCTATAGATGTAAGTTTATGTTGCTTATTTGAGATTTCTCTTACTTGTTGAGGTAGGCCTATATTGTTATAAACTTTCCTCTTGGAACCACTTTTGTTTGCATCCCAAAGATTTTAGACTTTCATTTTAATTTGTCTCCATGAATTTTTTTTAATTTTCTCTTTTATTTTTTGTTTTGAAATCTGTGATTATGAGCCTCCAGTTTATTGTTTAGCAGCATGTTACTTAACCTCCACATAGTCGTGCTCTTTCCAGACTTTTTCTTGTGGTTAGTTTCTATTTTCATAGCATTATTGTCAAAAAAGATGCATGGAATGACTTCAATCTTTTCGATTTGTTCAGACTTGTTTTGTGGCTTAATATGTGATCTATTATGAAGAATGTTACATGTGTCTTTGAGAAAAATGCATATTTTACTGTTTTAGGATAGGATGTTCTGAATATATCTGTTAGAGCCATCTAATCCAGTATGTAATTCAAAGCCACTATTTACTTGTTGATTTTCTGTTTGGATGTAATTGGGTGTTAAATCCCCTACCATTATTGTATTACTGTTGATTACTTACTTTATTCTTGTTATTACCTCCTTTTTGTTTTTTGGTGCTATCATATTGGATGCATAAATCTTTACAATTATCTCTTCTTGTTGGACTGTTCCCTTTATGATTATAGAGTATACTTGTTTCTTGTTACAGCCTTTGCTTTAAAGTCCATTTTGTCTGATATAAGTATTGCTATTCCAATTTTCTTTTACTTCCATTTACACCATAAATGCTTTTCTATCCTTTGACTTTCAAGCTGCATGTGTCTTTAGGTCTAAATAAGTATCTTGGAGGCAACATACAGTTCTTTCTTTTTTATCCATTTCATCACCTTATATCTTTTAGTTAGAGTGTTTAGTCTATTTACATTCCAAGTAATTATTAATATGTATGGTTTATTGCCATTTTGTTACTTATTTTATGATTGTTTTTGTAGTTATTCTCTATTCCTTTCTTTTCTTAATTTTTTATTTCATTGTTTGTTGGTTTTCTTTATTGAGCTATTTGGATTCTTATCTCTTTATTTTTTGTATATCTATTCAGATCTTTTATTGTAGTTACCATTAGCTTTGTATACAACATCTTATGTGTACATATAGCAGTCTATATTAAGTTGATGGTCACTTAATTTTGAACTCATTCTTTACTCCTCTTCCCACTATGTTTAAGGTATATGGTGTTATATTTTACATTCTTTCATTTTGTGAATACTTTGGCTGATTTTTACAGATAATACTCATTTTTTACTGCTTTTATGCTTCCTGCTTTCCTTAATTCTACTTATGTTATTTCATTTCCAATCAAGAATTCCCTCTAATGTTTCTTGGAGGGCTGGTTTACTGGTCATAGATTCTTTTAACATTTGTTTTTCTGGGAAATTCTTTATCCCTCCTTCTTTTCTGAATAATAGCCTTACTGCATTGAGTAATCTTGGCTGTGGATTTTTCCTCTTTAATCATTTGAATATATCTTGCCACTCCCTTCTGGCCTACAAAGTTTCTACTGAAAAATGTGCTCATAGTTTTTTTGGGATTTCCCTTGTATGTAACTGTTTTCTTTTCTCTTACTGTTTAAAATCTCTTTTTATTATTTTTTTGCCTTTTTATTTTTTCTATTTTTTTTTTTTTTTGCCTTTTTAATTAATGTGTGTCTTGGTGTGGCCCTCCTGGAGTTGATTTTGTTGGGTGCTCTCTGCCTCTAGATCTGGATTTCTGAGTCCTTCCCTGGATTTGGGAAGTTTTCACCTATTATTTCTTCACACAAATTTTCTGCCCCCTCTTCTCTCTCTTCTGAAATCCCCATAATGTGAATGTTACTATGATTCATGTTTTCACTGAGTTTTCCCAAGTCTATTTTCATTTTTTATTGTTTTTATCTCTGCCCTGATCAGTTTGATGCTTTCCTTTTACTCTGTCCTTGTGGTCACTATCTGTTACTCTGTTTCTGCTTCTTATTATTCTGTTATTCTATTAATCTGTTATTCTGCTTCTTCTAGTATACTATTTATTCCATCTAATGTATTGTTGATTTCAATTATTGACTTCTTAATCTCTGATTGGTTCTTTTTATGTTTTAATTTTTTATTTCTTTGTTAAGGGTCTCACTCAGGTCCTACACTCTTTTTCTCAAATCTGGTATCTGTATGACTATTTCTTTAAATTCTCTATCAGACATATTACTTGTCTCCATTTCATCTAAGTCCCTTGCTTTGATTTTGTCCTGTTCTTTCATTTGGGACATATTCTGCTGTCTCTTCATTTAGATTATCTCTCTCTGTCTGTATGTGTTATCAAAATCGGCTATGTTACCTGCTTTTGAAAGTAGTGGCCTTATGAAACAGAAGTCCTTTAGAGCCCTATAGTACAATGTCTCCTGTTTTACCAGAAACTGGTGCTTCAAGGATGTCTCCTATTTGTGCCATGTGCACCCTATTGTGGCTGAGCCACTTTTACCTTAAGTCCAGTAATCTGTGATGTCTCTCTTTACCTGTTGTGGTCAGGATTTGTTCTCTGCATTGTTAGTGAAACAGTCTGGGAGGTGCATTATGCATAAGTTGAATCAGACCAGACATTTGCCAGAGGTGCCTTAGCACCAAACTGCAGCATAATTTCCCTATGTTGTCCCCTAAGATGCTGTCATTGGGAAAAACCTGTAGTTAGGCCAGATGTCTGTCCTAAGCTCATAGATGGGGACACTGTCTGATTTTTACGTGTGATTATCTTCCGTTTTCTCTGGAGTAGGAGTCACTTTGGAGTGGCATTTACCCCCATTGGTGCTACTTGCACAATGCCAGGTTTGTGGTACCACTTTGGGTGGGATGCAGCTAAGAGCATTTTGGAGAGGGTCCACAAGAGAACACATTGGGGGAGGCTTTTGATACCAGCAAGATCCATGCTGGTTCACAATAGGAGGGCAGCTGAAGCTGCCCACCCAGACCAAGGCAGGCTGAGTTGGAGAAGGCAGCTCTTCAGAAGCAGCAGGGTGGATGATGTGGTATTAACAAGGTTTACAAGGAAAAGCTATGGGAGAGGAATTGGAGCTGAGGCCTGTTGGAGGAACTGTGTCTTCAGGAGAATATTGGGGCAGGATGAATTATTAGCAGTTAGGTAGGGAGTGTTGCCTAGATATGTGATTTGATATGTTTTTTTAAAGCTTTTATTTATTTATTTGACAGAGAGAGAGAGAAAGATCACAAGTAGGCAGAGAGGCAGGCAGAGAGGGAGAGAGGAGGAGGCAGGCTCCCTGCCGAGCAGAAAGCCCAATACGGGGCTTGATCCCAGGACCCTGAGATCATGACCCGAGCTTCCAAAGGCAGAGGCTTTAACCTACTGAGCCACGCAGGCACCCCGTGATTTGATATTTGACATTAATTCAAGGAAATTCTCAGGCAAAATTGCTTCACATATTGCTTCTTTTCCTTTATCTCTTTCTTTTCTTCTTAATTTTCCCATTCTATTAATGCTATATAACTTTAGATCTCTCACTCTTCTCGAATATTGTGTTCTGGGTTTTGTTGTTGCTGCTTATTGTTTAGTTTTCTTGTTTTTGTTTTTGTTGTCCTGTTTTTCAGTTTTGGGAGCTTCTATTGTCATATCCTCAAGCTCAAAGAGTCTTTCTTAAGCCATATTCAGGATATTAATGAGACCATCAAAGGCATCCTTCACTTCTGTTGGCAGTATTTATGATACATAAAATTTATTTTAAATTCTTTCTGAGAATTTCCATTTCTATGTTTTCATTGTCTATCTGTCCTTGAATGTTGTCTAATTTTTAAATTAAAGGCTTTACCACTATATTCAATTTTTTAAAAATTATGATCTGATCATTTCAGCATCCATATCTGAGTCTAGTTATGATACTTGTAGTCCCTTCAAACTATTTTTTCTGCTTTGTAATTTTTGTTCAAAGATGAATGTACATTCTCATTAAAAGAAACTGTTGTAAATAAGTCTTTAGTAATAGTAATGTAGTGGTGATATGTAGTAGTAGAAAGGAAAACATTGTATAGTCCTATGATGAACTCTCAGTCTTAGATGGGACAGGATGACTAGATGGGGCTGGCAAGGGGTATTTTCCTTCCCCCACATAGGCTAAGTGCTGGTAAATAATTTCTCCTGAGCACAGGCCTTGTTGGGAAGAAAAAAATGCTCTGATGTATTTCAACACAGTTACTTTTCCCTGCTCCCTGTTGGAAGCATAAAGGGATTTTTCTCTAATATTCACTCTGTGAACTTAGTAGAGCTCCTGGAGGTAGGAATCACAAAAGCATATTAGGTCATTTTACTCTGTCCTCATAGAATTTTTAACTCTCAAATTATAGCCTGCAGCAATTTATCATTTACAGTTCTTCTCAGTACTGGTTTGTGCTCTGTGTGATAACAAATATATGGCATTATATAGTGTGTTGAATGTAGCTAGAACCATAGTGAGTAGCCTACAGTCTTTTTTTTTTTTAGTGTCCTATACTCTTAAGTGTTTATATTAGTGAATTCTTATTTACTAATATACACCTGAAAATTAATAATCTAATTGTTTAATTTGAAACATTAAAACTAAGATCAAACTAAACTCACATAAATAGTCAGCAGTCTACTATGATTGTCATTGCTCTCCTGTGTTTTATTTTTATTCTAAGCCTGTGATGAAATATTTTCTTTTCTTAATAGATAAAATTGGATAAAATTGCATAGTGATTTTACATTTTTATATTTATTTAGTTTTAAATGGAATGGAATATTTTTACCAAGGTATATCTGAAATGAGATATTCACTAATAAATATTATTTTTTGCTGTCAAATCTTTCACAAAGACCCCAAATTATACAATTTCTATAGTTTAATTTATATACAGAAATAAAATAAAGACTCATCCCAATTATGGCCAAATTTGTAATCAAAAGAATTTGTAAGAGCTATGTCAACATAATGGTGTATGGAGCATATTAAAGAAGCGTAGCAACCAATGATGTTGATTATGAGGCCGTATGGTTACAGATGAATTCACAATATTGACAGTGAAAGCCAAAAGACAATGAGGAAGAGAAGGAGGAGGATAGTCACTTACGATGGTGCAGGTTGTGGTGAGGAAGATTCTATGTGATTTGGCTTGCAAGAGGTATTATGCTCAGTATTTTACATACTACCTCTTGTTTAATCCTCATAGCAGTATAGTGAGGCATGTGTCTGTTATATAGGTAGAGTTTCAGGGAACTTGAATTATTTGACCCAGGTCACATAATTAATAACTTCAAAATTGAAATTCAAACTCACATCTACTTGTGTATAATTTCAAATCTGAAAAAAAATTTCAAATCTGTTTCCATTTCTAGGATGCTAGTAAATAATTATAATGTTTTTAACACCAGTTGATTGATATAGGCTATAAAGATTTAGATGAAGAGGAAACAAAACTACAAGAATGAAAATACTATCTGAAGCCATAGATGTGAAAGCCTAGAGAGAAATCCTTCAAAATTGCGTTTGACATGAATGTGGTGAGAGTAGCTACTATCAGCTGGAAACTCCTGAATAAAAGTAATACCCAAAATAGCTATCAAGTTGAATCAGGACAAAGAAAGGAGGTAGATCTAATGACTGTGTAGTTTTCTTTTAGCAGCCTACAATCACAAAATATTCAATCTAGTTTACTGAAACCTCAAATCCTAGATTTTCTTAAAGGTTTTGTCCTCTGTTAAACTGCAAAAAGCCACATGCTCAAAATGAATCAAAAGAAAAAAAAAGGGAAATACACTAATGTTTTAAAAGTGGTTTGGTGGGCGCCTGGGTGGTTCAGTTGGTTGAGCAACTGCCTTTGCCCGGGTCGTGGTCCCGGAGTCCTGGGATCCAGTCCCACATCGGGCTCCTGGCTCCACGGGAAGTCTGCTTCTCCCTCTGACCTTCTCCCCTCTCATGCTCTCTCTCACTGTCTCTATCTCAAATAAATAAATAAAATCTTAAAAAAAAATAAAAAATAAAAGTGGTTTGGCTGGGCCTTATCCCTTGGGGTCATCCTGTCGCTTCTCCTTTCTCCTGATGAGCAAGTGGTTGTACCCACTGAGAAAGGACCTAAGAGAGTTGCTTGAGCGCCGCTTTTTCTCCCTGTACAGTTCCCTGTAGCAGTTAATTGCCTCGCTGATTGCTCCTGAGACTTACAGTTTCCACTTGTCATCAGGGCCGTGACTGGTAAGGACGCGCAAGCCAGCCTCGAAATGTGAGAAGGCTGCGGACAGCTCTCCCGTGGTCAGCTGGCGCAGGGCTGGCGGGGCGTCTGCACTCTCCTCCTCTCCTTCAGGCTCCTGCTCCAGCTGCATGAGCTTCTCGTTTGAGAGATCTTCCTCGTGGGACCTCAGCAACTGGTCCACATCAGCTTCAACAACCTCTTCGAAGGCCACGTTCCTGGCAAGGGTCACAATGTTCTGCTGAAGCTGTGCAATGTTATCTGCCTGGGAAGCGCTCTGGAACCGAACACACTCGGGCCAAATCGTTTTCCACACACTGTTCATTGTTGCCGGTCTGAGCTCCTCCCAAGCCATTGCGATGTTGTCTATAGCGTCCATGATGCTGTAGTTTCTCCAAAACTCCCTGATCGTGGCTGTGTCCTCTCTGTCTGTTGCTTCTAGGATGTGCTCAAAAGTCCTCCTCATGTAATGAGCTTTGAAGATAGAGGTTATACCTTGACCCATGGGCTGGACTGCGTCAGCGGTACTGTCATCAAGATATTCCACTCGTACGCTATCAGACAGATCACCCAGATTTACTGGGTGGCATGGCGCATTGTCTAGGATGAGCAGCGCTTTGTGGGTGAGGTGGTTCTGGGCACAGTATTTTTCTACAGCAGGGCAAAAGAAGAGTGTGAACCATTCCTGGAAGATGGCCCTGGTCGCCCACGCCTTTTTGTTTGAGCGCCAGATCACAGGCAGGTTGGGCTTGGAGTACCCTTTGAGAGCCTTGGGGTTTTCCAAGTGGTACACCAGTAAGGGCTTCAGCTTAAAGTCCCCAGCTGTGTTGCCCCCCAGAAGCAGCATCTAGTGGTCTTTGGAAGACTTAAACCCCGGCTCGGCTTTCTCTTCCACGGAAATAAACGTTCCTTCAGGCATTCTCTTCCAATAAAGCACCGTCTCGTAGACATTAAAAACATGCCTAGGGCTGTACTCACCTTCTTCGATGAGGCTTCTCAGCACTTCCGGATACACGTCCTTGTGTTCAGGCGCTGTGCCTGTCATCGTGAAGTGGGGCAAACAGTGGTGCTCCTTGAATCTCACAAACCACCCTTTGCTTGCTCGGAACTTTTCCACTGGAGAGCTTACGCCTCTGTCACACTGCAGGTCATCAAACAAACTCTTGGCCTTCTCCAGAATAATGGTGACACTCAGGGGCATGTTTCACTGGCCCTGGTCTTCAAGCCACACGCGCAGCAGGCGCTCCATGGTCTCCATGATGGCACTTCGATGGCGAGTCAACCGGGAGGCTCTCAAGGGAGTAGCTACCTGTGAATTCGCTTTGATCTTTTCTTTATTATCCCGGATTGTAGCCACGGTAGAAACAGTGAGGCCTAAGGCCTTGGCGATCTGGCTGAGCTTTTCACCCACTTCAAATCGTCTTAACACCTCCAATTTTAGGTCGAGGGTAATTGCTTTCCGTTCCCTTTTGGCATGTGGGATGACCGCTGCGTTCAGGGGCCCAGCCAAACCTCTCAACTTCTAAGATGCTTTACATCCCCGGAAACTCTGTTTCTGGTATTTTCATTTTGACACTTGAGAGTATCAAATTTTGTCATTAAAATGTCATTTAAATACGTTCTTTAAAATAATTGCATGCAAGAATACCCAGGAAAATATTTCTTTAAGAAGAGAATACTGCAAAGATGCGACTAGCCCTTCTGCACATGAAAGCAAACTATAAAACTGTGATTAAATCAATGCAGTAGTCAGACCTGTGGAATAAGATAGAAAGCTCAGATTTTTTTTTAATGGTGCTAGATGTCTGGTTAATCATTTAGAAAAACATAAAATTAGATCCATGCTTCACAGCATACGTAAGAATGAACAAACAGGTCAGGGATCCACTAGTAAAAATTGAAACCATACAAATACTACAAAAACACAAAGATGAATGCTCTTTGACCTGGTTGCTGGGAAATTATCTGCCTTAAAGTGCAGATGAACTAAAAAAGTTCATCAATTTGACTATATAAAAATGTAATGAAAGAACTTTTTTATGGGATAACGTCACTACAAACAAGGTCAAAAGCAGTTGACAAACTAAAAGAAAATATTGGCAACATCTCACAGATCATGGGCTAATATCCCTGCTACATGAAGAACTCCTAAGATTAAGAAGAGAAAAATACCTGGGCACCTGGGTGGCTCAGTGGGTTAAAGCCTCTACTTTCGGTTCATAGGGTCCTGGGATCAAGCCCCGCATCCGGCTCTCTCTGGTCAGCAGGGAGCCTGCTTCCCCCTCTCTCTGCCTGCCTTTCTGCCTACTTGTGATCTCTCTCTCTCTGTCAAACAAACAAATAAATAAAATCTTCAAAAAAAAAAAAGAAGAAAATACCAAAAATCCAAAAAAAAGTGGATCAAGGATATAATTCATAAATAAACAAATTAGATCTTGAAGCATATGAAAAGAAGTTCAGCCTCACTCATAATGAGAGAAATGCAAATTAAAGCTACTTGGATAACATCTCACTAGTAAGAATGGCTGATGATCAGAAAGTATGACTCCACGTTGTGTTGGTGAGCCTCTGGGTAACAAACGCCTCTGACGCTGCTGACGAGCGTGCAGGTTGGTACAACCCTTATGGAGGGTGCCAGACATGCCTATTTTGATTTAACAATCTGTTTAGGATTGCACTCCAAAGATACACCGCCAACAAGAGAAAATACATGTGCACAGGTTATTCGTTGCATCCTTGTTTGTAACTGCAAAAGTGAGGAGACAGCCTGACCATTCATCTGTAGCCATCTTCAAACGTGGAATGGCTATTACCCACTGTGGACTCTTGGTGCAAGTGATGGCAACACTAATAACAGAGGAGGAACTGCTGGGGAGTGGTTTCCAGGATGTACAATAATTGAAAGAAGCAACATGCGAGAGAATAGTATCTGCCATTTTTGTGAAAGAAAGAAGCGGGGAAGGAAATAATATGTGTATCTTACTCATTTTTGCAAAAAGAAACACAGGAAAGAGAAACCAGAGACTAAAGAGACTGGTTACCTGGTGGGGGAAGGAGTGGGGAGGAGACATGATATCTGACAGGCCTCTTAGAGTTCTTTTAAGATTTTCTTTTTAAGGGGGCACCTGAGTGGCTCAGTTGGTTAAGCATCTGCCTTCATCTCAGGTCCTGGTCCCTGAGTCCTGGGATCGGCTCCCTGCTCAGCTGGGAGCCTGCTTCTACCTCTCCCCAGACACTCTCTCCAACTTGTTCACTCTCTCTTTCTCTCCCTCAAATAAATAAATAAATAAATGTATAAAATCTTTAAAAACAAAGATTTTTGGGGCGCCTGGGGGGCTCAGTGGATTAGAGCCTCTGCCTTCGGCTCAGGTCATGGTCTCAGGGTCCTGGGATCGAGCCCCGCATCGGGCTGTCTGCTCAGCGGGGAGCCTGCGCCCCCCTCTCTCTGCCTACTTGTGATCTCTCTCCCTCTCTCTGTCAAATAAATAAATAAAATCTTAAAAAAAATAAAAGTGGTTTGGGATACATTTTTATTTTTAAATATCATTTTATCTAACCCACCCTTAAAAAGCTTTAATGAATATAATTTAACCCAACAGCATAAAAATAAATTTGATTCCAAATGATATTTTCAAATTTATGAACATATTAAGGAGTTTAAGGAAAGGCAATATGAAAGACAGTATCAGAAACACCTGTGAAAAACTTGACTACCCTCATAATTTTGCAAAAATGATGGAATAGTTCATATAGAATGAAGAAACGATAAAACCAATTTTTTTCACTGTCTTACAATCTTAATGAAGCAGCCAAAAGCAGAAATATATATATATATATTTAATATTATTTAATATATATGCATTTGTATATATTTATATATGCATATATAAATACACATGTATATATATTTATGAAGATATATATATATCTTCAAAGTTGTGAAGAAGTTGGTTTATTCACTCACTTGGCAAATGATTATTGACAGTCTAACAGTATAAATAGGATTTTTATAGTAATAAGTCAAAGGCTTTTCTATAAGTATTTCTATACATATATTTATTTCTTTAGCAACAATTGGAGACATTCTACTGGTACTTAGAGAAGGAGAAAGAGGAGGAGGTGGAAAAGGAGAAGGAAAAGAAGAAACCCTGTAGTTAGAGTACAGCAATCTGTTTTAATCTGTGGTCCAGATGATTCTGATGTATGCTAAAGTTTGAGAATGATTGATTGAAGTTAAAGAGAAAATCAAACAGCTATGTTAGCAAATTTACATGATTTCCCCAGCTTTGACAAGAAAGTAGAAAGTATTAATGATTGCCTGAAGGAGAAAGAAAACTGGAAAAGAATAGACGTTGCCTACTTCAGGTCATTTTTGTGTCAAGTAAAAAAAAATCCTGCTTTTTAAAAGACAAAATAATAAGAATTTCAATATATATGTATTTATTATTGGGAAAGATAATTATAATAAATGATCACAAAAAAGAGTAGAATATTTATTAACTGCATGCTACGTGCCAGTTATTCATATGGATTAGTTAATGGATAAAATTCTCTAATGGATAAAACTCTCTAGTTAATGGCTAAAACAGTGATAACTGCTCACTTATGCTGACGTCATATATAATTTTATTCACTCCATATACATGGCATTTTATATCATCATCTGGATCTAAAGTGTATTCTTCTCTGTAGTTTATCCATGGAACTGAAATATGCCAAAATGTCTTTTCAGATATTGTGATATAAATACAAGATGTCCATTGTCAATATTAAGGTGAAAAGTCATTACATCACATTTGAAATAGCCTGAATTTGGATATTAGTATTGACATTAGCTCTAGCCTACAGCATGTTGATGCAGGTAATTTCATTACTTACATAGTAACGCTACCCTTTCATTTTCCACATTGTTTTAAACTCCATTTATAGTATATTAGTGGGATTTGCTGTTCTTAAAATTGCCTTGGAAGCAAGTGATAGCAACTCAATGTAAGTTAAATGAAGTGAAGAAGGGATCTGCTGAAGATCACCAAGAGCAGTCAGACAGACAGAAAAGCTGTATCTTAAATACCGTTCTCCCAGGTGCAAACCATTAGCCAGAAATGTGGGTGCCAGTAATATATGAAAAATAACTTCCAGGAAGACTAATTAAGAAGTGGGTAAAAAAGGACAGGGAAGAAGTTCATCAAAAGTGTGATTTCAGGTGAGGCCCAGACTCATTGGTCTTCCGGGGAACTCTGAAGTGTAAATTGAATTTCAGCATTTGTTTCTCATTTATGCAAAAAAAAATGAGCTTTTTTATCACTACGTCAATCAGGAACTGGCTACAGCAGGCTTCATCAGATTTAACTCTGTTTTCTGCAAGCTATCCAAGTTGTCAGGATGCTCCTGAGGTGAAAGACAATTCTCTGAAGAAGACTACAGGTATGAGCAATTAGCAGCAAAGCACAAGAAGCTAAGGGATAAGCGAGCACCCAGAGCTGGTGGAGAAAAAAAAAAAAAAAAGAGACTCTTAGGAGATATTGGTGAGAACCAAGTGTCTTCTGAAAAGACCAGTACAGCAGAGCCTTAAGAACAGCTGGGACTCACTGATTGAATATTTCGAGCATGTCCTTCATTTCCACTCTTTGTGCTAGATTCCTTACTCTCTACTTGTAGAATACCTTTCTGCAACATGGCAAAAATTACTCCCATATTTTATATATGGCAGATTCAATTAATGGAGAGAAAAACTCCGTCTCAAAACCAGAAATCTGAGGGAAGGATTGATTGACCTTATTTTTCAAGCGACCATATTTGACTTACTTTATCCAAATGGAGGTCAAGAGGTGGTGGTGGTTTGTAAGAATATGCCAACCTCCTCCAGGTTGATTAGAATATGGGCAGAGAGAGGTAGTTCCTGGAAGAAAGGGTTAAACATGGGAAGTTGGTCCTAGGGTTCTAAACTATACCATCAAGTATAAACTATATAGATTGATATGCTAAAGGAGACCTTCCCCTACATAACTCCTTTTTGATACCTAAAGAGAGAAAGAGAGAAAACACAATTAAAAGCAAAAATCAGAACTTCTCATTTCAGAAGTAATGGCATTGTAAATGTAAATAAAGGGAAAAGAAAGCAAAATCTGAATCTATAAAATGCTCTAGAATAAGTAGGATAATTAAAATTTTATTATTTCAAAATAATGCTTACACATATATACATGCCCTGTAGGTATTAATATTTTCAAAAATTTCCCCTTATTCAGTTTTGAAATATTCTACTTTCTGGCGCATGAAATGACTTGTTAAATAATTATACATTCCTGTTTGCATGCTTAATTATCAAGATGGATTTTTAAAAGGCTCATTTTTGGTTCATTCTATGAATGGAAAGCAATGATTCAAATTGCTTTTACTGTAAGGAAGTAATGAAATGTTACTTCTACTCTAGTGAAAAATAACCAGTGCCTTCCAAAGGCATATCTATTTTTGTAATTGAAAGAGTACTGTCCCTTTTTTTGTGATAACTGAAATTCCTCATAAAGTTTTAATATTTGTAAAATTTGAAGGAGGTAACTCTTGTAAACTTGTTTAGTTCATACTATTCTAAACGAAATCCATCACTTAAGCCATGTCCAGACAGTGATTGACAATTCAAATTGTCTTTCATAACTTAGATAAATTGCAAAATAGGAGTAAAATCAGAAATGTATTTTGTAAAATGAAGAATGTTTTTATTATAATATCTTCCCTATGGTATTTAAAAAAAGAAAACCAAGCATCTTAGTACTTTAATATGAATCATTACAAATAATAAATGACATGCAATCACTAGTAGACTCTATTCTATATGAATATTATATGCAATGAATTAATAATGTATCACCTATATTCTATCATGAATTAAACAGAAGAAGGTAATTCTCTATGGATAAAAGCCTATCTAAGCATGTGTTTTTGTATGTTTTAGAAGTTTGGTCAAGTGGCTAACTCTGTTTATGATTATGTTTATTATAATTTGATTTATGTACTGTTTCCTCCTAAGACACTGTTATACTTCAGTGTTTATAAAATGTAACTTTAAATATTTCTTATTAGAGTTAGGCTTAGAACCACAAACATGTCATCCTCAATATAACTAAAGTTCAGGAAAACAAATGACAAGAATCTGTGATTTCTATGAAAAGATGCAATTGACAACCATTGGGTTTTCTTTCAAATAAACATTTTTAGAACAGTTTTAGAGAGAAAAAATGGCTACAGAGGTATACAGAGAGTTTCCATATATTCTGTACTCTGATTCTCTTATTATCAGCATCCTACATTTGAATGGTATATTCGTTACGATTAATAAAACAATATTGATACATTATTATTAATTGAAGTTCATACTATATTCAGATTCCCTTAGTCTTCGCATAACTTCCTTTTTCTCTTCCAGGATTCCTTCCAGGATACCATATTGAGTCTCACCGAGTCTCTTTAGGCTCTTAGATGTGACAGTTTCCCAGACTTTCCTTTGTTTTGATGACTTGACAGTTTTGACAAAAACTATATTGGTCTGTTATTTCGTATGATGTCACTCAAATGGAATGTATCTGATATCTTCTCATGAAATGGGTATTCTGTGTTTTGGTGAAGGAGACTACAAAATTAGAGCACCATTTTTATCACATCATACCAAAGGTACAATATAATAATGTGACTTATTAAAGTTGATGTAACTTGATCCAAGGTAGTGTTTGTCAGGATTCTCTACCATAAAGTTGCTCTTTATCCCCATTTTCATGCCATAATTAGAAGGAAGTCACTATATGCAGTTCATACTTAGGTAGTAAGGTGTTAAGCTTCCCCTCTTTGTGAACAAGGTATCTATATACACTATTTGAAATTCTTCTGCATGCAATGTTTGTCTTTTTTCACCATTTATTTATTCATGTAAATATTTACTTATATTAGTATCGAGTTATGGATATTTATTTTCTACTTGAGTTGTAATTCAACACTGCATTATTTATTTTGTTGCTGAGCTTGTTCTAATTGATTATCGGGAGGTCTTATAGTTGCAGTTGGTTCCTGTGTCCCTTAGACCTCCATCATTGTTTTTATTTTTTTTATCATTTTCCTTACTTTTAAGATATTCCAGGCTAATATTCTATATTTTCTGCCCTACTGAGAGTTGAAAATTTTTTATCTTGTTTGTAAAAAATGTATATAATTAGAACATATTTTTCTATTTGAAAGTTTTGTTTTGTTTTGTTTTGTTTCTCTTTTAGGTCAACTCCATGGGTCAAGAAAGAATGAACGAAATTACCAATGGAATAGCATTGAATACTGCATTTAAGTGGATATTTTATGAGAATCATACAAGCAGGCCATGAAATCAACCACATCTCTCCAAACTTAAAGCTTTCCATTAGATGGTTCTCCTTGGACTAGGTAGTTATTGCCTTTGTAAAAGCAACTTATAAAACATTCCAAAATTGATACCAATCACAAACTGGGCATCACTCCTCAAATGTCTTAGCATTCATTTACATTTTTGCCATTGTCACTGAAATCTTCATCTGCAACTGTTTGAGATCCCAGAGCCTGTGATCTTGGGAACTGAAGACATAGTCTTGATCTTTTCTAACTTATGCTGGTAACACCTTCTTTCCAAATCACTTTTATTTGTCCAAATTTCCTCCACCTCTTCCCTGAGGTGCCAGAGAGCAATAACACCAATAACAACAACAGCTCAAATTCCCTAAGAACTTTCTATGTAATAATTCTATGTTAAGTAGTTTATATATAGTGTCTAATTTAATGTTTCCAACAACAGTATGAGATAAGCATACTGTTGGAATTTTAGAATTCCAACTTGAGTAATATCCTTAACAGCTGCAAGACCAAGAAGTAGTAAATACACTTCTCTTGATAATTATATTGCTTCTCATGGAGATCCATATCAGAGATCTAGGTGTTTTGAGGTGGTTGGCAGGATTGGCTAGGGAAAAAAAAAGTTTAATAAATTATTATATTCAAAGATTAGTGGCTATATTTTGGGATAAAAGATTCTATTTGTTTTTATTTTTGTCTACTTGCTTTGTATTAGCATAAAACTAATGTGTGTGTAAATATAATATTATTTCTGAAACCTTATATTCCAAATAACTAAATATCTGTTTTCTGAGGCAGAAATTATTCTAATGATAAAAAAAAAACAGATGGTACACAGGTTTTGAGTCACAAAGAGCTCAATTCAAATTCTGATTCTGATGCTTGCTAGTTTTGGGATCTTGGACATAATACCTGAATTTTCTTAGCCTCAATTTCTCATTGAGACACAAGAAGAATTATATATTTGTTAAAAAATTATGGTAAGAATTACATGAGAGAGGCATGTCCATGTTCTGATGTTTCTCGTGCTGTAATTCTAGTCCAAGTATCTACTGAAGAATCTCACTAAAAACATGCTCTGAGATTTACAGATTAATATGATTTCATCTCTTTCATCTAGTTATTGTTCATTTCTCTGTCATCTAAAATAAAAATGTTTTAAATACAACTTTATTGCATGACTTTTGATAAATTGTTACCATTATTACCTAAGTTTCTCCAACTAGTATTCTTTTCTCAGACCCTATACTAACTTTCAATCCTGTGGGCTACAAGTCTAGGTTTTCTCTCAGACTTAACCTTCAATTCTTCCTCAAGTACCTATAAGTTATCAGTATATTGCAATATAAGCTTATCTCAAGAAACAAGAAAACTCACAAATACACAACCTAACCTTAAACATAAAGAAGCTAAAAAATGAACAGTAAATAAATCCTAAATCCAGCAGAAAAAGGGAAATTATAAAGATTAGAGCAGAAATAAATAATATAGAAACAAATAAGCAAAAAACAGTAGAACAGATCAATGAAGCTAGAAGCTAGTTTTTTGAAATAATTAATAAAATTGGTAAACCCCTAGTCAGACTTATCAAAAAGAAAAAAAAGACCCAAATAAGTAAAATAATGAAAGAGGAGAGATCACAACAAATACCACAGAAATGCAAACAGTTATGAGATATTATGAAAAATTGTATGCCAACAAACTGGGCAACCTTGAAGAAATGAATAAATTTTGATAAACATGTAAACTACAAAAACTGAAACAAGAAAAAATAGGCAGTTTTAACAGACTCATAACCAGAAAAGAAATTAAATCAGTAATCAAAAATCTCCCAACAAATGAAAGTCCAGGGCCAAATATCTTCCCAGGGCAATTCTACCACACATTTAAAGAAGAGTTAATACCTATTCTTCTCAATCTGTTCCAAAAAATAATAATAATCATAATAGAAATGGAAGGAAAACTTCTAGACTCATTTCTTTGAGGTCAGCATTACCTTGACTCCAAAACCAAAGACCCCACTGAAAAGGAGAATTACAGGCCAATATCCCTGATGAACATGGATGCAAAAATTCTCAATAAAATGCTAGCAAACTAAATCCAACAATACATTGGAAGAATTATTCACCACGATCAAGTGGGATTCCAGGGTTGCAATGGTGGTTCAATATTTGCCAGTCAAACAATGTGATACAGCACATTAATAAAAGAAAGGACAAGAACAAATTGATTCTTTCAATAGATGCAGAAAAAGCTCTTGACAAGTTACAGCATCCATTCTTGATAAGAAACTCTCTACAAAGTAGGGATAGAGGGAACATATCTCAACATCATGAAAGACCCACACACAGCTAATATGATCCTCAACTGGGAAAAACTGAAAGTTTTTCCTCTATGGTCAGGAACAAGACAGGGATATTCTTTCTCACCATTATTATTTAGCATAGTACTGAAAGTCTTAGCTTTAGAAGTCAGTCAACAAAAATAAGTAAATGGTGCCCAACTTGGCAAGGAAGAAGTCAAACTTTCACTATTTGCAGATGACATGATGCTCTATATAGAAAACCTGAAAGACTCCACCAAGAAATTGTTAGAAATAATACATTAATTCAGCAAAGTTGCAGGGTATAGAATCAAAGTACAGAAATCTGTTGCATTTTTATATACCAATAATGAAACAGCAGAAAAAAAAATCAAGAATTTGATTCCATTTACATTTGCACCAAAACCAATAACATCTAAGAATAAACCTAACAAAAGAGGTAAAAGATCTGTACTCTGAAAAGTAAAGATAGTTATGAAAGAAATTGAAGAGGACAAAAAGAAATGGAAAAACATTGCATGCTCTTGTGTTAGAAAAACATTATTAAAATGTCAATACTACCCAAAGCAATCTACACTCTTAATTCAATCCCTATCAAAATACCACCAGCATTTTTCAAAGGGCTAGAACAAATAATCCTAAAACACCCTGAACAACCAAAGCAATCCTGAAAAAGAAAAGCAAAGCTGGAGGATTCCAGACTTCAAGCTATATTACAACACTGTAGTCATCAACACAACATGCTACTGGCATAAAAATGGACTAATAGATCAATGGAACAGAACAGAAAACCCAGAAAGAGACTATATGGTCAATTAATTAGATAAAGTTTCTACAGAGGCGCCTAGGTGGCTCAGTGGGTTAAAGCCTCTGTCTTTGGCTCAGGTCGTGATCTCAGGGTCCTAGGATCGAGCCCCACATTGGGTTCTATGCTCAGCAGGGAGCCTGCTTCTTCCTTCTCTCTGCCTGCCTCTCTACCTACTTGTGATCTCTCTCTCTCTCTCTCTGTCAAATAAATAAATAAATAAAATCTTTAAAAAGGGGTGCCTGGGTGGCTCAGTGGGTTAAAGCCTCTCCCTTGGGCTCAGGTCATGATCTCAGGGTCCTGGGATCGAGCCCCGCATCGGGCTCTCTGCTCAGTGGGGAGCCTGCTTCCCTCCCTCTCTGCCTGTCTATCTGCCTACTTGTGATCTCTCTCTCTGCCAAATAAATAAATAAATAATCTTATAAATAAATAAATAAAATATTAAAAAAAGATAAAGTTTCTACAGAGCAAAGGAAACAACAAAACTATAAGGTAGCCTATGGAATGGGAGAAGATATTTGCAAATGACATATCTGATAAACAGCTAGTATCAAAAATATATAAAGAACTTACAAAGTCAACACCCAAAATATAAATAATCCCACTAAGAAATGAATGGAAGACATGAATAGACATTTTTCCAAAGAAGATGTACAGGTGGCTAACAGACATATGAGAAGATGCTCAACATCACCCATCATAAGGGACATACAAATCAAAACCACAATGAGATACCACCTCACACTTGTCAGAATGGTTAAAATTAACAACACGGGAAACAACAGGCCTTGGTGAGGACTCAAAGAGAAACCCTCTTACATTATTTGTGGGAATGCAGGGTGGTGTAGCCACTCTGGAAAACAGTATGGAGATTCCTCAAAAAATTAAAAATAGAACTATGCTATGACCCAGCAATTGCACCACTAGATATTTACTCAAAGGATACAAAAATACAGATTTTAAGGGGCAGGGGCACATGCACCCTGATGTCTATACCAGTATTATCAACAGTATTCAAACAATGGAAAGAGCCCAAATTAATGGATACAGAAGATGTGATATCACACACACACACACACACACACACACACACACACACACCATGGAATATTACTTAACCATCAAAAAGAATGAAATTTTGCTATTGGCAACCACATGGATGAAGCTAGAATGTATTATGCCAAGTGAAATAAGTCAGCCAGAGAAAGACAAATACTATATGATTTCACTCACTTGAATGTAGAATTTAAGAAATAAAACAGATTAATGGGAAGGAAGAAAAAGAGAGAAACAAACCATAAGAGACTCATTGATTGAGAACAAACTGAGGGTTAATAGAGAGAGGTGGGTGGGAGATGGGCGAAATGGGTAATGGGCATTAAGGAGGGCACTTATGATGAGCACTGAGTATGATATATAAGTGATGAATTACTAAATACTACTACTTAAGCTTGTATTAGACTATATGTTAACTAACTAGAATTTAAATAAAAATTGAAACAAATGCACAAACAAAAAAATAAAACATATGATTGGGGTGTTTTCCAATAATTTACAGAAATGGATTAGGGACCAAATATTCTCCAGAGGCCATAGTTTGACTACCCCTGCTTTAAAAGATGCAGTTGGGCTAAATGATTTTTAACATTCCATTTTTCAACCTATGGTCTTCTTTTGAAAACTATGAATAATTAACATGATTTAAATAAATCAATCTGACATATTACAATACAAAATGAGTATATAAACTATGTTAATAATGTCTAAAAATGGCCCCATAGAAGAGTGGTTAAAAGTAAGGTCCCTGGAGCCAGAACTGCCTGCCTTCATCCTAGGTCCTCTATTTATTAGTCGTATAATCATTAGAAAGTACTTTACCTCTCTCTAGACAGTTTTCTCAAACATTAGTAGGGAATGGCGGCAGTTTTAAAACAAGTCTGTAACTTACTTTGACACTTCTTCCATTGAGAAGTGTGGTTCATGTCTCTTCCCCTTGACTCTAAACTGCCTTTCATAATTCACTTGTAACTAATAAAATATAGCAGACATGATCCTTTTCCAAGACTGAGCTAGAAAAGACCTTTGAATATCCACGTGGTTTCTCTGTTCGCTCTAACAGAATCCAGTTCACGTGTACAAAGTACAAGTATTCTAAGATCTACATATATTCATTCAGTCAACAGCCCCAGATGATCTCCCAGCACATAACCAGCATCAACTTGACATCCATGTTGGAAATCCTGTCAGTTCAGGCATCAGATAACTGTAGCCCTAAGCTGTTACCCCACTATAGCTGCATGAAAAACCCTAAGCAAGATTTACCCAGGTGTGTCCTTACCAATTCCCAACCCAAAAAATTATGAACAAAATAAAACAGTTGTTATTTGACTACATTAAAGTTTAGAGAAATTGTGTATGCAACAGTAGAAACCAGAAGAGATATAATGAAAGTAATATTTCTTCTTATACTTGTTATATAAATTAAATGATCTAATATGTGTAAATGTACTTAGTACAATGTGTAAGTATAATAAAGAATAAGTGCCTGTATATTAAAAATTATTAATATAATGTTAACTTTCAGCTTCCTAATAGAATGAAAGGTAGTGAATTCTGGGGATAAAGTTTAAAAGAATAAGTACTGCTACATTAATGAAGAAAATATATTAAAATGCAATAGAGTGACTTATACATGAGCCACAGTGCCTAGGGTGCATGATTTTTCTAGGGACATAAAAATGTTTTAATTTTTACTTCTTTTAAAATCAGAAGGAAAAACTATCTAATAACAGTGAATGTATGATAATTGACCAAGTCTGGATAATATTCCTCCTTATTATAATGTAGCCATAACATATTGCCTTGAGTGTTGTATGTAAGTGGTGAATCACTGAATTCTACTCAGGAAAGAATATTTCACTGTAGTTAACTAAAATTAAATAAAAAATTAAAAAAATTTTTTTTTTATAAAGAAAGGACCCAAAAAGGGCAAGAGTCCCTAGACTCCACAAGTCATAGTATGTCTCCAAATATGCATAGAGACAATAGAGACCCCTTTTAGAGCTTCTAAACTAGTGTTACTCTGAAATTATTGCTTATGAACTTGTAATTCTTTAAAAACACTTCCTATTTGGATAATTGCTCAGTTCCTTATTAAGATAACCCTTTGTGACATAATATGTACAAGATAAACTGGGAAGCCTGGGTGGCTCAGTGGGTTAAGCCTCTGCTTTGGCTCAGGTCATGATCTCAGGATCCTGGGATGGAGCCCCATATCAGTCTCTCTGCTCAGCAGGGAACCTGCTTCCTCCTCTCTCTCTGCCTGCCTCTCTGCCTACTTGTGATCGCTTTCTGTCAAATAAATAAATAAAATATTAAAAAAAGATCAACTGGAATTTTTACTGGTTAAAATTCAAATGCTAGTGAAGTGAAAAAAAGCAAGAAAGGACCTCAGGAGAAACATTTAGGGTGAATAATATGTGATTGCTAAAGAGATATACCAAGAGAAATACTTCTTGGTATTTCATTCTAAGTCTACTCTTAATTTTGTGCTTAAGGCCTCTAAACCTTCAAATTAAACTCTAAATAGCTTAATTTCTGAAACTATAAAGGAGGGTAATCTCTAAGAACTGTAAGAATTTTATATCTTGATTCAAGGTCATATGGACATGAGAGATTTCCAATTTTAAAAATATCTTTTAATCTGCTCTGTGAAAGACGATCTTAAGAGAATGAAAGGATAAACCACAGACTTCTCTTGCAAAAGACAATATTTGCAAAAGAGGCATCTGGTAAATACTGTTATTCAAAATCTACAAGGAACTCTACAAACCCAACAGTTAGAAAATGAACAAACCAACTTAAAAATGGTTCCACAAACTGCTCAGGAATCATGAGAACAGACTTAGGGCAATAAATGACACCATGAAACGTTGCAACCTCAGAATCATTGGCATCCCAGAGGGGGTAGAGAAGGACAGAAGACTAGAAGATATCGCTGACCAGATTCTGAATGAAAATTTCCCCAATCTGGGGAATGGAACAAGTGTTCAAGTCCTAGAAGTGGAAAGGACCCCTGCCAGGATCAATGAATCTAGAAAAACACCAAGACACATAATCTTAAAATGTGCAAATTATAATTTTAGACAGGAGGTCCTGAGGGCAGCTAGGGGGAAGAGATTCCTTACATATGGAAGAAAGCCCATCAGAATAACGTCAGACCTGTCCGCAGAAACCTGGAAAGCCAGAAAGGGCTGGCATGATATATTCAGGGCACTAAACGAGAAGAACATGCAGCCAAAAATACTTTACCGAGCAAGGCTGACATTCAAAATGGATGGAGAGATAAAGAGCTTCCAAGACCGGCAAGGATTAAAAGAGTATGTGACCACCAAACTGGCACTCCAGGAAATATCAAAGGGGGGTTTATAAAAGTAGAAAGAACACATGAGTGACTTAGAACAGAAATTCGCCATCTATAGAAACAAAGACTTCACAGGCAACTTGATGTCAATAAATACGTATCTTTCAATAATCAATCTCAACATGAATGGCCTAAATGCTCCCATAAAATGGCACAGGGTTGCAGAAAGGATAAAACGACAGTACCCATCCATATGCTGTCTACAAGAGACACATTTGGAACCAAAAGATACATCCAGACTGAAAGTGAAAGGATGGAGAACCATCTTTCATGCCAATGGACCTCAAAAAGAAAGCTGGGGTAGCAATTCTCATATCAGACAAATTAGATTTTAAGCTAAAGACTGTAGTCAGAGATACAGAAGGACACTACATCATTCTTAAAAGGTCTATCCTCTAAGAAGATCTAACAATTGTAAACATTTATGCCCCCAATATAGAAGCAGCCAACTACTATGTAAGCCAACTGTTAATCAAAATAGTCATATTGATATGAATACCTTAATAGTAGGAGATCTTAACATGCCACTCTCAGTAACTGACAGATCATCTAAACAGAAAATCACTAAAGAAACAAGAGCTTTGAATGACACATTGGACCACATGGACCTCACAGATATATACAAAACATTCCACCCTAAAACAACAGAATACTCATTCTTCTCGAGCACACATGAAACTTTCTCCAGAATAGCCCACATACTGGGCCACAAATCAGGTCTCAACCGATACCAAAAGATAGAGATGATTGCCTGCATTTTCTCAGACCACAATGCTTTAAAACTGGAACTCAACCACCAGAAAAAGTTTGGAAGGAATTCAAACACTTGGAGACTAAAGACCAACATGCTCAAGAATGCTGGGATCAACCAGCAAATCAAAGATGAACTTAAACAATTCATAGAGACCAATGAGAATGAAGACACGTCGATCCAAAACCTATGGGATACAGCCAAGGTGGTCCTTAGGGGGAAATACATAGCCATCCAAGCCTCACTCAAAAAAATTGAAAATTACCAAATACACCAGTTCTCTTTACACCTTAAAGAACTGGAAAATCAACAACAAATCAAGCCAACCCCATGCACAAGAAGGGAAATAATCAAGATTAGAGCAGAGAACAACGAATTAGAAACTAAAGAAATAGTAGAACGCATCAATGAATCCAGAAGTTGGGTTTTTGAAAGAATCAATAAGATCGATAAGTCACTGGCCAAACTAATCCAGCAGAAAAGAGAAAGGACCCTAATTAACAAAATCATGAATGAAAGGGGAGAGATCACGACTAATCCAAAGGAAATAGAAACAATCATCAAAAATTATTATCAACAGCTATATGCCAATAAGTTAAACAACCTAGAAGAAATGGATGCATTCCTGGAAACCCATAATCTTCCAAGACTGAAACAGGAAGACATTGGCAACCTAAATAGACCAATATCTAGTAATGAGATTGAAGCAGTGATCAAAAACCTCCCAAAAAACAAGAGTCCAGGACCTGACTGATTCCCAGGGGAATTCTACCAAACATTCAAGGAAGAAATAATACCTATTCTCCTGAAACTATTTCAAAAAATAGAAGCAGAAAGAAAACTTCCAGACTCGTTCTATGAAGCCAGTATTACCCTGATCCCCAAATCAGGTAAAGACCCCATCAAAAAGGAGAATTTCAGACCAAT
>CM052815.1:65127789-65168980 GCA_028533885.1 Nasua narica
CATTTACTGTAGCACCAAGAACCATAAGATACCTGGGAATAAACCTAACCAAAGAGGTAAAGGATCTGTACTCAAGGAACTATAGAACACTCATGAAAGAAATTGAAGAAGACACAAAAAGGTGGAAAAGCATTCCATGCTCATGGATCAGAAGAATAAACATTGTTAAAATGTCTATACTGCCCATAGCAATCTATACTTTCAATGCCATCCCGATCAAAATTCCAACAGTTTTTTTCAAAGAGCTGGAACTAACAATTCTAAAATTTGTATGGAACCAGAAAAGACCCCGAATTGCTAAGAAAATGTTGAAAAAGAAAAACAAAGCCGGGGGCATCACATTGCCTGATTTCAAGCTTTACTACAAAGCAATGATCATTAAGACAGCATGGTACTGGCACAAAAACAGACACATAGACCAGTGGAACAGAATAGAAAGCCCAGAGATGGACCTGCACTGTATGGTCAAATCATCTTTGACAAAACAGGCAAAAATATCCAGTGGAAAAAAGACAGTCTCTTCAATAAATGGTGCTGGGAAAATTGGAGAGCTATATGTAGAAGAATGAAACTTGATCATTCTCTTATACCATACAGAAAGATAAACTCGAAATGGATAAAAGACCTCAATGTGAGGCAGGAATCTATCAAAACCCTGGAGAAGAACATAGGTAGTAACCTCTTCGACATCAGCCACAGTAACTTCTTTCAGGACATGTCTCCAAAGGCAAAGGAAACACAAGCGAAAATGAACTTTTGGGACTTCATCAAGATCAAAAGCTTCTGCACAGCAAAGGAAACAGTCCACAAAACAAACAGGCAACCCACAGAATGGGAGAAGATATTCACAAATGACACTACAGACAAAGCTCTGATATCTAAGATCTATAAAGAACTTCTCAAACTCAGCACTCACAAAACAGATAATCACATCAAAAAATGGGCAGAAGACATGAACAGACACTTCTCCAAAGACATACAAATGGCTAACAGACACATGAAAAAATATTCATCATCTTTAGCCATCAGAGAGATTCAAATCAAAACCACACTGAGATACCATCTTACACACCAGTTTGAATGGCCAAAATCAACAAGACAGGAAACAACAAATGCTGAAGAGGATGTGGAGAAAGGGGAACCCTTCTCCACTGTTGGTGGGAATGCAAGTTGGTGCAGCCACTTTGGAAAACAGTATGGAGATTCCTCAGGAAATTAAAAATAGAGCTACCATAAGACCCTGCAATTGCACTACTGGGGATTTACCCCAAAGAAGCAGATGCAGTACAAAGAAGGGCCACATGTACTCCAATGTTCATAGCCGCAATGGCCACAATCACCAAGCTGTGGAAAGAACCAAAATGCCCTTCATCAGATGAGTGGATAAGGAAGATGTGGTACATCTATACAATGGAATATTATGCCTCCATCAGAAAGGACGAATATCCAACTTTTGTATCAACATGGACAGGACTAGAAGAGATTATGCAGAGTGAAATAAGTCAAGGGTAGAGAGTCAGTTATCTTATGGTCTCACTTATGTGTGGAGTATAAAGAAAATCATGGAGGGCATTGTGAGAAGGAAGGGAAGGATGAATGGGGGGAAATCGGAGGGGGTGGTGAACCAGGAGAGACTGTGGACTCTGAGCAACAAACTGAGGGTTTTGGAGGGGAAAGGCTGGGGTGGTAGGTGAGCCTGGTGGTGGGTATTGAGAAGGGCACGTATTGCATGGAGCATTAGGTGTGGTGCATGAACAATCAATCTTGTAACTCTGAAAAATTAAAATAAACATATATGGGGAGGGAAAAAATGGTTCCAGCACCTTACAGACACTTCATCTATGAAATATACATATGGGAATTTAGCATATGAAAAGATGTTCAACATCCTATGTTGTCAAAGAAATGCAAATTAAAACAAGAGTGATCACTACATACCTGGATCACTGACAACACCAAATGCTGATAAGAATGCAGCATGCAGGAACTCCCTTATTCTTCATTGCTGGTGTGGATGTAAACTGCTAGAGCCATGTTAGACAACAGTTTGGTGATGTTTTATAAAACAAAACATAGCCTTACCATATGATCTAGCAATCGTGCTTCTTGGTATTAACCCAAAGGAGCTGAAAAGTTAGGTCCACACAGAGGACTGCACATGAATGTTTATAGCAGCTTTATTCATAATTATCAAAACCTGGAAGCAACCATGATGTCCATCAGTAAGTGAGTTGATAAATAAACTGTGGTACATCCAGATAACAGAATATTATTCAGTGCTTAAAAAATGATATGTAGCCATAATAAGCCATGGAAGATATGTAACTGCATGTTACTAAGTGAAAGAAGTCAATCTGAAAAGGTTACATACAGTATGGTTCCAACTATATGACATTTCAGAGAAGGTGAAACTGTAGAAAAAATAAAACGATAAGTGGTTGTTAGAGATGGAAGGTGAGAGAAGATGACTAGGTAGAACACAGAATTTTTAGGATATTGAAAATACTCTGTGTGATAGTTTAATGATGGACATATGTCATTAGACATTTCTCCAAACCCATGGAATGTACAACATTAAAAGTAAACCCTAATGTAAATTGTGGAAGTTAAGTGATTTTAAAAGGTCAATTGTAACAAATGTACCACTCAAATGAGGGATGTGGATAATGGATAATGGGGGAGGTTACGCATGTGTAGGGGCAGGAGTATATTTTTCTCAGTTTTTTGTGAACATTAAACTGTTCTAAAAAATAAAGTCTTATTTTTTTATTTAAATTCAAGTTAGTTAACATACACTGTAGTATTGGTTTCAGGAGTAGAATTTAGTGATTCATTAATTACATATAACACTCAGTGCTCATCACAAGTGCCTTCCTTAATGTTCGTCATCCATTTAGCCCCCACCCACCTACCCTCTAGCAACCCTCAGTTTGTTCTCATTCGTCAAGAGTCTCTTATTATAATTTATCTCCCTCTCTGTTTTTATCTTATTTTATTTTTCCTTCCCTTCCCCTATGTTCTGTTTTCTTAAATTCCACATGAGTGAAATCATATGGTATTTGTTTTCCCCTTAAAAAAAGCTTTTAAAATGGCAAAAATATTAACAATTGTTGGTATGTTTAGTCTGTCATTTACATGAAGGTATATCTCTCTTTTATTTCGTTGACATTATGTTTCAGCAGCATGTAGGGAATATTTTTAAATTTTAAGTGGGATCTATGATTCCTTTAGCAGAATGAAGTATTAACAATCAATTTTTATTCTTCCGAGTTGATCTTAAATTAGTGCTAAAAAAAAAGGCAATTATAAACCCTGAAAACACTCAGGACGTCCATGTCTTAAACACTGGTAATAATGAGAGAATACCTAGAAAATTTTACTTCTTTTTTTCAGCAAATTTTATTTCTAAATCAAGTCATTTCTGCTATTTTATGGAATGTTGACCAAAGTAACAGTTACCTGACAAGTCTAAAAGAGAATCCTGACTTAGACTTTTCCAGAAATAAACTACAGTGTGCTTTAGCACACCTTGATTATTATTATTTTTTAATTATTATTTTTTATTAAAAATCTCCACATTATACAACTGCTGTGAAAAAATGTTCAAAGCAGGATTTGCAATGTGGGGCTTATAAACTGGTTCATGAAGAAGAAATCTGCATATGATATGGTAACATGTGCATGAAGCTCACTAGACTGAAAAAAAGAACCAGGTTCTGACTCCAATTCTAAAACTTAGTAGTTGAAGAATTGTTATCAAATATTTTCTCTCCCTGAGCTTTACTTTCTTCTTTTCCTAGAATGAAATAATTAAGCCTGCCCCATCTGCTGCAACATGTGTTTATTAGGGAAGAGTGCGGATATTACACATGAAACATTTAAATGATAATGTAAGAGAGCAGGTTTGTTAATTGCAGTAATAATAGCAGTAGTGTTAATGGCAAGAAATAAGGTATAAATATCAGACTGACAGCATGTTATAGAAATTTAGATTTAGACAGAAAACTTCACAGGTATGTCTTTACATTCAAAAGCTAATTAACTAACAAACACTGCAAACAGACAGCATATTGCCACCAGGAATGTGAAAATCAATATGACTTTTTGTATTTAAAAAGTTTTGTTCCAAAGAAAATCTTTATATAAACATAAGGTCCTGTAAAAACTTCAATGCAGACCATAAATTTCCAGATAATTATATTTCATGACTTAATATTCGCAGGATAGAGGAGAGGCCCATAATGCTTAATTTTGTTGTTTAAAAATATTCAAAATTTTGTCATTTCACACAAGAAAGAAAATTTTATTATCTCAGTGGGAGGAACATCAATTTTTCAAAACAAAGAATGACATTTGCCTTAATAAAACATGTTCAAGTTAGTAACTTTACATATACTAGGTCATTGATTGTATTCATTCTCATTTCACCATGGAATTGTCAAAACCTAATGCATAAGAAAACACAGGTCTTAAAGTGAATTTTAGAAAATCAAAATAAGTTTATATAGTGAGATTATAAATAGAAGTGAGTAAATTTATTTAATAAAGTTAGCATATGCATATTTAGGAAAGGTTTTGTCAAAGAAGTTACTCACAAACTGAATCCTGAAATATGAAAGATAATAGAAGATGAAGCAAAATTAGAAAAATATAAATTTATAGAAGTCATTAAGAGTTTGGTTTTTGTGTCAGGAATTAGATTAAACGCTGACTACTTTTTAAGTTTAGGCAAGTCATTCTACCTCTTAACCATAAATTTGTTTATCTGTAAAATGTAGGTTTTTTTAGGGGAAGAGAGAGCACATGTGTACTCAAGTTGGGAAGGGGCAAAAGGAGAGAGAGAATCTTAAGCAAGTTCCACACCCACAGTTCCACACCAGCAAGTTCCCAACACAGGGGAATCTCATGACACTGAGATTATGACCCAGGAAGAAATCAAGAGTCAGATGCTTAACCAACTTAGCCACCCAGGTGCCCCTTTGAAATGGAATTTTAAAATATAAATTTCTTAGATTACTTAGATTATTGTGATTACATAAGAAAATTCATGCAAAAACCTTAGCATACTTAGCTCATACTAAGTGCTTAACTAAACAGTATTAATAACTTTTCTTTTTACTGTTACTTTTAGTACTATTACTATTATTTTATATAGTTAGAGTGAAAGATTCAGTGAGGTGTGTAAAAGGTGGAGTGAGTGATAGGTATGTTCTGGAACATAATGCATCTTTCATGTCATACTAGAACTTTGGGAGAGCCAATCTATATTTTGTTCATAGAAGAGTCTTTTTGATATTGCCATGGAAAAAATATTGGATACAAGAATTGAAACACAAATATTAGTTTGGCTCCCCTTCTAATAGTCCATGTGACAGAATGATGGTGTACTATGCAGAAAGTGGCTATTAAGAGAAAGATAATGGTAAGGATTGAAGAGTTATTTAGGGAACAGTGAATGTGGTGAACCATTATGTGTTCAGATGTTTGTGAAGGAGATAGAAGAGTTTAACATGCCCCAACTTTATGATTTATGATAACATTTCTAGATATTCAGAGTAAACTATTGGGCATAGTGAGAATTTATCATCATCATCATCATCATCATCATCTTAAAATAAACCCTGTGATCTCAATGGCTAAAGCAACAACTTGTAACTGAAATAATCCACAAGGTGGTAGAAATCAAGTCTAAAAAGTCTATCATTTCTCCCTATAGAGGGAATTAAAATGTTGGGTGGTAAAAACATGTAGTACTTGTATTGTATTCCAAAGTTTTAAAGAAGAGGATATTGGACTAATCAACAATTATTATGTGAAGTTTATTGATCTAAATAGATGGTTTGTAATAAGCCCAACCTATGCCAGAAGTAAATGCAATCATGCTCAAAGTAAAATGCTAGCAGCACTCACTGACAGGGAAAATATACTAAAAGGTAGATTTAGTTAAGAAAATGATGAATGGAAACTTCAAGTTCTGGTCTGGAAAATAAATTTTTAGCTGTGTAAAGAGCAATGTTAACTGTTAAAAAAAAGATCTCTGAATTTATTTATTTATTTATTTATTTATTTATTTATTTATTTATTTTAAAGATTTTTGTTTCTTATTTATTTGAGAGGGAGAGAGAGTGCATATGAGTGAATACAAGCAGGGGGAGGTGCGGAGGGAGAGGGAGAAGCAGGCTCCCTGGGATCATGACCTGGGCTGAAGGGAGATTCTTAACCCACTGAATTTGACTTTTATACAATATATGTTTGTCAACTCAATAAATGAATTTGAGTTTTAGTAATATTTTGTTTTTATTTTGGAGGGAAAGATATACTAGCTATTTACTGGATTGTCCATATAATATTGCTGTCAGGTCAGTGGCAATTTTGACTTAATAGACAATATGTAAGTTACAAGAAGCTTAACCTATCTTTTGTTAAAAATATGAGGTGGAGACAATAGGCAAACTATGGAAAGAACCTGGATGTCCATCAACAGACGAATGGATAAAGAAGATACACACACACACACACACACACACACACACACACACACATATGCACACAATGGAATACTATGCAGCCATCAAGAGAAACAAAATCTTGCCATTTGCAATGACATGGATGGAACTAGGGAGTACTATGCTAAGCGAAATAAGTCAATCAGAGAAAGACAATTATTATATGATCTCTCTGATATGAAGAATTTGAAAGGCAGGGCAGGGGTTCATGAGGGTTTGGGGAGGAAAATGAAACAAAATGGGATCAGGAGGGAGACAAACCATAAGAGACTCCTAAACTCACGAAACAAACTGAGGGTGGCTGGCGGTAGGGGGGATAGGGATAGGGTGGCTGTGTTATGAACACTGGGGTGGATATGTGTTATGGTAAGTGCTGTGATATGTGTAAGCCTGATGATTCACAGACATGTACCCTGGGGCAAATAATACGTTATGTGTTAATAAAAAAATAAAAATATAAAAAAAATATGAGGTGGAGAGTAAACTTAAGATGTTGGAATTTTCAGTTGCTAAGATAATTCCAAAATTTTCTTCATACTTAAAAATTTCCAAAATTTCTTAAAATTAAATTTCAAATCCACATGTATCAAAATTATGCCATTGAATAAACAGACTATTGATACCTGGGAAGGGAATAATACTTTGCATTGGTACTATTAACTCAATAGTCTTAGCACCCTATAGAAGAATAAAGGATTTTAATTTTCCTTTACTGATTAATACCCAGAATAGATGTTTGAGTGTAGCACATTTGTCATGGCATTTCTACCAAAGAGAGTTTCAAGAAAAAAAAAAAAATCAATACTCTGGATAAATCTGGATTAAAGTGTACTGAAATGGACAATGAGGGACATTGCCTTCTTATGACCAAATTATTGGCAAAACTATTAAATCTTCTTAATAGATCTAAGTAAATAAATAAACAAACAAATAAATAAAATATGTTTACTAAATGCTTTAGAGTAGGAAAATTATCATTTAAATGGTAGAATGACTTGAACTTTACTAGTTTTAAGTCGCTAACATACATTATACCATTTATTCATATGCTTTCAATTATATATGTTTATATTCTTTAATTTATATAAGAAAGAAAAATGGATGTTAAAACATAAAATATTAGCTGTCACCATTCAACGGTGGAAATGATCATTTATTTCTGTAGCTTTATTTATATTTTCCATATTTTATGTATTAAAATATACATTTTTACATTAGAGAAAATTATTAACCTTTCTGAAAAATGTTCATGTTAGAGAAGAAATTTCATTAAATAAAAAATTAAATAGAATTTAAAGTTACAGTAAGACCTCAATTACATGTTCTCACTGTCAAATCTGTGGTATCTCCTTAACATTCCCAAGGATATAAATGCAAGATATAATGCTGTGTCTTTCATAGATTTACAGTTATCTTCACAAAAACCTTTGGTGGCAGCCACTATTGTTATATTACCAATTTATGGATGGAGCAACTGAGGCTTGAAGAGATTAAGTAAACACACACACACACACACACACACACACACACACACACATAATTATTGGCCCTAGGATTAAATCCAGAAATTGTTATTGGAGACCCTGCCTCCTACTATTTCACTGAATTTTACTGTCTAAACAAAAGAAAATTTGCTCCATGAAAGTTATTAGTGGTGATCATCACTTTTTTTCTTAATCCACTAATAGCATTGCTGACCCCACACTCATTTTAAAAACTCCTCATCATAAAACAAGCAGATGAAGCAGGATGTTCCTGTAAGAACTAAATGACTGTTACCTTCAAAGAACCTACATAAATTAGAATTAAGCAAAGACATATCAACTACCTAGGCTTAAATAAAAAATTTCAATTATCATTTATTTAAAAATAAACTAATTTACATTTAACAATAAAATGCTGGTGACTTATGATGTTGAACTAAATATTAAATATAAGTAAAAATAAGTCATTAAATTATTCACCATGAAAGCAAATAAATATAAATTACCAACACTTTGTTATAGTTGAAAAGAAAACATAAAGTATATAGTGCTATCATTTTCCAAACAACAAGACATACCAATTATTTCTGTGAGACTATTCTTTTCCCTAACATTGATTCTAGCATATATCTAGCATATAGATTTTATTTAAGGGCCATTAAGTAACATATAAGCAACTGCTCCAGTATTGCTTTGCAGAGGATAGATGGACAACATTTATGTTTCCCTACTGGAAGGAAGCATATAATTAAATCCATATGTACAGACAGCATTTACACAGTGGTCTTAAGTGTTACAAACTAGAAAAATCCAGATGATGTGGCAATAAAGAGATCGAGTTTAAATAACCTAGAAGAATATTTAACATATACTTTTGGTAATTATCTATTTATAATCAGAATTATGATGTATATGCTCTAAAAATTCCACCTCCCAGACCTAACCCTGTGAACAAGAGTTGCCATTGAACAAGTTTCTCAGTAGGACCCAAGTATCTCTCTAAAATAACAAATTTTTTGAGATTTTTGGGAGTGCGGATTATACTGAGTTAATAATTTTATTTTCTAACAGTTCATAAAGTGCTAATATTTCATGTTAATTAGAGAAAAAGTCATATTCTCAAAGCAAGGTATGCAGATGACATACTTGATATCAAGTTATAAAAATTTAACTTGCCAGAACTAATTTAGCAATTAAAAGAGAAACTCCATTTATTTCTACACAAGGGTGTGTATATTAGCCATCAAAAAATATATATATATCTATGGGGCACATGGGTGGCTCAGTCGTTAAGCATCTGCCTTCAGCTCAGTTCATGATCCCAGTGTCCTGGGATGGAGTCTCATATCGGGCTCCCTGCTCGTCAGAAAGCCTGCTTTCTCCCTCTGGGACTCCTCGTGCTTGTATTCCCTCTCTTGCTATGTCTCTCTCTGTCAAATAAATAAATAAAATCTTAAAAAAAAAATCTAAATCTGCATAAGCATATGGATAATCATTGCATTGATCTTCAAAAGTTGTGCTAAATATGGAAGAAATGTTGTGATCAGGAAATATGTTAGGACATGTTACCAGTCAGCTACCACAATTATAAAAGAATATAAGTGTGGTTTCTATGAAATGTATTCATAAGTCTAAATATTATAACTCTATTTTGCATATTTTGTATTAATATCTCCATTTCAAATACTAATAATATTTGAATGTCATGGCTACAAAGATCATGAAATAATCCTACTTTAACTATGAGAATTGAGTTCCTGAAAATGCAATGATAGCAAATGCTTTATTAAAGAAACTGAAACCCTATAGGAAATATAAAACTAAGTGTTTAAACTTTGCCAATAAGCCTGTGAAATCCGTTGCAAATATGTTGTTCTTTCATTAAAAAGAAAAGTCAGTGTTAACTGATGCTAGGGAATTGGAGGTCACCCCCAACTTTTCTCTTTATGCTGTTGTAGAAATAATGACACTTTAATGGACTAAATAAATACTGCCCAATAATTAACTTCAAATGAAGTTATGCAATGAGATGTGTTTGATTTGGAAACATGACTTAAAATTACCAATAAAGGACTTTCAGGTATCACTGAGGATGTAGAAAACTAGAAGTAACATCATCCCCATGTGTTCAACAACACCATCACCAGGAGAAACAACAACAAAGCTAGACAATCAGTAAATCTACAAATTTTCTTGATCCCATAAGAAACTAAGATCACAAACCAACCAACTAACCCAAAATCTATGGAAAGACAAGCAGCTTCAGGGGACTCAATAACTTAGGTCCATGAGACAGAAACCAGTGGACACCAGTAAGAACTCAGCTAAAATTCAGTCCTTTAGGTGGAGTATGAACTAGTGACAGAATACAGAACTCTTGGAAAGAAGTGTGCAGACACAAAGGGAGTCCACATCCACTTGCAGGCTATTCTGAAGGATCTCTGCAGGGGCTCAGGAAAAATATTGATGACAGTACTGAGAAAGCATTCCTTATGCTATAGACATAGCGGAGGTAACCAGCAGCCATCCAGAGAATCATCTTTGCTAACTGTATTACAGACTGAAAAGTTTAACCTACAGGGAGAAGGAGGATTAGAGGATCATTGAGAGCACTCTTCCCTACCTCCATCCCACCTGCCATCCCCCCAGTGCACACAAAACAAAATGTTGCCTAAGATTCAGCCTTAGAAAGAGAAAGGCCCTGGGGCACCTGGGTGGCACAGTGGGTTAAAACCTCTGCCTTTGGCTCGGGTCGTGATCTCAGGGTCCTGGGATGGAGCCCCACATCGGGCTCTCTGCTCAGTGGGGAGCCTGCCTCCCTCTCTCTTTCTGCCTGCTTCTCTGCCTACTTGTGATTGCTCTCTCTGTCAAATAAATAAAATCTTAAAAAAAAAAAAAGAGAAAGAGAAAGGTCCTGTCCAAGTATTACCCTTCCCAACATGAAGTCAGTAAGCACTGAGTAACAGGTGACAAATCTCACTTCAGGGAGAAGGGACAAGAACATGGAGAAAGACCCTCTCTGAGGAAGAGCACCAAAGGGATACCTAAAGCTGCCAATGGAGTAGACATTGAGGAACTATGGGGAAGAGACACACCTCTAACAAACCACCCTAAGCTTGGAGTACCACTAGGGAAATTTGCAACCTAGGGTGCACTGACATATCCAAGTCTGGAGTTGGTCTGGAGACAATTATTGTCACCTGGAGTTAAGATTCTTCTGGTAATCATAAACAAGACAGAATTAAAGTCTTTTGCACTTGATTATTTTTAGTATGAGAAGAACATAGTTGAGCAGTAAGGAAGTTGCTATGTTCTTGACCATAAACAAAGCAGGTGATATATTTTTCTTTTTTTTTTTAAAGATTTTTTATTTATTTATTAGAGAGAGAGACTGAGAATGAGAGGAGAGAAGGTCAGAGGGAGAAGCAGACTTCCCGCAGAGCCGGGAGTCCGATATGGGACTCGATCCCGGGACTTCGGGATCATGACCCGAGCCGAAGGCAGTCGCTTAACCAACTGAGCCACCCAGGCGCCCGATATATTTTTCTTAACAAATATTTAATTTTTGTGTGAACTACTACTGAACAAGAAGCCAGAATTAGTAATGCTAATGCCATTTTTCTCATACATGTTATTTCCTTAAAAATCTTAAAATGAGTATTACATTAAATAGTGTCAGTTTGTTGACTACTTTAAAAGCTGAAATAAAAATTAAAAATAAATTGTAGTTAAAAGGGGAATATTTATATATGCAGGTCACTATTCATTTTAGTGGATAACTGTACTTATAACAGAGTTTATCCATTTGTGCTGGCTTGACTAATATTCCAGATCATGAGCAATCTTCTTAGGGTTGACTGTTTTTTTTTGCTACCTCCTTATACACACTATCTGAGAGACAAAATGCATGTACAACAGTCTGCTAGCATCCTGGAGAATTGAGAAGAAAATCAGGCATAGGTGTAAAATACAAAAAAATCTCATTTAGACTAGTTTAGTTAATAGGACCCAGGTCACTCCCTTCTGTTTTATCATAAAATTAGTATTTATTGTCTTCCCTTGTGACCCACTTCCTACCATGAGGAACTCATAAAGTAGTGAGAAACACACACACACATACACACACACACAGGCACACCTAGCATCATCATCATACCATGTGGTAAAGCACTAAGGGAGAAATGTACAGCAATGTAGCTCTACAAATGCAGAGCATTTTGAAAGCATAAAAATCATGACAACTAATCCAGCTCTAGGTTGAAGGTAAAATAGGAAGAAGGTAGCTTATTTGAGAAGACTTCCTAAATGCCTGATGTGAGTTAAACCTTAAAAGTACATTCAGGACAAAAAAACCCACAAAAAACAAAACAAAAACAACCCCACCAATATTACTCAATTCTTACTTTTCTCAAGTTGATACTATATAAAGGGAAAGAAAGATGTGATTCACATGTGATTTCTTTTTTTGTTTTAAGATAGAGAGAGGTGGGGATGGGGCAGAGAGAGAGAGAATCTTAAGCAGGCTCCATACACAGAGTGGGCCCAAAGTGGGGCTTGATCTTACAACTCTGATATCATGACCTGAACTGAAATCAAGAGTCAGAAGCTTAAACAACTGAGTCACCCAGGCACTCCCCACATGTGATTTCTTAAGGATGGTTCATAAAAACAGAAAAATAATGCCCTTGTTTCTCACTTGATTTATGAACTTAGATTATAGCTTAGGATGGACACTAAACTGTAACTTGGGCATTAAAATAATTAAAATGAAAGAAAATATATCAATATTTTTCACACTTAGTAAAATGTGCCTTGTGAAACTTTTTATTCAGTTAAGTGTGTGTGCATGTATGTGTTTGTGTGTACATACTCTGGGTCCATAAAGTATTTCTTAATAAGTTTTATTTTAAAAGCTTAAAAACCATAATCTCAGTCTACCTTTGTTTTAAGCTTTGACATTGGAACAAATTTTGCTTTCTCTAGTAGAGGCTATTCTTTAAATCAGATATTTTAGACTTGGTAGCAGAGTAGTAAAATTAGAGATGAGGAATTTGGGGACATCCAACTTTATGGTCAAATTTGGTCTGAGGTTAATTATGCTTAGCAAGATTTTTTTTAATTCCCCAGATTCCAATGCAGTTTGTTAGGAATCATCAGCCAGTAATAAACAATCTCTTACGTATTTTACTACTGCTCCATATATATTCTCTCTCTCTCTCACTCTCTGTGTATATATATATTTTTGGGTTTTGGGTACTTCCCAAGCAGAAAAGTAGCTACAAGGAAACCAATATGTGGTGGTTCTGTATCAGATGCCTGTATGTTTTCATATTGTGATGATTGAATAGATCAAACTGAGGTCATTAAGGAAGTGATCTGTTGTATTCTTGATTTAAGAATTTCTTAAAACTTTTCCTCTCTATATTGGATCATGTTCACACATCATATGTACATTTGCTTTTCCCCAGAATAAAATATTTAATATCCCCAGTATAGAAAATAAAAGCAAAAAGATAAATCAACTCATTGACCCTACAGACAACAAAGAGAATAATATTATTATGGTTTATTGACTGGAACATATCCACTATTCTTATACTCACTGTAACCCTACAATAATGGGATTATTAATCCTATGTGAAAGATCAAAGACACCCAGATTTAGAAAGTTTAAATAATTGGTACTGCTTCGAGAACTTTTTTTTCTTAAAGATTTTATTTACTTATTTGACACAATGAGAGATAAAAAGAAAGAGTGTAAGCAGGGGGAGTGGCAGGGAGAGGGAGAGGGAGAAGCAGACTCCCCACAGAGCAGGGGAAGCCAGATGTGGAACTCAATCCCAGGTTCCTGGATCACTACCTGAGCCAAAGGCGGTTGCCCAACCAACCGAGTCACCCAGGCATCCCTGAGTCAAGAACTTTTTATGACACAGTAAAAGGATTCTAACTTAGATTGAGCTGAGTCCAGACCCCTGATGGCATGCTGTCTGTCTATTGATATTTGAATTTTGTTTTTTTTTTTTTTTAGAGGAAGGAGCAGGGGGGCAGAGAGAGAGGGAGAGAGAGAATCTTACGCAGGCTCCATGCTTAGCAAAGAGTCTGACATGGGGCTCGATCTCACAACCTTGAGATCATGACCAAAATCAAGAGTTGGATGAGCCATCCAAATGAACTTTCCTGGGGTCCCTTGATACTTGTATTTTTAAGTTAATTATTTATTTTAAATGGTATGTTTGTCATTAATATGTCTATTATTAAATAAAAGTGTTCATGATACCATATGAAATTATATTTTACCAGTTTTCATTTATACATAAAGGGAGAATAATGAAGTCTACTGTTCTTTATGTTTATATTTAATCAGAAAAATAAGTAATTAATTTACTTTAAGACTCAAATTGATGTAATAGACATACAATATTAGTTGTTTTGATATGGATTTTAGTTTGTGATTCCCATATTTTTCTATTTGTCATTACTAAAATGTACTCCTCCTCAACTTTGGTAATTCCATTGTATGATTTATAATTTATATTTGGAAGGTGCCTGGGTGGCTCAGTGGGTTAAAGCCTCTGCCTTCCGCTCAGGTCATGATCTCTGGGTCCTGGGATGGAGCCCCACATAGGGCTTTCTGCTCAGCAGGGAGCCTGCTTTCCCCTCTCTCTTTGCCTGCCTCTCTTCCTACTTGTGATTTCTTTCTCTCTGTCAAATAAATAAAGTGTGGCGCATGAATAATCAATCTTGTAACAGTGAAAAATTAAAATAAACATATTTGGGGAGAAAAAAATAAAATAAAATAAATTAAAATTAAAATTAAAAAAAAGAATTTATATTTGGGATAATAGTGTCAGTAGGCCATGATGCAATTAATATAGACCTGAAAATTAAGTGCATTTTTGAAACTGAGATTGAAATCAGACTCGCTTTTCATGTATCCATTATTATATTTCTAATAAAGCGTGTTTTTTATTGAATGATTATATAATATATATGTTATTTACATGAGTGGTATAGAAAATGAAACACCAGTTTAAACAAGATTGTTGACAAATGTACCAGTCCTAGGAATTTTGACTTGATTCTTATTTTCTAATTTTAATTTTTTACTCCCACTATAAGTTTTTATTTAGCTTAATCAGTTTCAGGCAAGCATGCTTTATATTTAGGAGTTCTTTGGTTTTTCATGCTCAGGGATTCTGAGAGTTTTAATCTGCTAGACCTGCTTCCCAGCTGTCAGACTATATATTAGAATCTGAGACTCCTCTTAGTTATTTACTAATGTCCTTGTACTTCTGTGTAAATTTAGAATTAGCTCTCTTGTTCTCCAGCTCTGTTCTATTATAGTTTCTGAAACATTCACTTATAACCATGGCTCTTACAGTGTCTAAGAATCACAAAAATCACAAATTTCTTGTAAACAGAGATTCTGCTATAGGGAGTCTTATATCAGAGTCATAAGTACGCATTTCAAAAATCTTCCAAGTCCTTTGATGCAGAAGGCCTTGGCTACTCTTTGAGAAGCATTATATAATCTCTTGCTCCCAAACACCACAGTGTAGGCCACTTCAGCCTCAGAAGCTGGTTCACAGTTCAGACCAGACCTCCCTGCTTGTTGCTTTTGGACCCAGCCTCCTTGCAAATCCCATGATTCTTTATTGAGCCCTAGTTGTGCCTCTTAACTAAGAATAGATGAATTAGGATAAGATGAAGCTATTTCCACTGTGTTCTGCTTTCCAAAATGCAGTAAAAACTAACAAAATAAAAGATAATCTTCCCATAATACACTTTTACCACTCTCTCTTTTTACTCAACATTTATTGAAGCAAGACAGGCAGTAGGAAGAAGAAATGCACCTCTACTTGGCATCTCTGAAACGTCTCCTAGATCCCTTTATTTATAATGCTTTAGGTAATCATGGAGAGTTCCCTAGACCCTTTTTTAGCAGTACAAGTCAATTTCACACATATTGAATACTGTTTACTTCTCTGTTTCTCTAAGTAAGCACTTGCACTATCAACCTGACTGAAGTTGACAGCAATTACTTTGTAAATGGACAAAAATGCTTTTGACAATTTCAAATATTCTCCATATAACTTTTAAACAATTATGCATAACTGTGCATTTTGTCACACAAACCTAGTATTATACTCATGATTTTATATTCACCAACTGCATAAACGTAATAGCACTATTTTAAATACACTGATACTACTGAAAACTAATTTTAAGGCTTAAAACAGAAAAAAAGTTATAATGGAAAGGTATGAAGATTTATGTTGGATACCTGTCTTTTCAGTTTCTTTCAATTAATCCAGCTTCATCATTTTGGATCCTGTTTCTTCAAACTGAAATAGAGTGTAGTTGAAAGTGCTAAATCACTATTAATAAAAATATCTTATTTGTTTCAGTGTGTTTTTATTTTTTCAGATTCTGCATTTGTTTTAACTTGCTAACAAAGATAGCATAATTAAGATCAGTGAGAAAATCAAGCTATATTACCTCATTTCACAGTACTGTGGGGGGGGTAAAGATCAGAATTCCAAAGTTTTTGCCAGATCTTATGTATGCTGAACAATCAGAACGAGAGTAGGTAAATATCTGTTTGCTAGAGTATATTAATTAATCATTAGCTATGTAAACAGTGTTTCTAAGCCAAAAATAAGATAGACACTCACATTTTCTTTACAAGAAAGAATGTGAGGGTTGTCTGGGTGGCTCACTTGGTTAAGCATTTGCCTTTGGCTCAGGTCATGATCCCATGGTTCTGGGATTGAGTCTTGCATCAAGCTTTCTGCTTGGAGGGGAGTCTGCTTCTCTTTCGCCCTCTCCCTCTGTGCATGTGCAAGCTCTATCTCCCTCAAATAAATAAATAAAATCACAGAAAAAAATTTAAAAAAAGAAAAGACATGAGAAATTTAATTCCCAAAGGTATTATCTTAAGGAATAGAAGATAAGCGAGAGAGGAAAAAGTAAAAAGGAGAAAGTCAGAGCAAGCCACCAGGACAACATGAAATAGAGACATTCACAGTGAAGGGAGTAGGTTCAGAGGCTCTGGTGTTCTCCAAATGTGTTATGGGAATTTAGACCATTTTCACTTCAATAAAAATGAAAACATAAACTGAAGAAGTAGGGATTTCTGGGCAACTGTTGATGTTGTGGATTTAATATCCACTTCCTATTTTACAGGGATCGAGTGCTGCTTAGGTAATATATTGTGTCTGAATCTATGTTGTACTCTATAAGATCAAGATCATACATAAGCATATTTATAAAGTTATTGAAAAAGCATAAAGGCTCATGTTTATAGAGTACGCAGAAAAAAAACCCTGGTAAATACGTTTCAATCACAAAACATATACTAATAAATTAAATTTAAAATCTAGTGTCTTATTTTCTTATTTTGTGATGTTAATAATTTTCTACATTAACTTAGAAAAAATGTCATATATATGTAAGAGTGAAAGTGCATAGAATAATTTACAAAGAACTAGCGGGAGTTCAAGGGGCTCTGATAAGCATTGTTTTATCTATAAATCCACAATGCTTTTTAAAAATCTCTAGATCACAGTGATAGCAAAACTAAAATAAATTAATTTTCAGTGACTTAAAACAAGACATCAATCTATTGTTGCTGCAATATTGATTGAATGTATGTCAGATTGGATGGACAGGTCATGTACCATGACTTGAAGTACAACTTTTGACAGGTCCATCATCTTAAAAAATAGATATTAATAGTTTTTGAAAGAGCCAAAATAAGTTTCAAACTCGTAGCATATTATTTTATTAATGCAAACTTTTAGAGTAAGTCATCTATCAATGGTAACACAATAAAAACGTCCTTCAAAAATTATAATAAACGTTCAGAAGAGAATGTTTAATATCATGAAAGAATTAAAGTGAAAGGACAGAAATTCTTAAGCAAATACTTTGGGTTCTTAGTACATTATTTGAGAACAAAAATAGAAGTGAAATTTATATAGAAAAATATCTAACAAGCACGATTAGGCAAGGTGTAGCTCACATATTTATTAGAGCTACAAATAGTAATTTTAAAAAATTAAAAAGATTTAAATTACTGTAAAGTTGATACAAATTTGTTCAAAATAGATGAGCTAAAAATTAAAGTCACAGATATATATAGTGTAGAGAAAATTATAACTTAGTTTACATTTACACATTCAAACATTTTATGTTATTTCTTGGTATCCTATGAATCTCACAATAATTTTATTGGTTTATTCTTTCAAATTGTAATTAATTTCCCCATTATGTATACATACAGACAGATAGATAGATTCATGTATAGAAACATACTCTTAACTTAAAAGTTAAGATTTTTAAATTCCCCATCTTGTCACTTCAGACTAATGAGCGATAATAACTCCAATGTGGGTATGGCATCGTCAAGATTGACAAGAAAAAGCTTATTATGGTGCTAGAAATGTTGATAAAATTGTTTTTATACCTTAAAGCATGTTCTAAATGTTTGACAATTATTTGAAGGAGAAATTACTCTTTATTAAAAATATATCCCACAAGTAAAGGATAAGCTTAAATATGAAAGTCTTCCATTGATCTTTCTAATAGAGTCTCAAACCCTAAGATTAAAGGATATGGAGAAAAGAATCACAGTACTTAAAGTAAACAGGCTATGTGGGAGAAACCAACAAGAAGCTCCTCTCAATCAAGTGTCTATTCTTACTTAAAGATGCTCCTGATCCAGCTCTAATAGCACCTCTCTTGGTTCCCACTGCACTTAATGAGAGGCGCAGGAAAGTGCAGTGACTGAATGTGGCCTCTGGAAATGGTTATCCTGGTCTCAACTCCTGATTTTAGCTCCATGGATTAAGCAAGATATTGAATTGTTATGTGCTTAATATGGTGTCTAAAATCAGATACTGACTTAAATTTTAGTATACACGTATTTAGAGCTAGACTTGCAGATTTGTAAATCTGCATGTTTTATTCATTTTTATATCTTCAGTGTTTGCACAATGTATAAACTATTTTTATTGATAGGCAAAAAAGAAAGCGACAGAAAGAGGTAGAGAGTGGGGGAGAACACCCAAGTTAAGTCAATTTCGGTTATAAAGATCTTCCTTCTGGGGGTGCCTGGGTGGCTCAGTGGGTTGGGGCCTCTGCCTTCGGCTCCGGGCGTGGTCTCAGGGTCCCGGGGCCGAGCCCCGCATAGGGCTCTCTGCTCAGTGGAGAGAGCCTGCTTCCCCCATCTCTCTCTGCCTCTCTGCCTACTTGTGATCTCTCTGTCAAATAAAATCTTTAAGAAAAAAAAAAGATCTTCCCTCTGGGTGATGAAAGGTTGACATAAAAATTGGGTTAGGAGATGATTTTGAGTAGTTTAGCATGAAAATAAACCTATGGACATTAAGACATTGAGGATTCATATCTTCAATTAGGATTCACATATTGACTTCTAGGGTCTTTGACTAGAGGGTTATGTCCTCTAGGGTCTATGACTAGAACACACGTTTTGATTCAGAGCTTGCCGTTAAGAAATTAAATAAATACATAAAACCAACACAGATTTATCTTTAGGGACCAAACTGACTTCAAAGTTTTAGATTTGCAAGAAAACAAGACGTGGAGAATTAAAGAGTTTCCAATAGGAAAAAACAAAAACAAAACACTAAAAACAGAAATTTCCCCCAAAACAGTTCTGTTTTCTTTTTCGAGAAAGAGAAAGAGAGAAGGACTACATGTAGGATGGGGTGTGATTGGGAAGGGCAAAGGGAGAGGGAGCTAGAGAGAAGCTTAAGCAAGCTCCATACCCAGCATGGGGCCTTTAAGAGGCTCTATTTGGGGCTCACTGTAATGACCCTTATATGACTTGAGCTAAAATCAAGAATCAGACACTTCACTGACTGAGCCAGCCAGATACCCCTTGAAAAGCAGTTCTTGAAAAGAGGACACATTTGAACCAGTTTGGACTTATCTCATTAAAAAAAAAAAAAAACTTTCAAGAATTTTATTGGAATTGTGGGAGAGTCTAGAGTTCTGGAAATGTGACAGAGTGGACTATATGGGATGCATTTTCAGGATGGAAAATTGTCCAGTTCAATCCAAAGGGACAGATCTCCTATAAAAAGTAAAAGTGTGACCTATTCAAATTTTATAGTGCTGTTTGAAATAGTTGAAGCAACTTGAAATTAACATGGAAGGTTATGGATCCTTTGAATATCAATAAAAACATGTTTATTTCTTTTCTTTGTTTTTTCCTTCTTTCCTTTTCCATTCATCCATTTATTCACTCAACAGGGAACATGAATTAAGGTTATATACAAGATACTATCCTAGATCCAGGATAAATAAAAATTAGGAAAGAAAAACAGGTCTTAAAGAACACAGTTTAGTAAAGTAGGAAAAATAATTATAATGAATTGTATAAATATAAACTGTACTAATGCAAAAGATGGATGGAATAATTGATTCATTCAAGGACAAGACAAGGAATTAGACAGTAAAGACCATATAGGAAGATTCTCAAGCCACCTGAAGGGAAAGGTAGAATTTCATAGCTAGAAAAATAAATGAGGGACATCTGGGTGGCTCAGTCAGTTAGTAACATGTACAACTCTTGATTTTGGCTCAGGTCATGATCTCAGGGTTGTGAGATGGAGCCCAGCATTATGCTCCATGCTGGGTGTGGAGCCTGCTTGGGATTCTCTTTTTCCCTCTCCCTCTGCTCCTCCTCCCTCCTAAAAAAAAAAATGAAATCATTTTAGCCATAGAAAATAGTATATTCTTTATAAAGTAGGCAAGAAACCACATAATGAAGGATAATGCTTACTCATTGACTTTTTTAAAAACCTTTAATACAAGTCTAATAAATCTGTTTTCTAAAGAGAGATAAGCTTTATTCTGACTTTCTTCTGGAATTGAATAGTAACTGATTACCTTGATATTGGCTGATTGCTTTTTGGATGGATCTATTTCAGATATCCCCCTGCTCTTAAGGTGCAAGTGCTTATTCCTAGGAAGGGGAAATTAATTTTAACATACGTCTCTTTCTCAAAGTTTGGAGTTTGAGGGGTTTTTTAACTAAACGCCCACACTGTAACAGCTTGTCCTCATTGATATGGCATTAAAGTACAACCTTGCCTCTAGTTTCCGAAATCTCAAATCAGCATTTTATCCCCTCAGATGCTCTTTTTCTACTGAGTAACTTAAAATTGTTCTTTTGGTATATACAACTCAGGGTTCAAAAGCCTTGAGGGATATTTGTATATAGATTTCTGTGCTCCTTCTCTGCAATTCTTTCCTCTGTTGGTTGTTTTTCTTAAATCACAGTCAATGGAATTAAACTGCAATCTCTCTCAGCAGGAGTAAAATTTTTGGTTTTTACTTGCCCTCCACTGTCCCACACCATGAGTTGGAGATAAAATCAAGGTGAGCATTAACATATCATGTTTCTTTTGTCAAATATGATAGCCCTTCAAGTCCTATGGGCTCATTTACACCTTCAAAGTGTGATTGTATGTAAATTATTTAGGTTATTTAGTTGTCTTTCTGCAAATGACTTAATCTATTAGCATGTTGGTAGGAGGTGGAAGAGGATGAGGTGTTCTTTCATCTGATTAAACTTGCTCTTAGGTGGGCAGTGTGAACCTGGATTAAGGTGTGAACTTCACAAATATTTCTGTCCTTCCTTCAATCACAATAGTGGCCCTGCCCTTTCCATGGGTAAAGATTATTTTTATTTTCCAAGTCCTTCTTTCAACTGCACTGAGTTTCCACCTCAGTGGAAACTGTTACCTGTTTCCTCAGGTAACAGTGTTGGAATCCATCCCTTAAAAACGAAGTCTTCTGTTAATTAAGAGATGGATATAGGGGCACCTGGGTAGCTCAGTTGGTTGAGTAACTGCCTTCGGCTCAGGTCATGATCCCGGAGTCCCGAGATCGAGTCCCACATCGGGCTCCCAGCTCCATGGGGAGTCCACTTCTCACTCTGACCTTCTCCCTTCTCATGCTCTCTCTCACTCTCTCTCTTTCCCAATAAATAAAATCTTTTTTTTTAAAAAAGAGATGGATATAGGTACATTTTAGGTATTGTGTTCCATTCCCGCTCCAGTCACAATAAGATTTCACTAGTACCCACAAGCAACAGGTTTTGAGAGGACTTTCTTCCTGGAGTCCTATTTTCTTTCTTTCTTTTTTTTTTCTTTTTTTTTTAATTTTTGTATTAGAGACAATGTAAATATATAAATAAGCCAGGGCAGATTTCAGCAATGGCTGCTGTTCCCCTCCTCCAGTGGGGTTCCTCAGGTAATCAAATGTTCTGGTCTTTTCCCTTCCCAAAGTTCTCTTTCTCTTTCCAAATTTTTGTTATAAGTTTGTTTTGCAACATGAGTTTCTAATGAATTCAAGAAAAGTTAATTACCCTGCTGCTCCCAGTCTTTATTCCTGTACTTAACCTTTAGAACTTAGTACTAAATATACTTTAAAAAAATCCAAAGAAAAGAAAAAATAAGGAAACATGATTCTTATGTCTGCATTGTGCGTTAATTCCCAAATTTTCTGTATCTTCCCCTAAAAAAAAAATTTCTCTCTCATGCTCCATGCTCTTGACTATGGCTTTGATTTGCACTATTGATGGGTTTTCTCGGACATTAAATCATTACCATTAATAATTCTGATAAATTTATTGATTACATAAGTGAAATACCTTCCAACAAGTCAAACTTATGTAATTGAGAGTATCTAATACTTATTTATTTATCTATTTTACTAATATAATAAATAGCTATATTATGATGAAGCTTTGTAGAGATTCTCAAATGGCTATTTTAAGAGGGCTTTATCCACAGAAGAAAAAAAGTTAATAATATTCAAAATTAATAAATGCCTAAAGATTTATAAGGTATGATTTTCACCAGATCATTTTTATGAGAACAAAAATATGGGATAAGTATATTAATGATAGTAAAATATATTAAAAATGCAAATAAGAATACGTGTTAAAATTAAGCCATCAATTTAAATCATCAAATATATTGAGTATATACAAAATCAATAAGGAGTTTAAATAGGACTAACTTGTATAATTGAAAGAAATATATCAATATAAGTGCAACTGTAAGTGAAGCTCAGCTAAACCTGGGTAAATAATAAAATAAGTGAATTTATTTTGAAAATCCCCCTGCCCTAATTTGTTCATTCCTACAGACCATTAGATTGGCCTAGCCTACTGAGTTGTGTAACTATTTTATCTCCAGTACCAAGCTCAGTGTGTAGCATAAAAACTGGTGCTTAGGGACGCCTGGATGGCTCAGTGGGTTAATGTCTCTGCCCTCGGCTCAGGTCATGATCTCGGGGTCCTGGGATCGAGCCCCACATTGGGCTCTCTGGTCAGCAGGGAGCCTGCTTCCCCCTCTCTCTCTGCCTGCCTCTCTGCCTACTTGTGATCTCTCTCTCTATAAAATAAATAAAATATTTAAAAAAACTGGTGCTTAATCTATATTTGGTAAATAATTAGATGAAGGACATCATGCTATTATGGTTTTACTATCATTTGATTCTGTAGTGTACCATCTAAATAAGTCTGAATAAATTATGTTTACTTACACATTTTTGATCCATCAGGTTTCTTTATGCCACTAAAACTTAAATTTTTTCTATCTCATTTCTATTTTAGCTTTATTTTAGAAAATAAGGCCAATTAATTGAAGATATCTATAATTAAAATGATTTTAATATGCCAATTTTTCAAAAAAGGCCAAAGACCATATGGTATATATATTTGTATTCCCAAAGAAATTTGTTTCAGAGTGGGAAATGGGATGAAAATGGATATAAGTTGATTTTCTAGTTCCATGGACAATAATACATGAGCTATTGGCTGCGTTCTAACATTTAAATATTTTTTAAAGATTTTTTTTTATTTAATAAAAAGTGAAACAGAGAGCACAAGCAAGGCAGAGGGAGAGTGAGAAGTGGACTCTCCACTGAGCCCAATGTGTCGTCTTTTTTATGAGACCCTGGGACCATGACCTGAGCAGAAGGCAGACACTTAAAAAACTGAGTCCCCAGGTGAATTGGCTGCTTTCTAATCCACCAGTGTTGCCTGCCTACATTTCTACTTTTTTTCAAAACTGAGATTGGTCGGTTCTCTCACTGATTATTTTTTTTAAAGATTCTATTTATTTATTTATTTAATTTATTTGACAGAGAGAGAGAGATCACAAGTAGGCAGAGAGGCAGGCAGAAAGAGAGAGAGGGAAGCAGGCTCCCCACTGAGCAGAGAGCCCAATGCGGATGGTAGTAATTTCACTTAAGCACTCTAAAAATATATATATTGACCAAAAAATAAACTTCTTCAGGAAAATGAATTTCAGTATATCTAAATGATTTTAAATGTTCATAGCTATTCAACTTGTCTAACTTTACAAGTTCTGAGCAGAATTTTTATTCTGCAATTCAATAATCTTATAACAAAGGCAGTAATTATCTGAGTTATTATTGCACTCATGAAGCAAACTACACAAATAAATATAAATGTGAAATGATCTTCAGATAAATTATAATCTCTTTGATTGTATCTTCTTATTTTTCTTAAATCTCAGAGTAGTGGCACAGGCAGGTTATTAATAAATCATTGTGTGGCAATTAAAGGTGATTATAATAACTACTCATGCTAATAAACATTAAAGGTGAGATAAATCAAATAGTCAGGAGAAAGGTTAAATGCCTCTTGAAATACAAAATATATTTATCTGCACGGTCCTTGTAAATGTTCTATCATTTCTTCTCTGACAAAAGAATAAACTATCAAATTAAAATAAATTCTTCAAAAAGTAGCATTCAAGACCCCACTCTAAATTTTTAAGTTACCTGAACCCAACTATATAAACTCAGTTTGGGAGGAAACAGGTACATAGTTGTTTATGGAAATGGCTACACACACATACATGCATCATACATAGTCGTTTATGGTAATGGCTACACACAAATACATGCATCTTGATAATATCTTACAAATACGTTCTGGACATTGTCTTAGGCATTCTATATGTTTAATTCACACTGTAAATTTCTATATTAGGTATATTAATATATTTCCATTTCTCATATAAAGAAACTGAGATACAGGAGGGTAATTTTACATAGAAATAAATTTTTAAAAAAGATTTTAGTCCACCTAATCTGGCTCTCATTTCAAACTCTAAGTTACTTTCAATGCTATGTTGGAGACCAAAGACAGCCCCATGGGGTATCTTTTGTGCCCTCACTCTCCACCATAACTCCTTAACCTTACATAGGGAACATGATATGAACTAGATGTCAGGTAGAATTTTACTAATTAAAAGAAAAACTCTTCATTAAATCAAAATGTTATACATGAATAGTAAGTTCTTTCAACGCATAAGTGAAATGCTCCTAAATTTATTTCTGTGGCAGAGTAACTCTCACTCTATTTTATTCAATTCATTTCTTAGTTGCACAGTGGGCTTTATTAAAGAAACCTCAAATTCCTTCTTTAAGAGAAAATTAACAAACATTCTCAAGTAAAATAGTAAAATTTAAACTACAATAGTGAAGTAATAGTAAAAACAGCCACGATAATAACTTGGTATTATCTATATATAGATAATATATATCTATATTATATATAACTATAGCTGGTAAGTGTAGCAGATGATGGTAGTGTCCAGTAAATCTCTTTATTTTTACCACTTTGAAGCACACAGCCCAAAATCATTCCACGAGGACATGTTTTTCTTTGCCGACAGTATTTTTCTAGCCATTGAAATATATTTTTCTTTCTGTACTCCAGGCCAGAGAATGGGGGAATCAATGCTACCTGAGAGAGGCCTCATCTAACTAATGGAAATTGGTGTACAAACTCCAACTCTCTCAATTTGCAGACAGGGTAGACCTACACAAGGTTCCTATCACCCACAGTAATATTTAGCTCAATACTGAACTCAACATTGCTTCCTTCCATCCCATTTGTCTTTCTCACTCCCTTATCCTCTACCTTTCACCTTCCAAGTTAATTGTTTGCACTTGAATCATTATCTCAGAAACAACTTCTGAAGAAGTTTGTATTATCATGTTTAGGTTAGTCTGAAAAACTGTACAAACATTCAGCGTAGATTTGGATTATGAGATTTACATGGAATAGTAGGTTCCACCTGTTTCTAATAATCTGGATAGATCTATAAATTTAAAAACATGAAGTATATTTAATATGCTAAATGCCTCAATTCAAAACCTTACCCTGACATTGCAAGAATAATTCCCACAACACATAAAATAAATTATTTTAATTTCTTTCTTTTAAACAATAATTTTGGAAGTAGTCATTTTCTTTAATTAAAACCTTACCAACTTGCTTATATTATTGTTTCAAAGCTTTTTGTGAAGAACTTAGTAATGTGTGTTCAGTGATATTTCATTCACCTCTATGGTTTGTTGTTTTGTGATTTACAGCATTTTTAAGATTATTTACTAAAAATGGCAAAAAATATGACTTATTGGTAATCAGAGAAATCCAAGGTACCCAATATTCTCATCTTAATTCATCATAATACCAATGGACAATCCAGGAACTGAGATTAATTTAGTAAAAGCAAGATTCAGTGATTCCTTCACTAGAGATATATTATTGCTCAGGTAATCAAAATTTTTGCATTTTCCACTATAGTGGCATTAAATAATTTATGTTCAAAATCTTTAAAATGCACTCACTTCAATGACAAGATAAAAAATATGTCAAGCATTCAGAAGAAATATATAATACATATTTATATAGACATACATACAAATATGTGTATTTTTTTAACAGGCATTTGTGTTAGAGTTTATTGTTTTTTATTTTTTAAGATTTTATTTATTTATTTATTTGACAGAGAGAGACTCAGTGAGACAGGGAACACCAGCAGAGGGAGTGAGAGAGGGTGAAGCAGGCTTCCCCCTTAGCAGGGAGCCCAATGTGGGGCTCAATCCCAGGACCCTCGGATCACGACCTGAGCCAAAGGCAGACACTTAACTGACTCAGCCACCCAGGTGCCCCAAGAGTTTATTTTTTAAAGAAATTTTGGGTTTATTATTTTAAAATTGCTCAGAAAACACAGAGACTTCTCATACAGCCCCTGCCCCCCACTCCACATACGATTTTTCTTCTTAACATCTTGCATTAATGTAGTATATTTGTTACAGTTGATGAACCAATACAGTATTACTAATTGAAATGTACAGTTTACATTAAGAGGACCTGTTTGTGCTCTACACAAACATGTGTGGGTTCAGAGAAATACATTATGTCATATGTATCCACCATTACAGTATCACACAGAATACTGTTACTGCCCCACATATTCCCTGTGCTCCATCTATGTATTTATTATTATTTTTTAATGAAGGAAATTCTAATTCAAGTTCTCTATATCCAAGGAGTTTTGTTAGAGTGATCATAAATAGTAAGAGCAGGTCAAATGATCTAACAACAGCAAAGCAGAAATTTATTGTTGCAGGGTCCTGTATCATCAAATCAACCCAGTTTTCTAAAAGGAAAGAAAATGAAACTGTGGCAATTTGCTTCATTTCAGGAAATAGCTTCCTGAAAGAAGGAATATGAGTACTGTATGTAGAACATTCCAAAACATTTATAAATTCAGCTATAAGTAGGAAAGAAAAGTCCTCTTTATCTCAAAAGGAGTGAAATTACACCTTGATGAAGCATTACAAAGTATGTCTACATAATGAGATTCTATGGCCAGATGCTCAAATACTTGCTGACTCAGGAGAAGGTTTATTTATTGCAGGCTTTTTCACAAGCTTTATTTATTTTTATTAAAAATTTTATTTATTTGTCAGAGACAGAGTGCGAGAAAGCACACAACCAAGGGGAGCAAGGAGCAGCAAGCTGAGGGAGAAGCAAGGTCCCTGCTCAACAACAAGAGACTCCATCCCAGGATCCTGGGATCATGACCTGATCCAAAGCACAAGCTTTACTGACTGAGCCACCCAGGAGTCTCTCACAAGCTTTAATAATACAATTTTCACCATCACTGTCCAAAAGATTGCTGGTATATGCAGCAATTCCCAACCAAGATTTTCCTACTGTTCTTTGTTTCATAGGATTAGTGTTTCAGAGGACACACTTAAAAAACACTGCAATTTAGTCCTTAGCTCTGCTATGCATTTCTATGACCTCTGCTCTTCTCCACACATAATACAAGACAAGGACTATCATAAAATAAATATTTACCCTGTGAGACACTAGATGGTTTATACATATAATCTGCTGAATCCTTATACAGGCCTCAAAAATAACTACTGTAATTTATTTTCTAAACCAGAATATTCAGGCTAGAAGTATTGCTTAACTTGTCCAAAACACACACACACACACACACACACACACACACACACACACACAATGTGCTTTTTTTATTGTGGTAAAACCAATATAACATAAAATTTAATTCTAATTCTAATAAAATTCTAACCTTTTTAAGTGTACACTTCACTGGTGTTAATACATTTACAAGATTGTGTAAACATCATCACTATTTCCAGAATGTTTTCATCATTGCAGACAGAATCTCCATCATTATTAAACAGTGGAGTTCCATTCCTTCTTTCCAACCAGACCCTGGTAACTTCTATTTTACTTTGTCTCTATGAATTTGCATATTTTAGGTAATTAATATAATTGAAAACATAAATATTTGTCCTTTTGTGTCTGGCTTATGCCACTTAGCATGAAGTTTTCAAGATTCATCCATGTATCAGAATTTCACTTATGTTTATGTCCAAATAATATTCCACTATATCTATATACACATTGTAGAAAGCCCAAGGGGCTTTGTCCAGTTTATTGCTTTCTGATTGGGTAGTGTGATAGAAATGGACATAATATATAAACACAGGATAAAATGGAAAAAATATCTATATTGTATCCAAAGCATAAAAATGCATAGTCTAAAATAGATTAATTTTTATAGCTACATATTAATTTCATTCTTATTGTAAAATTTCTTTAAGTAAATACCTTGCAACTATAACAGTTATTTTTCCTGTTGAACTATGATGACTTTCACATAAAAATTAAAATTAATAAATAATAGTATAAGAAAAGTTGAAATCTATATCACAAAATCTATAAGAAAATGAAATGTGTCTGATGCACTATAATATCTCTATTCATAGCAAAACTAGGCACACAGTTGGCTCAAAAAATATCTTGAATGGATACATGAATTCTGGATATTTCTGTTTACTTGATATAATTACAAATGTACAGAAAAGATATGAGAATAGTACAAGTCCTATCTACACTTAACTAGATAAGCAATTAATAAGCTGCCCCATTTATTTTGCAATCTGGCTTTTTCTGCTTTTCTCTCTTGTCTTTCTCCAAACTCTTTCTAAACCATTTGATCAAAAGGACAACATTCTGTCCTTCTATTCCAAACACTTCAATGTGTATTTTGAAGAACAGAGAGGTTCTCTTTCATAACTGAAGTACAATGATAAAAATCAGAGATTTACAATTGATACTGTATTCTTCTCTAATCCACCTTGGACAATCAAATTTCACTATTTTCTCAATAATGTTCAGATCAAATATATTTTTCCAGTTCACAATCCAATTTAGAATCCCACATTGCTTTAAAATATTGTGTTTCTTTAGTATCCTTCAATCTGGCACATTTTCTCAGCATATCTTTGTCTTCCATGACCTTTAAATTTTGAAAAATACAGGCCAATTGGTTTGGCATATACATTTCAAATCTGATTGGCTTCTTGTTTCCTCATTACATTCAAAATGTATATTTTTGTCCATCATTCTATAGTCCATCATTATCATTGCTGCCTTACTTATGCACTTAAGTTCTTATATTCTCTTTTCTTCTCTTTCTTCTGGAAAAACTCCAATCTTAATTAAAAAGGCCTTTCTGACTATTCATGCCATTACTTGTACAACTGAACATGGCTTGGAAAATAATTCATAAACTATATTAAAATAGAGAAATAGATTTTCTAGACCTGCAAAAGCCAATATGTTAGTCACTAGCTACATATGGGAACTGATCACTAGAAATGTGCCTGGATGGACTACAGAGATATAGTTTAAATTCTTATTTAATTTTAATTGCTTTACATTTGAATTTTAAAACCAATTCTCAATTCAGTTACTTGAAAAATTTTATGTATGCATCAAACAACTCAACTATATAAATCTAGTTTTTCAACCATGAACTTTATTAAATATAAATTGAATTTTCTCATTAAAATTTAACATTTGAATTGAAGTATGCTATCAGTATAAAATACACACCAGATTTGGAAGACAATATAAAAAACAAGGCCTGTACAATATTTCATTGATTTATTTATACTGGCTACATGTTGAAATGAATATATCTTATATAAATCAAGGTAAATGAAATATATCATAAAACTAATCACATTATTTGTTTTTGTTTTTAAATATTAGTTCCAGAAAATATTAAATTGTCCATGTGGTTTACACAGAATTTCTATCCGACAACACTGCTCTAAATTCTATAACCATGATTATAGTGCACAGAAAATACTGGTGAGAACTTTGTTGGAAGTGTGCAAAGGATGCTGAGGACATGCACAAGGGAAAACTAACTCAGAGTAATAGCCAGAAATCGCTACAATTGACATTGACTTGAGAACACAACTATGGACAGGTAAAGATAAAAGGATTATGTGATAGGGTCTTCATTCATTCAATAAGTATTTTCAGTTTATATTCCAGGGATACTGACTATTATTACAATTGCATATTTGGCATTTTGTATATATTGTGCTTTTAAAACACATTTAGTATCTGCCCCCTCCTCTTCCACCATTAAAACACAAGCCCAAGCCACCACCACCTCTTCTCTATTGGATAATGTCTATTATGTTTCAATTTGTCTCTTTGCTTTGTCTCTACAATGTTCTTCCCATCACCACCACCACCACCACCACCACCACCACACATGTGCACACACACACACGGTTTATTTTTAACAATGAAACTGGAGCAAGACATTAAAAACATAATACAAAAAAACCTCGCCATAGACCTCAAAACTCTCTAGTGGCTTCCTATGTCCTTCAGAATAAACTAAAATTTCTTATGACAACCTGCAAAATCATCCAAGATCTAGGCATCTGGCTACTGAATTATATGAACTCAGAAGCTAACACTCTTCCCCACTGTCACTTACAACCAGAAGCTTTGGTCCTTGTTCTTTTTTCTCTGGACTGGTCTTCCCACACATCTGTTTTTCTCAGTCTTTACTTCCATCTGGTTCCTGCCAAAATGTCCACCTTATTAAAAGAGCCTTTCTTGACACTCTATTTAAAATAGCAACTCATGGGGCACCTGGGTGGCTCAGTCAGTTAAGCATCTGCTTTCAGCTCAGGTCATGATCTCCTGGTCTGAGATCAAGCCCTGCATCAGGCTCCCTGCTCAGTGGGGAGTCTGCTTCTCCTCCTTCTCCTTCCCCCTCTGCTCCTACCTCCTAGCCCCCTACTCATGTCTCTCTCTCTCAAATACATAAATTAAAAGCTCTAAAAAAATAGCAACTCATCCTTTACTTCAAATTCCTTACTATATTTGATCAATATTTCGTATTGTACATATTTATTACATATTTGATTGTATATGGCCCCCCACTTTTGCAAGTATGTCTTTGAAGGTAGTGAATTTTGTCTTTTGTACTAGAAGAGGACTAGAAGAGGACTTGTTATATACCTGGCAGGCAGTAACTATTTTGAAATAATAATTTTTCAAAAGCTGGAAGAAAGTCAGGTATCATGGCAAAAATGCTTAGGTGATAGCAGTCAGTAAGCAAACTGGTACTGTCAGCATTGTATTAAGATGGCAAGATTACAAATGTAGTCATAGTAGTTCTAATGTTTATTAACATAAATGCATATTTGTTTTTTCAGGTCCCTTGATGCTCAGGTTGTCTTTATTAAAAATTTCTAAAAATTAATAAAAATTGCATTTTGGTGGTATAGTTAAAAGAATTAAAGGTCATTAGAGTGAAAGAAAATAAATGAAATTTAATTTGAAATGCCAAATGATGAAAGTGACAAAAATGTAAAAACATTTTGTATCTCGGTTCAAAACCTTAGGCACTAATATTCAGATAGAATGTTTACATATGTAATAGTTCATATATAAATAGAAAGGTTATCTTATTTTTTTAAAAAATTGGAATATTTTAAAATTTTATTCTAACAAAGGTTTTTCCAAAGTGTAGAGTTGTTTTCATAAACAGAAAGCATAATCTTTTTAAGAAACAGAAGACAAGCTGAAGTTTATGCCTAGCTTGAATAAAGAAAGAAGGGGATAGAATAAGTGGGCTATGAGGAGATCATGAAAGGAAAGTAAACCCAGAAAAAAGAAGCCCAGTCAAACTATTATAAAGCAGTCATGGCATGATTTAACTTCAACATTTTATTAAAGTGTTTTAAATATATGTATGTGTATGTGTGTGTATACAGTTTAAAGAATACTTATACTGAACATATTCATAAAACTACTACTAAAAAAAGAGCTATATTAGCATTCCAGTACCTTCTCTTTTTTCTTTTTTTCTTTTCTTTTCTTTGTTTTTTTTTTTTATTTTAAGATTTTATTTATTTATTTGACAGAGACTGAGTGAGTACAAGTAGGCAGAGAGGCAGGCAGAGGGAGAGGGAAAAACAGGCTCCCCACCGAACAGAAAACCTGATGTGGGGCTTGATTACAGGACCCTGGGATCATGACCTGAGCCGCTTAACCAACTGAGCCACCCAGCTGCCCCACAGTACCTTCTCTTTTGTGTTTCATTCTAACCACCTTCCCCACCTCCAAGAGTAAACAGTACCTTGACTTCCAATAGCATAGATCAGTTTTGCCCATATTTATATTTCATAAAAATTGGATTAGTACATACTTTATTGAGTCTTGCTTCTTTCATTCAAGATTTTACTTCTGAGATTTAGTATAATGTTGCTGCTTAGTATCACATCCTTTCAATATACCATAATTCATCCATCAACCACTGATAAATATCTGGATAGTTTTCAGTTTTTAGTTACTGCAGATAGGGGTGTTATAAACATTCTAGTACATATTTATAAGTGTTCACGTAGTCTGGGTGTGCATGTGTGTGTGTATACAGTTATTCCTTGAACAACACAGACCTGAACTGTGCAGGTCCTCTTACATGGGAATTTTTTTTCCAATAAATACAGTACAATAATGTAAATGTATTTTCTCTTCCTTATGATTTTCCTAATAAAGTTTTCTTTCCACTAGCTTAATTTATTTTAAAAATAAAGTAAATAGTACATATGATATACAAAATATATGTTAATTGACTATTTATGTCATTGGTAAGGCTTCCAGTGAATAGTAGGCTATTAATCAAAAGTATCACACAATTTTCGAATGTACCGGGCCCAAAGCCCCTAACTCACCTATCATTCAACAGTTTACTGTCCATATATTAACATATATTATATATGTATATATAAAATATATAAATATGCACACACACATTAAGGCATAATACCAGGATTGTATATTCTATAAGACAAATATATATCCTATTGATAGTAGTTTATAGCATAGTAGAATCAACATAAGAATTAAACGGACTCACTTAGAAGAGTCTCTGGCAAATGTTTAATAAGTGTTAGTTAGTGGGGGTCGTTGTATTGTCAAATTACCAGAATAGCTGTCATTTAGTAACATAGCAAAGAGATTAAATATTTATATTCTAGGCATGAATAGGCCTGCATCAGAAACTTTGCTGTGTCACTTTCAAACTGAGTGGTTTTTAGGTATGTTATAAAATGTTCAAAACATAGGTAGTTGTAAATGTTTAAGGAGAAAGTAAATATAGGGGCGCCTGGGTGGCTCAGTCAGTTAATATCGCTTCCAAGTCTTGATTTCAGCTCAGGTCATGAGATCAAGCCCTGTGACAGGCATCAGGCTGGGTGCTAGGTATGTGGCCTGGTCTGCTTAAGATTCTTTCTCTCCCTCCCCCTCTGCCTCTCCCCTCAAATCTGCTTCTGTGTGAGCTCTCTCTCTAAAATTAAAAAAATAATAATAAAGTAAATATAGACTTAGCACAGCACCAAGTGCAATTAATAATGTTTATAGATATTAGTATATTATGTAATTAATAGAGCTGTTAATACCATCCATTGTCCTTTACTTAACATCATGTCTTTGTAATGCACCATATGAATTTAAACAAAGGCGATGCTTAATATCTTAGCTTTTTCCCTGGATACAGAGATGTGTTGCCCAAGAAACCAACTATCTCCTAGCAACTTCATGTTTCAATTCTCTTTTAACTTGGAAGTTTTTCAGATGCAACGGTGGATCTTTCTAAAGTTCTGGATCAGCTCATAAGATCTAGGTAACAGAGAGTTAATATAAAATTACTAAACAACAATCTTCTCTCTTTGACTTTAAAAAGCATGAAAGATAAGGTTGCTTATCATGCTAAAATTAATGCTGAGTGTGTCTGAAAGTAGAGACTCAAAACACTCATCGTTACTAAGAAGTACATCACAGGGCTTATACGCTAATTAAAATTCTGCCTAAACTTATATTTCAAATACTATATTTAAACTAAATTTACTTGAAATGAGAAGACATAATTCTTTGTTTAACTAAAGCTCACTGTTGCATTTTCTTAAAGAAAAATCCATAATGTGATGTTCTTTAAAATAAATCCCTGGATTTTATTAAGGTAGTAAAAATACCAGCATATGTGACAGTAGATTTTCTAAGACAAAAGGATTTTTTCTCTCATACACTAATAAAAAATGAGGTATACATATTTCTGGAAGGACTTTGTGTTGGAAAAAAAAATCACACCTTCTAGAGTATATCTTATTTATATACCTGCCAAATCTTTCCACCAGTTTTCTGTCTGACAGAAATGCAGCTATGCCTGGATAAGGTTGATTTTTAATTAAACACTCTGTGCCCCAAGTAAAAAATGAGGTAATAGCAGCATATTCATATGAAGATATCAGAGTTATATTTCTAAAATCTGCTACTGATGATGAGTTTGTCTGTGTTATTCATGTCCACAGAGGTTAAGAAACAGATATTACAATACATATAGGCACAGATATTCTATATTAATAATGACTTTCAAAAGTACATAAGACATTTTAAAATGTCATATTTAAGCTAGCAATTCAAGCATGTATTTCAAAGTCCCTGCCTATTAGTTTTACTTTAATTGATTTAACCCTATTTAAAGATTTAATTACATAGAATGAAAGAATACTTCCATGTTTTAGGAGACATACAGTATATGTGTCATAATCTTTTCTAATTAATCCCTTGAGAATGGATCTATTTTTAAAAGTGTAATGCCTGTCTATTAATCATCATTTTTCCAATGTTAATGAAAAAATCTATAGTGCATATTTCCTCCTTACAATAATACCCAGTACTATTAAATAATACTATATTTCTTTAATAATAAAACCTATTTTTAAATCAGTTCATGACAAACAAAAATATCACAAAATAAAATATTTCTTACTTCATTAAAAATGATAATAAGACTTACCGCCAACTTTATAAACAAATTTGGAAGTTGAATGAATATAACCAGCAAGATGCCTGCATATAAGTGAGGTCCTCTACACTACATAATTCAATCCTCATGGTCTTGGATCCTACTTACTGTGTACAGTAGATTTGAGAAGTCATTATATCTAAGGCTAAACTTTTCTATTTCTATGGCTCAGAGCTTCTCTCTTAGAAAAATCTACTTTGTTATCTTTCCATTGCAATTCATCCCATTTAACTTCAGAAAAAGCAAAGCCAGAATATCTCTTCCACTTTCCCTCCTTTTCCTATTTCCTTCCTTCTTTCTTTCCTTTCTTTTTTTCACTTCTGTGATTCTCATAGAAGTTAAGGATGTCTTGCAGGATGTGTCAAATGTAGACCTAATTCCTTTACAAGGAACTGTGAGGGGAAGGACCCCCAAACATATTCTATTGGGTAATTTGTTTAAGCCAAATCAGAAGCATGCACACTGGACAAAGGCTCTGGCTAATTTATTCACCAGTGAGTTAGGTCGTTGCTTTGATGGCAATCTTTAAGAGAGGCATACATTTAGCGATAGTTTTAGTCCTTTGTTCTTGCGGCATGTCCTATTTTATTCAGCAGTATTATTATTAGGAAAGGCAATACTAACTTCAACACCTTCCATATAATTTCTGTTTCCTATTCTCCTCTGTGTATGGGCAAATCTGTTCTTCTGGACTCACTTTCTTGGGCTACAGAGTTATGTTTATCCCCCTAAAAGATGCTAAACTCAGCACTTATATCTCAGAAGAAATTATGTCCAGGAACTCAAATTTGAATTAATCCTTTAAAGGTTTCACACAGGTGATTCTAATGGTATCATATGAAACCAACGCATTAGATGTACAGATTCCAAATGACTTTCTGGAATTTCGCTTCCAAAGAAGAATTAAAAATCTAAATCGGCATCCCACTGCACACACATTATCACCATCATCTTCATTAGTCAACTACTTTTTTAATATAAAACCTTGGTATATGCTTTTTGATTAGAAACAGTGCTAATAACTTACATATTGTTGGAATGAACATCTAAGAAATAAGTTGTGCTATTTATTAATAAAAAGTTTCAGAACCCTCTCCATAGTTTGGCACTAATACAGTATCTTATTTTTCTGCATGATATTGAGATAAGGAAGGTATGTTGCAATTGCGTTTGTTTAGCTTATGTATGTTTGCATTATAATAGAATATGGCAAAAAGAAAAAATAACTAGAGTGGAAAAGATAAGACAAGGCATCTAATCTGGAGCAATGTAATTTGAAAAAACTGTCTTGATATTTTAAATATGATTTCTACTTTGAAAACAAAAAAAGCAAAAAAAACCCCACAAAAATATATGGTGTTTTCATAATACAAAATATTGAAAGTAAAACACCATGAAATCATCTTGACTAGTGAGGAAAACAAAATATAATGACTTGTGATACTTTAAATGGAGGGAATGTTTTTTCTAGTTTGCAAAACACAGAAACATGTTCTTATTAGTTTGAAGTTTTATTTCCCCAGCTTCGTATCCAGCCATCAGTAGGATATTACCAGGCCCTTCCCTTCCCTTCCCTTCCCTTCCCTTCCCTTCCCTTCCCTTCCCATCTCTCTCTCTCTCCTCCTTCCTTTCTTCCTCTCTCTCAACTTTCTTTCTTTCTCTTTCTTTTTCTTTCTTTCTTTTTCTTTCTTTCTTTCTTTCTTTCTTTCTTTCTTTCTTTCTTTCTTTCTTTCTCTCTCTCTCTCTCTTTCTCTCCCTCTTCCGTCCTTCCTTTTTCCTTCTTTCCTTTCCCATCCTTCCTTCCTTCCTTCCTTGCTTCCTTCCTTCCTTCCTTTTTCTTTCTTTCTTTCTCCACTGATTCAGTGAGTCATCATGAAGCTCCTCCATCCATACAGACAGCACTGAGAAGAAGAGCTACGAGGAGAAATTGGCATTATCCTTCCTCATCCAAGCTGAGTTGTCACATAAAAAGGAAAATTAAAACTAAAGTATATTTAGAATTACAGTTAAGACAACAGATCTCTCATTCAAAGCACAATGACAAAATAAACTATTTCAGAAGAGAGATTACCTGAACTTTTAAGGGCCTGATAATGTATGACTAATTAATTCCTCTCTGACAATATATTGCTTCATGTAGGCATTGCCTTAATTTGTCAAAGCCATACATAATCTGAATGTGTCCATACTTTAAAAACTTTCTCACGGATATAACTTCACATTTTTTCCCCAAAGACAACTTTCCTGCTTATTATTTGCATAGATTAGAAAACAAAATCAGTAGTTTATCTGGTGTGGCTGAAGGAAAATATTATGCCTATTAACTTCTTTTTGTTTTTGTTGTTTTATTTTACATGCCATCATTAATGCCAATCGCCCAGTTACCCTCAGTTTGTTTCCTATGACTAAGAGTCTCAAAACCACAGTGAGATTCCACCTCACACCAGTCAGAATGGCTAAAATTAGCAAGTTAGGGAATGACAGATGTTGGCGAGGATGCGGAGAAAGGGGAACCCTCCTACACTGTTGGTGGGAATGCAAGCTGGTACAGCCACTCTGGAAAACAGTATGGAGGCTCCTTAAAATGTTGAAAATAGAGCTACCCTACAACCCAGCAATCGCACTACTGTGTATTTACCCTAAAGATAAAAATGTAGTGATCTGAAGGGTCACATGCACCCGGATGTTTATAGCAGCATTGTCCACAATAGTCAAACTATGGAAAGAATCTAGATGTCCATCAATAGATGAATGGATGAAGAAGATGTGGTATATATATATGTGTGTGTGTGTATATATATATATATATATATATATATATATATATAATGGAATACTATGCAACCCTCAAGAGAAACAAAATCTTGCCATTTGCAATGACGTGGATGGAACTAGAGAGTATTATGCTAAGCAAAATAAGTAAGTCAGAGAAAGACAATTATCACATGATTGCTCTGATATGAAGAATTTGAGCGGCAGGGCAGGGGGTCGGGGGGATGGGGAAGCGAAATGAAACAAGATGGGATGGGGAAGGAGACAAACCATAAGAGACTCCTAAACTCATGAAACAAACCAAGGGGGGCTGGGAGGTGGGGGCGGTAGGGTTATGGACATTGGGGAGGGTATGTGCTATGGCAAATGCTGTGAAATGTGTAAGCCTGATGATTCACAAACATGTACCCTGGGGCAAATAATACATTATATGTTAATAAAAAAAAAAAGAGTCTCATGATTTTTTTCCCACTTTGATTTTATCTCATTTTATTTTTCCCTTATTTACTTTTCAGGGTAGCTCTATTTTTAACTTTTGAGGAATCTTCATATTGTTTTCCATAGTGGCTGCTTGAGTTTACATTTCCACCAACAACATAAAAGGGTTTCCCTCTCTCCACATCCTCACCAACATTTGTTGTTTCTTGATTTGTTAATTTTAGTCATTCTGACTGGTATGGGGTGGTATCTCACTGTGGTTTTGATTTGTATTTCCCTGATGCTGAATGACGTTGAACATTTTTTCAGGTATCTGTTGACCATATATCCATTAGCTTTTAAAAGGAGGTACATTGGATTTAATATGCTAAATGAATAAAATAACATGAAACAAAATTTTAGAGCTCAAGAAGCTATATGCTCCTACTATCCAGAAGGTTTTTGCATTTTAATAAAGACTATTTAAAATTCATATTGGAAATCTTATATTGGGAATACATTTTATGTATACTGAAAATATTAGATGTGTTATGAATGAATTCTTTGGCATTACAATAATGTTTCAGATACGTTAGAAATGTAACATCAATAGTGGATTTATGGGGACGCCTGGGTGGCTCAGTTGGTTAAGCAGCTGCCTTCGGCTCAGGTCATGGTCCCAGGATCCTGGGATCGAGTCCCACATTGGGCTCCTTGCTCGGCAGGGAGCCTGCTCCTCTCTCTGCCTCTGCCTGCCTCTCTGCCTGCTTGTGTTCTCTCTCTGTTAAAATAAAATAAATAAAATTTAAAAAAAAATAGTGGATTTATGAAAGCAAAGGGTATTCATCAAATAATGCCCTAGTCATTTCCTGTTCTATGAAGTAAATTGTGAGGTTAGAAAGCAGATTAACTTCTTATCTATATCCTGAGCTAAATTGTATGGTAATGTTTCTTTAGGATCAACAAGTGTTCTCTCGATATCCTGGAAGAACAAATATTTGTTTATTTTAATTGCAGATTTAGATTGTTCACTCTATCACAAAGTCTTAAATATATAGGTTTAAAAAATTATGTCCTTAGAATTAAAGAAATACTTTTAAGTTGGAAGGATATGATTCATATCACATTTAAGTGTTTATTTTTGCCTCATCTGATACATTTTTTTAGTTGAAGGCCAACTGAGCCTCTACTCCTTTCTCCACTATCACAGTAAATGTGATTGTAGCTTCCCTTCATAGCACTCTATATCTTGGTGTTGTCATGAGACATTAAGGATTCATGGATTTCTAAGAACTATTTTGATATTTGCCTTTCAGAAGATCTTTTTTATTCTTTTTATTTTTTTTAATTTGAATATAATTGACACATGATGGTTACACTAATTTCAGGTGCACAACATAGTAATTCAACTTCTCTATACATTATGCTATGCTCACCACAAGTGGGTTACCATTTATCACCATACAATGTTGTCATGATACCATTGACTATATCCCCGATCCTGTGCTTACCTCAACATAATTAAAGTACTATGTAAAAAACTCGCAGCTAACATCATACTTAATGGTAGAAAATGAGAGCTTTTCCCCAAAGACCAGGAACAAGATTAGGATGTCCATTCTCACCACTTTTATTAAGTACAGTACTAGAAGTCCTAGCCAGAGCAATCAGACAAGAAAAAGAAATGAGATATTCATATTGATAACGAAGAAGTTAAACACAAACAAATAGAAAGATACCCGACATTCCCAGATTACAAGAATAAATACCGCTAAAATGTCCGTACTACCAAAGTGATCTACAGATTCAGTGCAATCCTTATCAAAATACCAACAGCATTTTTTTATTTTATTATGTTAGTCACCATACAATACATCATTAGTTATTTTTTTAAACTTTGGATTACATCATTAGTTTTTGATGTAGTGTTCCAAGATTCATTGTTTATGTATAACACCCAGTGTTCCATGCAATATGTGCTCACCTTAATACCCACCACCAGGCTCACCCATCCCTATCACACCTCCCCTCTAAAATCCTCAGTTTGTCCCTCAGAATCCATGGTCTCTCATTACAGAATTAGAAGAAATAATCTTAATTTGTATGGAACCACAAAAGACTCTGAATAGTCAAAGCAATCTTGGGGAGGGGGGGCAAAAAACAAGAAACGTGGCTGTATCACAATTCCGGATTTCCAGATACACTACAAAAAATATAATAATCAAGATTGGGATGGCATTGAAAGTACAGATTGCTCTGGGCAGTATAGACATTTTAACAATGTTTATTCTTCCGATCCATGAGCATGGAATGCTTTTCCACCTTTTTGTGTCTTCTTCAATTTCTTTCATGAGTGTTCGATAGTTGCTCGAGTACAGATCCTTTACCTCTTTGGTTAGGTTTATTCCCAGGTATCTTA
>CM052815.1:65169480-65218048 GCA_028533885.1 Nasua narica
AAAATGCCCTTCAATAGACGAATGGATAAGGAAGATGTGGTCCATCTATACAATGGAATATTATGCCTCCATCAGAAAGGATGAATATCCAACTTTTGTATCAACAAGGACAGGGCTAGAAGAGATTATGTGGAGTGAAATAAGTCAAGCGGAGAGAGGCAATTATGTTATGGTCTCACTTATGTGTGGAGTATAAAGAAAATCATGGAGGGCATCGCGAGAAGGAAGGGAAGGGTGAATGGGGGGAAATCGGAGGGGGTGATGAACCAGGAGAAACTGTGGACTCTGAGCAACAAACTGAGGGTTTTGGAGGGGAGGGAGTGGGAGGGGTGGGTGAGCCTGGTGGTGGGTATCGAGAAGGGCACGTACTGCATGGAGCACTGGGTGTGGTGCATGAACAATCAATCTTGTAACACTGAAAAATTAAAATAAACATATTTGGGGAGAAAAAAAGAAAAATATATAATAATCAAAACAAGATATTTCTGGCAAGAAATAGATAGATCAGTAAAACAGAATAGAGACCCCCAGAAACAAACCCACACTTTTATGGTCAATGAATCTTCAATAAACCAGGAAAGAATACCCGATGAGAAAAAAGTTTCTCCAACAAATGGTGTTGGGGAAACTGGATAGCAACATGAAAAGAAAGAAAGTGGACCATTTCCTTACACCATATACAAAAATAAACTAAAAATGAATTAAATACCTGAATATGAGATCTGAATCCATAAAAGTTCTAGAAGAGAACACAGGCAATAGTTTTCTTGACATCGACTACAGCAACATTTCTGGATTTGTCTCCCAAGGAAGGAAGAGGAACAAAAGCAAAAATACTCTATTAAGAATACATCAAAATAAACAGCTTTTGCACAACAAAGAAAACCATCAACAAAACAAAAAGACAACCTACTAAATGGGAGAAGATATTTGAGAATTATAGATTCAATAAAGGGTTAATATCTAAAATATATAAAGAACTTACACGCTTCAACACCAAAAGTACCCCAAACATACAATTAAAAAATGGACAGAAGACCTTACTAGACATTTTTCCAAAGACATACAGAAGACCAAAGACACATTGAAAGATGCTAAGGTCATTAATCAGAATCCCTTCTTCCTTCATTTCATGTCTGTTTTGTCTCTAAACAAAAAGAATGTCGTTAATATCATTGAATCTGCAATAAAAATATTTATCAGTAGTTTAAAACATTGCAAAAGTAAGATGAAGTTCTGGAATATTATGGAACTTTCAGTGTCAGAATTATAAGGATCAAGTTTCATCTAATGGCCATATATATAAAAATTTAAGAAAACAAATATTTCCACATACTATGTCTATTTAACTAGCAGATAAACAAAATACACAGGGATAATTGAGTAAAAGAAAAAAGAAACAAACAAAAAACCCAAATTTCTCATAGATCATAGTTAAATTCACAATATATAATGAGGGAAATTTGATATTTAGAAGAAAAAAATATAGGTTAAAATAATTTCAAATTATTTAAAACCTATAGATGGAAGATGTCCTCCAGAAACATCTCAATTAGAGATACATAAAAGTTATTTGTAATGCTTCCTTGATCAGGGAGAATTTTGGAGTATTGCTCAACAGGTAAAAGTAAAGTATGTGAACTCTGTCTGTAGAGACGTTACCAGTGCTTGAATGAGTTTTTTTGTTTTTTTGTTTTTTTTTGACAGAGAGAGAGAGAGATCACAAGTAGGCAGAGAGGCAGGCAGAGAAAGAGGGGGAAGCAGGCTCCCCGCCGGGAAGAAAGCCCGATGCGGGGCTCGATCCCAGGACCCCGAGATCATGATCTGAGCCGAAGGCAGAGGCTTTAACCCACTGAGCCACCCAGGCACCCCTTGAATGAGTTTTGATAGAATGTAGGAAGTATGTAATCACAATGTTCCCTAACTCTTCACCTTTTTAAAATTAATGCAAATTTATAATTAAATGAACAATCTGTTCCTGACTATGGGTGTTTTTCTTTTTGTTTTATAACTAAATATAAATTCAAGAAGGATAGAAAGTCAGATGCTAGAATTCATATTAGAGTTCTCCAAATAATAGACCCACAACTGAAGAGTCAGAATTTTAGAGTTGATTGTAGAATCTTCTGTTATAAATACAGAAATGACATCAGAGGAAAACATGAGATTATATTTGCTAACGTGTCTTAAACATGTAAGTACATAGATCATAGTAGCACCAGAGCTATAACAAAACCACTACCAACACTTGAGTGTCCTGATTCCTTACTGACTTCCTGTTCAAATGCTTGCAGAAGATTTAGGCACATATATTGGCTCAACATGTGTAAAGAACAAAATGTTTGAAAAAAATATGTTGTAAGTATTTTCATGTCCTATCAGTAATTTTTGTATCATGCCAGCCATTGAATTAATAAAGAATGTTGTTTTCTTTGAGTTTTAAAGTTGATTTTCTTGAAATCATAACAAAGCCAATATTTCAAAATCCAAGCTTTATTGGGAAAAGGGTTTTGAAATTTTCCAAATTCCCATTTTCATTTCTGGTGGAAAACCAGATCTCATAGTCTTAAAACTTTACCATCACCAGCAGTGTTATATGATTTATCAAAAGTGCCAAACAGCAGGAAGGACTATTCTCTTTCCAACAAAGCAGCTGAAGATCAGGACAGGAGGCAGAGGAGTAGTAGAGGAAAATGCCACAAGAAGTAGATTTGAACATTCTGACTTGCTATTTGGTATTAAAATAGTCAAAGGATAGATCAAGGCCCAAAAAGTACTCCTAAAACAGGGATCTTTACCCCTCATTTTAATGACCTTGCTGAAAAAAATTGAAAGAACTTAAGAAGCATATGATGCTGCTCAGGAAGAATATACAGAAATTGTTGCATATTGGGAGTAAATTCATTATTTAAAAACTTAGCAAGTAGAGAGAAAGAGTGATACATTCATCCTGTATTTCCTATGTAAGCTATATTGAGTAATAAAATAGTAGATCGGGGAAGTTTCCTTTATAGAAATATTTCACCATTTGTTTTGTGCTCCGTTCTCATGGTTCTACCCTCTGCACCATCTTTTTCATGAAGGGTAACAATCACATGTTGACATTTGAATAGTTTTCTGTTTGCTTCCTACGGATAAAGTTTTAGCATTGAAATAGATGATTCTCTTTGTATTCCTTGTACATTTCAGCCCAAAATAACAGTACTTCCAATATAACTCTAAAAATATTTTGGGTGTCCTCTAAGTCATTTTAAGTGTTAGTTCCTTTCACAAAGGGTAAAACCACATATCTCTTCAAGATTAAGCCCTTCTGTACCTTGGGGTACTGCTGAGACTGTTGAGATAGAACACCTTTAAGCTACTTAAGAGCACTATTATTTGAGAGGATCTTTGAGGTTTATCCTTAACTTTCTGAGAAGGGTTTTTGCTTAATGTAAAGGTCCTCTAAGGTATTACCTTTAATTTTTTTTTGAGAGCTTAATAAGAAATTTTGTAGTCATATTCTCAGCTTCATCTTTAGACCCTGTTGGTCTTGATAACCCTAGATTAAATCATTGCTCCACCATAACTTAATTTTAGTATCATTTGCCTGCTGAAGAGGCTGAGAAACTTCAAAATCATGATATTTTTAACTGTTTTGAACAGTTTTCCTTTGTTCTTAACAGTTTGTCACTGTCCTCTTGCATTTCACTCTAAAGCTCAAGGGAAAAAAAAAACCTACAACAGGTGGCAGGCACTACCTTGGTTGTAAGTCTTACCCTGATCACCCAGTTTATTGGTTATATTTTCTACTTTCCATATAGCTGTAGGCAACAGAGTTGTTAAACTTATTGCCACTACATAACAAAGGTCCCCTTTTCTCCAGTTTCCAATAAAATATTTTTCACCTTCTGGAGAGTTCTTATCTACAGCATGTTCAAAGTCCAAACATCTACAGGTGGTAAGTTCAAGGTACTCTAAGTTTTCACTAAACTCTCCTCACAATTCACTGTCCATTCCAAGACCATTTCCACATTTTATGTTGTAGTTATGGTAGCACTCTACTTCCAGATACTAACATTGATAAGAGTCAACTATTGCTGCATTAAAATATGTCCCATACTTTTTCAGATTAAACAACAAACGTTTATTCAGTCACATTCTAAAAGTCAAGATTCTGGGAGTGGCTACTTAGCTGGGTAGTTCTATTCCAGGGTCTTTTATGAAGTTACAATCAAGCTCTATTTCCAGACAGCAGCCTTTGTGTTTAAGGATTGATGGATCTGCTTCAGACTTCATTAACGTGGTTTATGGCCAGAGGTTTCATTCTCTCCTTATGCAGGCTTCTCAATAGGGCTACTAATGATACAGATTCTCCATACTGAAAGATCAGATATTAAGAGTAAGAGTTAAGAGTAAGAGAGAGAACCTCCAAGATGGGAAGCTAGTCTTTTTTTATAACCTAATCTTGGAGTGGCATGTCTCTACTTCTACTGTATTCTATTCATTAGAAGTGAGTACAGTCTATACTCAAGGAAAGGGAATGTGGAGCACAGTTTGCTACTATCTTTCTTTCAAAGTTAAATATGGTTATAGAAATTATGTATGGATTCCAGGTTCATAACCGGTCGATAGTGGAAATTTTGTAGCATTCGTTAGCTAAATTGGAACTAAATGTTCCAGCATGTGTTGGTAATGTTCAGATAAGTTTGACCACAAATAAAACAGCAAAAGATTTATAAGGTGTAAGTAAAACGGTGAAGATTTTCATTGTCACTGATTGGTTATCTCAACATGTTGGTGGGTGGGAGAATTCAGGCCTGAAATTCCTCTACTTACCATTAGATTTCCTTCATTTTATTCTCTACTTCCTGGGCCAGATAAATGTAGACTTCAGCAGGAAAGAGCACTAGCTTCCTCTATGGTTCATCTAATGCCATCAAGGTTGTAGGCAGTGAGACCCGGGCATATGTCCAGTTTATCCTCTCTCCTGCTCCACACCAGCAATTGGTGTGGCAATTACACACACCAAGCAATTACAGACTCATCAGCTGATACACAGTAGCATATTTTCAGTGTTCTTTACTAGTTCCCACAATCAAGTAAGGTCTAATTCTCACAATAGCTGCCTTACCCACTATTAAGAGTTCTACTTTCCAAATAAAATGTAAAAAGATAGAGCAGGTTACTATTGCAGTCTAATTACTCAAACATATAACAAGATAATTTCTGGACATATAAATGCTATGCAGTGGTTATGAATGAAGAAAATGTTATTAACTCTCCAGACATAGGGGTTCACATGTGGATCCTTTTTCCTGCACTAGTGAAAAGTAGCTATGAGTCACTTGTACTCTATTGTCTCTCTGTTTTGAGAGCAACAATTTGGGGAAAAAAAATTACTGACACAAAGTACATGATTTGTTCACTTCACACTTAAAAGAAAATCTCAAGGTATGCATTCTTTATAACCCCCAAAATGAAATCTAAATGATAAACCAAAAACGCCCATATCTCATCAGTACTATCCACACGCGTATATTCAAACTCATCCAAATTGCCTACTTTTTTTCAGAGCCATCATGTTTGTTAAGCACATTGGCTTTATATATGTTATTTCCTCTGCTTGAAAATATCTTTGACTGTTCTTTTCATGGATATTATTTTCTAATATTTTAAGAAAACTATCATGAAGTTTTACTACCTGGGTTAGATTCCCTTCCTTTTTTCCATACTCTAAAATATACTCTCACATTGTATTTATTGCTTATATTTTATCTCTTTGCCTTTCTTATTACATTGTTTGCTAAACCTAATGAACAAATGGAGTAACTTATGTGACATTAACTATAAGGATGAAATTAATTAACAATATGACCCTGGAACTTAGGTACTGTAACTTACATAATTAGAGACTATTGTGTTCATTCATTCAGTGCTTTTCAAAAAAGGTACCACTCCAACAGCAACTGAGCATTTTATGGATGGTTGTCTCTGATGCTTAGAATTGCAGTCATTCAGTAAATAGAAAAAAGCAGAAAATATTCTCAACATCAGCTATGAGAATGGACCGATAGACAATAAACATTTGTAGCACTGCAAATGAAATAAAGAAAGTAAAATTCTCTTCCAGACATGAAATGTAACAATTTTCTTTATTATCTGAAATATGTTTGGAAAGCTGTTGATATTTTGGTTTTGGTGAAATAGAAAGGTAGAGAAAGACATTAAAGGCAGGAAGAAACCAAGAAATGTGTTTTGCTGCAAGTACTTAATAATGATTATGTGCAATTCTCCTTCTAATGCCAGACATGTTGTGATATAGAGTCAGTTGCTGACAATAGGTCTATGAGTAAATACATAATATGGATTTTTCCTCATAGTGCTACACTTTTGAGAAGGTGCATCTTTGGTGCAATAAAAGGTTCTATTTTCTTAGACATACACTATCACCATAGATATTGGAATAAAAGCAAATGCAGCCTAATGAAGCAGTTGCTCAGAGGATTTGGAGAAGCTATAGCCTAATTTTCCATACTCCTTATTTGCCACGGAACTTATGAATACAATTACTAAAAAAAGTAATCATCTAGTAATTACATTTAGTATTAAGGATAGAATGAATAAGAGTTTTATTTATTCTACTTAAAGAAATGCCTATACTGGCAATTTTATACTCATTGTAAGACTACATTTACAAATATACGGAAATGATAGTATTTGAGGTAATATCCCCAAAAGCCCCCAAATCCCCAAGTATTTTATTATATGTTCATTGATGACTGATATCTTTATGCACAAAATTAATATTTCATAATTTCATGTATGGAAATAAATGCTAATATCCTTATTATAGTTGATGAATTGGCAGCATAGCCAACAATTCTGGGTTTTAGTTTTTTATTAAAAAAACAAAACACAACAAAACAAAATGCAGATAAAGCTCAATAAAGTTACTATGAAAAGAGTAAACAACATGAAGTGTGTGGGGTGCTAAGCAACTTTTTGCGATAATATATATTAGCTACTATATTTACTTTGGTATCTAAATATTCACCATCAAATTATTCCAGAAAATAAGTTTGAATGAAAACAGAGGGGAGGGAAAATTGAGGAACTTTCAAATGTAGGAAATGGTAGGAAAAAGGCTTGCATGACATGTGTAGAGTTGCATTAAATATTGAATAAATGGATTCTAGCACCAGACACAAAATATGGGAACAACAGAAGTAGCTTGGAACTGCCAGGACCCAGATATTTTAGCTCATTTCACAGTGTTATATTCCAAATGAGGTTTTTAAGAACTTAGAGGCTCAATTTTATTATCTTGCAAAATGGAATGATAATATACATTTCATTAACTGATATGGTGTGTTCCAAAGCCCCTATCATAAATCACATTTCATTGAGTTGTTTACATAATGAAGATAAAAATTATTTTCAGAGAATAGGGTCATAGCTAAAGGAAAAATGAACAGATAAACGATATTACTCTTGTCCTTTTTAAGATGAAGAAACTTGCTCAGAAAGTTGATATGTTGACAATATATTGTAAGTTTCAGGCAGAAATAGTGTTCAAGTTCTCTATACACAGTGACTGATAAATAGATTGGAGTTTGTAAGTGTTAAATAATTTGTTGAAAAATAAGTGATTTACACATGGTCAGAGGAAAACTGGATTGCTAAGCAAGTATTCAAAACCATGACTTTGTGGCATCAGTGCACCCTCCTGTCTTGTTAATTTGTCCACATCCTCCTCCTCTCTCTCTCATCCTCTTTTTCTCTCATCTCTCTCTGCCTCTGTCTCTGTCTCTCTGTCTCCTCTTTCAAAGAGAACATATTGGGTGGTACACTATTGACATCTAAGTGCTAGTACAAAATGTGGATATCTGTGAAAATGCAAAGAGGTGGCATGTAACCAATAAGTATCTTACTAACTTGAAGCCCATCCTAGAACAGAAAACTAGTATAACACTAAAAAATTTCTTCTTTTTTTTTAAAGGTTAGGTTCTTCACCATTAAGGTATAAGTAGAAAATGAGATAAAATAAATGTTTTTCAGAAAAATATTAAACAAAATACGATAACAACTAATTTGGAAATTCTATTTAACGAAAATGCCCCACTTCAGCAATATTCCACATCTGTTTGTAACCAGATGCTTTTTACTTATCTAAGGAGTTGTTTCTCCAACCTTTTATTTTGCTTCCTAGATTTTCAAAAATCAATTTTTAAAAATTGAATATTTTCAAGGAAGCAATCAAACTATTTTTAAGAGTTAGTAAATTTGTCTTTAGGGCCTAAGGAAACTAACTGCTACTACACTCCCAACTTTTATGGATTTATGCCTCTATTTCAAAGAACAGCTCAAGGATATGGTTATATTTCTACCCAGAATGTGAAACTCTGAAAAGAATGTTTGATTAGGCTGATATAATTCTAAACTAAACTGGAAATAAATATACATACCTTTAATTGTACCCTCTTTATTTTTTTATTTTTTAAATTGTACCCTATTTAACAGGAAGTGACAATTCTGCTTTGGCTGAAAGGTTTGAAATGTATTTTATAGTACAGGCTTTTGGAGAGAGAACGTTTTGATACTCAAGACATAATCAATCCATTGGCAGGCAAATGCATGTTTTTAATATTGCTAATTGATATGGCATTTACATTTCACTTCAGATTTCTAAACTTCATGTATTCATTACATAAATATAGAAACAATGTAATACATATTTTAACTAACAATCTGCTCTTAGTGGAGCCTTGATGCCAATCTCTCAGAAATATTTTCCAAATTTTATTTTGTTACCTGTGACAATATAGCAACCATCATATATATATATTCAGTAGTTAAGCTAACTTTGCCTAAACTGGAAATTAAATTTTCTTCTACTTGCTTAATTTTCTTTATCAATTTTCTCTTTTTTACTTATATAATTCTAATATTCTAAGAATGTTTTCCCTTGAATTTTCTTAAATTAGAATTATATAGAATAATCTCAATGTCAAATAACAATACTAAAGTCTCTTTCTATTCTTCCTCTCAAATTTTCCCCTTATATTTGAACTAGAATAGTTCTCTTGGACCATTGCAAGAATAAGTAGATCACTAAAATATTGACTTGCCTTTAATAATGCAAAATTGACTATAATGGCTATAAAGGAATAATTTTCACCAGTTTTGTCTGATAACATCAAGTTCAGGTGATTATGACATTTTTATTTTATTCTGTGATGTCAGTTCATGTCAAAAAACACTTCGTCCATATGTAGTGTTTTTAACATGCTCTATTCTTCAAGTCTCTTTTAAAATTTTAAATAAAATAGCTTGTATACATGATTTTTAAAGCATCTAATAGCACAGAGAAGTTGCCATAAAATAACCAAACCAATTCCTAATGACAAATACTATTTTTGCTTTTACTTCTTAAATTATCAATTCTAATTTACTATGTAATATACTTAGATCAGTTTTTGATTTATTATCAAAATATTACCTTTTCACTCTCTCATCTAAAATATATAGCTCTAGCTCACTTGCTGTAACCCTACTTCCCTTCTTATGTTTCTCAATTCAGTTGCACAATTATTCTCAGTCTCTCTTTCCATTGGCCAAATTTGCATTTTCAGTGTACCAAATCTTCCATTCCTTCTTCCAAACACATAGATATTATAGATTGACTTTCCATTTTGTCAGATGCAGATATTAGTATTTAATCTTTTCCCTCATCTTTTCTCTTCCACTGTTTTTATTCTTTTTTTTGCTATTTAAATGAAAATATTTATTTTTTATTTTTTCCCCAAATACTTTTACTTTATTTTTTCAGTGTTACAAGATTAATTGTTCATGCACCACACCCAGTGCTCCATGCAATAGGTGCCCTCCTCAATACCCACCACCAGGCTCACCCAACCCCCTACCCCAGCCCCTCCAAAACCCTCAGTCTATTGCTTAGAGTCCACAGTCTCTCATGGTTCATCTCCCCCTCCGATTTCCCCCATTCATTGTTCTCTTGTCCAATCTCAGTGTTGTAAATATGTTTTGTATTCCCAGTATATTTTAATTCATAGTTAAGTTTTCTATGATTGGTCTGTGGTTTTTGTTGTTGCTCTTTGTAAGTAAAAAACAAGTAAAAAACAACTACTTATCATAACTGTAATTATTTTCAGTAAGAAGTAATACGCTGTGTAGTGAAGAATTAACCTTACTCTAAGAGAGGTCTGGTCTTCGCCCTTGGCCATGGGAGATAATCTCTAGGACCAAAGGAATGTCAGGCTTGATAGGAATGTCTTGGTTTGCCTAGAAGCTTTGTCCACTGCAAATCTAACAATGTGATATATGATGGAGCTTTGAGATATGTCATATAAATCCTCACCTCTCAAGAACTTGACAACTAAAGCCATTAGCCTGAACCCCCAACTAGCACCAGTAGCCACACAAACAGTATGTAATCAAATACTAATAAACTGTAGATACCAAAGGCTCTAGAGAGCTTCTCTGTTTGGCAGTACACAGTATTATGTATACTGTCACCATGGTAGCCTGGAGCCGGTTATGCTGCCTGTGACTCCACAGGGAGAAGATAATCAAAAGCTCCATGTTTGGGGTGCCTGGGTGGCTTGGTTGGTTAAGCAACTGCCTTTGGCTCAGGTCAGGATCCCGGAGTTCCAGGATCGAGTCCCACATCAGGCTCCCAGCTCCCTGGGGAGTCTGCTTCTCTCTCTGACCTTCTCTCCTCTCATGTGCTCTCTCAATCTCTCTCTCTTTTTCTCTCTCTCTCTCTCAAGTAAGTAAACTAAATTAAAAAAAAAAAAAAAGCTCCATGTTTGGACTGCCTGAACTTAGTAGACTTTAATTGCATCCTTTCACTATTCTAGAAAACAGTAAGTATAGCAGTTTCCTGAGGTCTAGGAGTCATTTTAATGAAATATTTAACCTGTGGATAGCTGTGGAGAACCCCGAATTTCTAGGAAATTGATCTGAAGTAAGAGTGTGCCAGGGCTCACAAACCTGTGACTGGTGTCTGAAACAAGGACAATCTTATAAGGACAGTTCCTTCAGACTTTGCAGTTTGACTAATACATTACATGTACCGCAATAACATTTCCTTCTCTAGGACTCCAGATGTTGCTATTATGCCAATGAGAGTGACGGTTTCATTTTTTAATTTATTTTTTATTGACGCATAATGTATTATTTACCTCAGGTCTTTGAATCATCAGGCCTTTCACAGTACTCACCATAGCACATACCCTTCCCAATGTCCATACAGTTTCAATTTTAAATGGCTTTTTTCCTCTGCATTTCACAAAATGCTCCAAATCATAAGACGTTATGGTTTATTTTTCCTGTATTGAAATCATCCTTTTTTTTTTTAGGATTTCATCTATTTCTTTGAGAGATAGAAAGAGAGCATGAGAAAGAAAGCATGAAGGGTGAGGCAGAGGAAGAGGCAGGTACAGACTCCCCACTGAGAAGGGAACCCGAGGCGGGGCTCCATCCCAGGACCTTGGGACCATGACCTGAGTCAAAGGCAGATGCTCAACCAACTGAGCCACCCAGGTGTCCCGAGGGATCATCCTTTTTATATTTGCTTTATATGACGTTTCTAGTTTTTGGCAAGGCCTTATATACTGTTTATCTTTTGTTTGGAACTAGTTTTATTTAGATCTTCCTTTAATTTGTCCAAATTTGGACCTGAATTCAATAACTTCCCCCACTTATTTTTAACTAGTCATTTTACTAAAATACATCCTTAAAGGAGATACCAAAAATATTTTGTTGGGATAAACGGAGTCCTTGCAAATATGAAAATAGTTTTATGCCACCTTTTTAAAAAGATTTTATTTATTTATTTGACAGAGAGAGAGAGATCACAAGTAGACAGAGAGGCAGGCAGAGAGAGAGAAGGGGGAAGCAGGCTCCCTACTGCGCAGAGAGACCGATGCAGGGCGGCCCTTTTTTTTTTATATATAATTTAACTGAATGTAAATTATAGATAGGAAACTATTCTCCCATAAGATTTTAAAGACTTTGCTCTATTCTCTTACTAGATGTGTTCTATGTTTTCTTCTTAAATTTCTTTTCTCTTTAACACTTGTTTGTTTATTTGGGAGATTTCTTGACCTTATCATCAGACCACTGTAAGATACTTTCTTGCTCACTGTTTGATCTCCAGCATGTAAAATAGTTTCTGATATAAGTAGGATCTCAGTAAATAGCTATGGATCTTTTAAAGACTGGATTCTATGTTCTTTTAATATATATTCATTATTATAACTTTGTTAGGCAAATGAGATTTTTTAATTACAAAAAGGTAGGTTTCTTATAAAAATAATTAGTAAAATATCTGTACTTTCTTTCATTTTGCTTATTTCCTTAGTTTGTTATGATATCTATTTGTAGTTATTCTCCTAGAAATATATCCTTCTGTTTGGCCACACTGCTCTGAGAGGATTATTTTCAGAGTTTTAGGCAATTTAATTCCTCATTTTTAGCTATTTTGATTACTCTAACTACAGTCTTACAATCAGAAGTTATATTAAGTAGATCATGGAAGTTTCTATAGTAAACTTTTCTTAGATTTTTCTTATTTTGGTATCTTTAAGTAAAATGTGTTTTAAAAAAGAACTGAAAATCCAAATTCTACATGTATAACCTCAACAAATAGATAAAATTAATGCACTTATTCATTCACTTAAGAAATAGTTAATAGTGCACGAGTCATAATAATATATAGATGCGAGGGGTACAAAAACAAAATATAATGATTACTTATATTGTATTATTAACTATATATTAAGTTATATAAGTATGTATGGTTTATATATTTATAGCCTATAGGTATATAGATAACATATTGGCATATAAATGTTATTAACTATTAGTATAAATATTGTGAAAATATTTAATTTTAACATAGTCATTGTAATTTTCTCAAAGAAGGAAACTACAATGCCTTTTGGAGCCTATACCAAAACAAAAAGTGTGATGGTTAAAATATCAGCAGCATAAAATTTGAAATATTGTATCACATTATTTGAATAGCCAATTTAAGATGCTATATCCAATAAAATCCATCATCCAAGGTGGTGAAAGTGTTCAGAAAGATAACCATTTCAATTTCATTACTTCAAATAAGACTTCATATTGCAAACTCAGTCTTGTATCTTTTTTTATAGTTAAAATTTTTAACCAAATAAAATTTGAACAAAAGAAAAAACTTCTTGTCTACAAATATATTGTTGTTTAAATAGATGCTACACACATAGTAGGCTCTCTATAAACAGGCAATGAATTATTAAATTCAAAAGTTAGATACAAAAAAGAAATTGATTTGCATAGAAAATAATGCCTGGTGAATTAAAAGTAATCACCACACATATATATTCACATTAGATATTTGTATTTCAAATTCAAATTTTCAACAGCAAATTAAAATCTCTTGTCATTGAAAATAAATGTCTCACTTTGTGTGTATATGGGTATGCATAATATCCAAATATGTTTTTAATACAAAATAATATTTTCCTCTAATTTAGGGCATTTTCTAGCATCATGTACTACTCAATAAGGAGAATAAGAATATATTCACCTCTAATAATCAGGTAAGGTAGTGTTTATAAAAGAAAAAATATTTTCTAGCTTAAAAATGTATTTTCTAATGTGCTAATTATTGTACAACTCAGTTATAGTAGAGTGGATTGTTAAATGTCAGCTTTATTTTTAGTAAATGTATAAGAAAATATTATTTTATAATAGTAATATTAATGACAAAGTAGTTTTTGAAAGGTATATAAAGTCATATCACCCCAATTTTCTTTCTGATAAACAAAATTAAAATTAAAATAAGCTGATTACATTTATGATGGTTCAATTACAGTTATGATGGATGTAGAATAACAAAACTCCCACCAAAAAACAAGTAAAAAAAACCCTGAAATTTTTATTTAAAAAAAAAATGACTAAAGAATTGGAAAGAACCTGAGGCAACCTAACAGAGATAAAATCAAGAAAAAGGAGAAACAACTAACAAAGATGAACTGACATTTTGTAGCCCCTTTTCTCTTAGGACCTTTGTCAATTCTGGACAGTGGGCAAAAAGTGGAAGGTCTGGGAATGGGACAAGGCTAACAGTTGCTACTAAAATGTGGGAAAATCAACAGAGAAATGACATCTTTCTGGACTCGAGAAAACAGCTACAGACAAGAGAGTTCTAGGATTCTTTTGAGAAACAGAGGGGAATTGAGTTCACTTCCATATCAGTTTTAATATCAGGGCATTCACTTCTTGAAGAATTAAATTCTGAAGTTTCCTAGTGTTGGAGGCTAAGACGCTAAGTAGATTGCTCTCAAAAATAAAGGCAAGTTTCAACAATCTTGTGATTCTGAGGAGAAAAAGATTCATTTTAAAGGACGACCAGTGGGCGAGACTTGACTAGTGATCATCTCAGATTCTCAGTCAGTACATGAAGAAGTCTACACCCTAGGAGGAGCTGCAGCTCCAGATACAGAGTGTTTTTTTTTTCCACTATTTTTAAATGAATTTCGAGTGATTTCATATTCTGATTGAAAAAAATTATCTAACCCTGCTTTAGCTGCCTGAGCAGAGGAAAGGTTGAATGTTTCTACAGAAAGATATAATAAGGCAACTTAATAATTTTTCAGATATAAGGCTCAGAATTTATTATAAAAACATGTTATGCAAAGAGACAAAGACTAAAATTCAAAAGAAAAAAATGTGTAAAGAGAATCAGTGGTAAACCTTACATTGTAGTTATAAGAACATCTTTAAACTGGATATGATTAGAATATGTTAAAAATAGGGAAAATATATAATCTGGAAATTATTTCCTGACAAATGACTGTGACAGTAGAATGGACACCGCATTAAAAAGAATTAGAAGGAAACTAAAAGTCAAAGTAATTGAAAGGATTCATATTGAAGCATATGAAGAAACCAGAGTAAAAATTAGCAAAATATCATAATGATATATGAAGCAAAATTAAAAAGTCTGACTTACTTTTACCTGGAGACCCAGAAGAAAAGAAGAGAATGAACAAAAGCATTATTTCAAGAAATACAGGCAATGAATTCTCCAAAACCAAGTACAAACAACAAACCACAGGTGTAATAAAAATTGTACACCCTGAGAAGTATGAGTACAAAGGAATCTACATCTTGGTACATCATGTAATACAAGCAAAAACCAAAGATAAAGAGAAAATTTTAATAGCAGCTATAACAATTGACACATTATTGTTGTAGGAACAGCAATATAACTAATGGTTGACTGTTTATAGAGGTATGGAAACCAGAAAACCATGAAAAAATATTCCTAAATTCAGACAAAACAAAAAGCTAAGAGTTCTACATTCAGCAAAAATATTATTATACATTGAGACAAAATAAAAATTATTTCAGAAACACTAAAATTAAGGAACATATCATTATTACACCTTCACTTAATGAGAATCATTCTAGGTAGAGGCAAAAGAAAAAGGAAGAAAAGATTATACATGAAAAGGCAAATGTTTGGCTTAAAAATATTGGATATGGCTAGACAAAATAATAATTATAATGTAAATATTAAATACATGTAAAATTAAATACACAAAACAAACAAAAAAAAAGGTGGGACAATTTTAACATCATTGACATTGCTTAAACTAATAATTTATATTAAAGTAAGTCCAGAACCCACACTTAATTTTCATTCCAACCCCTTAATAAAATAATACATAAAATAAGCTGATCATATAATTTAAAATGCAATTCAAAAGAAGGCAAGAAAGTGGAGTATATACCAGAACAAATAGGAAAATAGTAGATATACACATTGTATATGTGTACATGTATATATACATATATGTATGTATGTAAGTATTAAATGTCCAAAAACTAAATATTAAACAAAAAGGAAAGATTATTACACCAGAATTATTTTTTAAAGTGAGTTATTCCTACAAGAAGATCTAAAAATTGTAAACATTTATACCCCCAATATAAGAGCAGCCAACTACATAAGCCAACTGTTAATTAAAATAGTCATATTGATATGAATACCTTAATAGTAGGAGATCTTAACACACCACTCTCAGTAACAGACAGATCATCTAAACAGAAAATCAATAAAGAAACAATTTAAAAATTAAAATAAATTTGGGGGAAAAAAAAATAAAAAAATAAAAAAAAAAGAAACAAGAGCTTTGAATGACACATTGGACTAGATGGACTTCATAGATATATACAGAACATTCCACCCTAATGCTACAGAATACTCATTCTTCTTGAGTGCACATGGAACTTTCTCCAGAATAGACCACATACTGGGCCACAAATCAGGATTCGACAGATACCAAAAGATCGAGATGATTCCCTGAATATTCTCAGACCACAATGCTTTGAAACTGGAACTCAACCACAAGAAAAAGTTTGGAAGGAATTAAAACACTTGGATTCTAAAGACCAACATGCATAAGAATGCTGGGATCAACCAGGATCAAATATGAACTTAAACAATTCATGGAGACCAATGAGAATGAAGACACATTGATCCAAAACTTATGGAACATGGCAAAGGCGGTACCTAAGGGGGAAATACATAGCCATCCAAGCCTCACTCAAAAAAATTGAAAAATCTCAAACACACCAGCTCTCTTTACACCTTAAAGAACTGGAAAATCAACAACAAATTAAGCCAACCCCACGCACAAGAAGGGAAATAATCAAGATTATAGCAAAGATCAACGAGTTAGAAACTGAAGAAACAGTAGAACGCATCAATGAATCCAGAAGTTGGTTTTTTGAAAGAATCAATAAGATCAATAAGCCACTAGCCAAACTCACCCAAAAGAAAAGAGAGAGGACCCCAATTAACAAAATTATCAATGAAAGGCAAGAGATCATGAATAATCCAAAGGAAATAGAAATAATCATCAAAAATTATTACCAACAGCTATATGCCAAGAAATTAAACAACCTAGAAGAAATGGATGCATTCCTGGAAACCCATAATCTTCCAAGACTGAAACATGAAGAAATGGACAACCTGAATAGACCAATATCTATTAATGATATTGAAGCAGTGATCAAAAACCTCCCAAAAAACAAGAGTCCAGGACCTGACGGATTCCCTGGGGAATTCTACCAAGCATTCAAGGAAGAAATAATACCTATTCTCCTGAAACTGTTTCAAAAAATAGAAACAGAAAGAAAACATCTATATACTCTTTCTATGAAGCCAGCATTACACTGATCCCCAAACCAGGCAAAGACCCCATCAAAAAGGAGAATTTCAGACCAATATCCCTGATGAATATGGATGCCAAGATTCTCAAGCTAATAAGATTCAACAGCAAATTAAAAAAATTTTTCATCATGACCAGGCGGGATTTATCCCTGGGATGCAAGGGTGGTTCAACATTTGCAAATCAATCAATGTGATAGAACAAATCAATGAGAGAAGAGAGAAGAACTACATGGTCCTCTCGATGCAGAAAAACATTCGACAAAATTCAACATCCGTTTCTGGTTAAAACTCTTCAATGTATAGGCATAGAAAGAATGTTCCTCAACATCATAAAGTTTATCAATGAAAAGCCCACAGCGGATATCATTCTCAATGGGGAAAAGCTGACAGCCTTCCCTTTGAGATCAGGAACAAGACAAGGATGCCCACTCTCACCACTCTTGTTCAACATAGTACTAGAAGTCCTAGCGACAGCAATCAGACAACAGAAAGAAATAAAAGGTATTCAAATTGGCAATGAAGAAGTCAAATTCTCTCTTTTTGCAGATGACATGATACTTTATCTGGAAAACCCAAAAGACTCCACCCCCAAACTACTAGAACTCATACAGCAATTCAGTAATGTGTCAAAATACAAAACCAATCCACAAAAATCAGTTGCTTTCCTATACACTAACAATGAAAATATGGAAAGGGAAATTAGAGAATCGATTCCATTTACTATAGCACCAAGAACCATAAGATACCTAGGAATAAACCTAACCAAAGATTAAAGATCTGTATCTAAGGAACTACAGCACACTCATGAAAGAAATTGAAGAAGACACAAAAAGGTGGAATAGTATCACATGCTCATGGATCAGAAGAATAAACATTGTTAAAATTTCTATACTGCCCAGAGCAATCTATATTTTCAATGCCATCCTGATCAAAATTCCAGTGCTTTTGGGTGCCTGAGTGGCTCAGTGGGTTAAAGGCTCTGTCTTTGGCTCAGGTCATGATCTCAGGGTCCTGGGATCAAGCCCCACATCAGACTCTCTGCTCAGCAGGGAGCCTGCTTCCCACTCTCTCTCTGCCTGCTTTTCTGCCTACTTGTGATCTCTCTCTCTGTCAAATAAATAAATAAAATCTTAAAAAAAATCCACTGTTTTTTTTCAAAGGGCTGAAACAAACAATACTAAAATTTGTATGGAACGAGAAAAGACCCTGAATTGCTAAGGAAATATTGAAAAAGAAAAACAAAGCTGGGGGCATCACATTGCCTGATTTCAAGCTTTAATATAAAGCTGTGATCACTAAGACAGCATGGTACTGGCACAAAAACAGACACATAGACCAGTGGAACAGAATAGAGAGCCCAGAGATGGACCCGCACTCTATGGTCAAATTATCTTTGACAAAACAAGAAAAAATATCCAGTGGAAAAAAGACAGTCTCTTCAATAAATGGTGCTGGGAAAATTGGACAGCTATATATACATGAGTGAAACTTGACCATTCTCTTACACCATACATGAAAATAAATTCTAAATGGATAAAAGACATCAATGTGAGGCAGGAATCTATCAAAACCCTGGAGAAGAACATAGGCAGTAACCTCTTCGACATCAGCCACAGCAAATTCTTTCAGGACATGTTTCCAAAGGCAAAGGAAACAAAAGTGAAAATGAACTTTTGGGACTTCATCAAGATCAAAAGCTTCTGCACAGCGAAGGAAACAGTCCACAAAACAAACAGGCAACCCACAGAATGGGAGAAGATATTCTCAAATGACACTACAGATAAGGGTCTGATATCTAAGATCTATAAAGAACTCCTCCAACTCAACACTCACAAAACAGATAATCACATCAAAAATGGACAGAAGACATGAACAGACACTTCTCCAAAGAAGACATACAAATGGCTAACACACACATGAAAAAATGTTCATCATCATTAGCCACCAGGGATATTCAAATCAAAACCACACTGAGATATCACCTTACACCAGTTAGAATGGCCAAAATCAACAAGACAGTAAACAACAAATGCTGGAGAGGATATGGCGAAAGGGGAACCCTCTTCTACTATTGGTGGGAATGCAAGTTGGTGCAGCCACTTTGGAAAACAGTGTGGAGATTCCACTGCTGCTGGGAATGCAAGTTGGTGCAGCCACTTTGGAAAACAGTGTTGTGATTCCTTAAGAAATTAAAAATAGAGCTACCCTATGACCCTGCAATTGCACTACTGGGGATTTACCCCAAAGAAGCAGATACAGTACAAGGAAGGGCCACATGTATCCCAATGTCCATAGCAGCAATGGCCACAATCGCCAAATTGTGGAACGAACTGAAATGCCCTTCAACAGATGAATGGATAAGGAAGATGTGGTACATCTATACAATGGAATATTATGCCTCTATCAGAAAGCATGAATACCCAACTTTTGTATCAACATGGATGGGACTAGAAGAGATTATGCCGAGTGAAATAAGTCAATTGAAGAGAGTAAATTATCTTATGGTCTCACTTATGTGTGGAGCATAAGGAAAATCATGGAGGGCATTTTGAGAATGAAGAGATGGGTGAATGGGGGGAAATCAGAGGGGGAAATGAACCATAACAGACTGTGGACTCTGAGCAACCAACTGAGGGTTTTGGAGGGAAGGGGGCAAGGGGTTGGGCGAGCCTGGTGGTGGGTATTGAGGAGGGTATGTATTTCATGGAGCACTGAATGTGGTATCTGAATAATTAATCTTGTAACACTGAAAAGATAAAATAAACATATTTGGAAAAAATAGTTGTTTATTTAATTGTAATCTGTGTATGTGGGAGGTAAGAGGGTGAAAACTTTAAGAGAAAAATTTTTCAAAACCATACAGATATGAGTCACAATTCATTTGCTGACTCTTGGACCTCTGTACCATTGGGCATAATTTTTGAAACTCTTGTGTCTCGATGGTCTTAATAAGACCTTGTGTCTCAAGGTCTTAATTATACAGTGAGGTCAAGTTCCATCTATTTCATAACATTGTGAGATGCAATTATTTGGACTAAAGTATATAGTCAATAAACTACAACAGAATGATAACCAAATGTAGTTAATTTAAAGTTATACATAGGAAGAAAATAGGAAAAAAAACTATACATAGTTAAATAATTGTAATTTGAAATACTAAAAGCAAAAGTTTATTGCCTTGGACGTCCTAAGAAGTGAAGACTTGAAGTTTAGTAAATCCAATTAAAGAAGAGCAACAATTACAATAAAATTGGATAGACGGTAGCATTATTTTAATCCTCACTGCTAATATTAATAAAACACTCATGGATATAAGTTGACCAATATTAATACATTTCCACTACTTTTATATATTTTAAGATGAACTTAAACTTTAAAATATTTTTCAAGACTGTCTTTTCACCCTCTGCCATTTCACATATACTATTGTTAAAAGGAAAACATTGTTTGCTAAGGAATAGAACACTAAAAGTTAAAAATGTGATTTTTGGTAAAATGGACAGTATATGCTGATTTTTTTTCTATCTTCAACCATGACAATAATTAATGCTCATGGATGGAGTAGAAAAAGTCATTTTTCAGTGGAACCATTATTGATTTTTCTAGGGGATTCAGAGTGTTATTTTCAAGGGCTCTATTGTCTTTTTTTTCTAAAAATCATATATAGATATATCTTAAATTTATTTTCCTTATTTTCTGTTTCTCTTTTACTGTTTAGTGCTTGTTTGATAACTAAGATTGGTCTTTGTGTCAGTGAGAAAACTATTCTTCAGATTTACATTTCAGTCACTTCTAACAATATGTGACTCCTGAAGAGTATCAAAGGTAAGAGTATTTTCACTTAAAGATCTTTTAATATAGTATAAAAATAGTGTTTTATTGAAATAATGCATCACATTTGTGTCATAGTAGAATTATGATCAGTATGGTAGACTAAGACAGTTGTCTTCCAAATCTCCATTTTACACACAGAAATTGACAAAATATTAAAAACACTAGTTTAAAACAAAAATCAAGAGAAAAAGAAAAGAAGAAATATCTCAGGTTCTAACCATGAAGAGGAACATATTTGTCAACAACCAGACTATTGCTGTATAAGAAATAATATCAAACACTATGTACTAGATTGGGAATAAGATACATGGCTCTTCTACAGTGCAGATTGGAGCTAAACTCCACCAATGTAGAAAACTGAAAAGACCTTCCCACTGCAAAAAAGAGATTAAAAATATTTGGCACTTGGCTTGAGGATATTCAATAGACATAGGCCACCGCTCTAGGGTTGTGTGTGAAATAAGAAACACCTGAGAACAAACAGTATCCCATTACCATTTCCCATGACATACAAAAAACCTAAGCCAATAAATGAAAACAAAACTGGACTAAAACATGCGCAATAATTAGACTTGAAAAATAATATATTTACTAATTCAACTTGCAATCTTACAAGGTGAATATGTCTCCATTTATAGACACAACATTTTCTCATGTTAAAAATAATGACAACAGTAACAACTTGATATAGCTTTAGAAGCCTGCACACTTGCAGCAGGAGACAGGTATGGGAACATATACAATAACATTTTTATTTTGATCAATGGTAACAACTAGAAAGAATGCAAAATAAATCAAAAGATAAATGAATATACATATTATGATTTATTTATATAAGAAATTGCTGTGGAGAAACAAAAAATATAAGCAATGTTTTTAAGTAAAAACTCAGATTAATACTAAAAGCATAATATTGAAGAAATAAACCCATAATACATAGGAAAAACTACATACTACATGGGCCTAACTATATAAAGCTTTTTGAATGGTAAAAGTTAACAATAGATATTTGTAGTTATGGAATGCAATAGGGATGCATAGTTATGAGGTAAATTTTAAAGGGAATAAAGAAAATGTTTGCCACACAAGCAAGCTTGTGGTAACTCTTAAGAGAAAGATATGTTTGGGGCACCTGGGTGGCTCAGTGGCTTAAAGCCTCTGCCTTCGGCTCAGGTCATGATCTCAGGGTCCTGGAATCGAGCCCCGCATCGGACTCTCTGCTCAGCGGGGAGCCTGTTTCCCCTTCTCTCTCTGCCTGCCTTTCTGCCTGCTTGTGATCTCTCTCTTATATGTCAAACAAATAAATAAAATCTTAAAAAAAAGAGAAAGCGATATTATAATTGGGTTGTACTAAAATAATAAATATGAAAGGAAGTAACCTAGAGCATATAAAGGGCAATGATGAGATTCTCAAGTAGGCATAGTTTTACTAATTGCTTCTGCTAAGTACAACTAAAAGCCCTGAACGTTATGCAAAAAAAAAAAAAAATGAAGATGACTCTTCAGAGGTGGGAAAAGGAAGCCATAGATGCTAGGGAAATGAGGACTGGAGAAACAACAACAACAACAACGTATTAGTTTTGTGGGTTTTATTTTTGTGTCATATATCCCAGACTTAGAGTTAAAGATGACTGCAACCTGGAAATGTCAACATCCACAGACAAAAATATTGCCCAACAAGAACTGTTCTCTTAGACCAAAGGAGCAAGGGAAGAGAAACTTAGCAAGCAGAAAAGTTTTAGGTAATGACTACTCTACTCTGCTCTACTCTGACCCCAGTCCCATTTGATCCAGCATGTGAGGAACCTAGACTTCTACCCTTGTAAGGCTGTATATGCACACAACCTCTGATGTCAGAGAAGGTCAATTAGGGGGCTGGGAATTTCATCCCTCCTGGCTGATAACAAGCCCCTCTGCCTTGGTATCCCTGGAGACCATGTAGGGAGAAGCCTAGACTTCTACTCCCAGCAGCAACGTGGAGCTTTCCACATTTGGTGTCAAGAGAAATTTAATGGAGAACTTGAACTTCTATCTCTCTCTGGCAGTAACAAGGGGGTTCCTCCTATTCTCATGACAGACTATTGTCAGAGATAGCCTGCAAAAAAAAAAAAAAAAAAAAAAAAAGTTTAAGTATATTCAAGAGTCTCATAACATAAGAGTGCCTGGGCGTTTCAGTGGGTTAAACCCTCGGCCTTTGCTCAGGTCATGATCTCAGGGTTCTGGGATAAAGCCCCACATCAGGCTCTCTGCTCATCAGGGAACCTGCTTCACCCTCTCCCTATGCCTGCCTCTCTGCCTACTTGTGATCTCTCTCTCTCTATCAAATAAGTAAATAAAACATTAAAAAAAAGAGTCTCATAACATAAAAGAATATGCCCAGGTTTCAACTGAATATTATTCATCATACCAAGAGCCAAGAAATATCTTAAATTGAATGAAAAAAGAAAAGAAATAAATATCAACATTGAGATGACAGGTATGTTAGAACCATCAAATTAAGACTTTGAAGCAGCAGCAGTAATAATTCTTCAACAGGCCATTATGAACACAGTTAAAATGAATAAAACAACAACAATAACAACAAAAGTCTCAACAAGGAAAAAATCTCAGCTAAAAATAGAAGATACAAAGAAGAACCAAATGGGATTAAAAAAAATAATAACCAGAATATACAGGTCAGTCTAGTTCACTATGAGAATGGAAGGTGGAAAAAATAATTACATGAAATGGTAGAGAAAACAATAAGAAGATAAAACAACAGGAAGATAAAACAGACTGAAAAAAAATAAAACAAAACAAAAGAAGAACAGAGCCTGAAGGACCCATGGCATTATAAGAAATTATCTAATATTTGTATCACTGGAGTCCTAAGAGGTGAAAGGAAAGACTAGGAAAGAGTGTGGAGGTGTAAATACTCAAAGAAATGATGGCTGATAAGAAAATGACAGACAAATTTACCAGAACACATAAATGTACAAATGAAGGAAACAGAAAACACCCAATCTGAATAAACTTTATGAAATCTACACCAAGACACATCATAATCAAATGTGTATGTATGTGTATGTATGTTTCTTCACAAACAGACAAAAAAGCATCCTGAAAACAACAAGAGAACTATGATACTTTAGCTGTAGGAGAAAAATAATTTGAAAGATTTCTTACCAGAAACCGTGGAAGTTGGAAGTGGTACAGTATCTTTCAAGTGCTGAAGGAAAAGAATTGTCAAGCAGAACAGATATTCTACAAGAAATATATGTCATCAGCAAAGGAGAAATCATGACATTCTAGGTGAAGGAAAATGAAGATAGTTTCCTGCTAACTGACCTAGTGCTAAAAGATAGTCTAAAGAAATTTTTCCAAACAGGAAAGGATAAGAGATAGAACTTTGGGAAACCAGAAAAGAAAAAAGAACACAATGAGCAAAAATATCAATAAATATAATGAGCTTTTTTCTCTTGATTTCCCAATTAATGTTTTTGAAGAGTGAATTTATACTTTGATACTTTGATATGAAAAAAATGTAACACTGTGCAATATGGTTGAATATAGAAAGGAAATATTTTAAAATTATATCATAAATGGGGTAATATAAAAGCATGTAGAAAAAAGTAAGGGTTCTATAGTCCGCTCAAACTCATGAAGTGATGATGTTAGTGGACTGTGATAAGTTTTGTATATATAATGAAATATTAAAAATGACCACTAAATATATATAAAAAGATATACTAAAAATAGAGTAGATAAGTTAAAATGGAATTCTAAAAAATGTTCACATATGAAAGTAGATAAAAGCAATCAGAGAAAAGAAAAATGTAAATATGGAAAATGGAAAATATGGAAATGGAAAAACATAAATATAGGCTTAATCCTTGGGACATCAGTAATTGCATTAAATATGAATAGTATAGCTACACTGATTAATAGGCAAAAATTGGCAGAATATTTTTTAAATGAGTCAGTTAGTAGTTGGGGCACCTGGTTGGCTAAGCCTCTGCCTTCGACTTAGGTCATGATTCCAGCATCCTGGGATCAAGTGGCTGTCCAGCTCCCTGATCAGCAGGGAGTTTGTTTCGCCTGCCTTTCCTGCATTCCTGCTCTCTCTCCCAAATAAATAAATAAAATCTTTAATAAATAAATAAATGACCCAAGTATATGCTCCCTACAAGATATTACTAATTTTAATTATACAATATAAGCAGCATATATTCTATAAAGTAAAAACATAGAAAAATATATCAGCAAATATTAATCAAATGAAAGTAGGACTGGCTATATTAATACAAAAAAAAGGAGACTTTAAAGCAAAAATAATAGTAATAATAATAATGAGACAGAGAGAAGCATTGAATAGTGTTAAAAGGGTCAATTTTGAAAGAAGACATGGAGCTTCTGAAAATGTGTGCACCAACAAATACAGCTGTAAAATGCAAAAGTAAAACCTGAAAACACTAAAGGAAGAAATAGACAAATTCACAATTGGGGATATCAAGACTCTTCTCTCAATAATTAATAAAACAAAATAGAAAATTCACCAGGATATCGAATAATTCAACATTATGATCAGTCAACAGAATAAAATAGACCTTTATAGAACTCACCACCCAACAAACAGCAGAACACACATTTTTTTTTAAGTGCTCAATGAACATATAAAAAGTAGATCATACACTGGGCCATATAAAAAAGTCAACAAATTTAAAAAAAAAACAACCTGTAACCATAGATATTATGTTTTCTAACCACAATGGGATCCTATTAGATATCAGTAGAATCAAGGTAACAGGAAAATCTTCTAAAACTTTAGAGACTAATTAACAGTCTTCTAAATAATCCATGGGCAAAGGAAAAAATCCCAAAGGAAGTTAAAAAATATATTGAGTGAATTGAAAATGAAAATGCAGAATATGGAAATGTATGGGTTACAGTTACAGCAGTGTAGCTTCCACATTTTCTGAGAGAATTTGTAACACAACTAACTGAAAAATCTGAGAAAATGTAAAGAATGCCTGTGAAGGGTAAAAATAATGGACAGACACGAATCAGCTTCCTCTGCAATGAGATGCTATTTCATATTTGGTATACCTTTTTAAAAAAAGCAGGAGTGCCACATTTAGCAAAAATGTGGAACAAAGAATCACTTCTAAGCATAGAGATTCTCAAGGTACCATTTGTTGAGTGTGGACAGTGGATGGAGTGCTTACCTGAATGCAAAGGTGACAGGAGAAGAGAGGTAGTGGCCAAATCATTCATGGCTTTAAATTACACTGGATTATATCCAAAGGCAAAGAGAGGCAATTTGAGTATATTAAGAAGAAAAGTGACATATCAGTTTTATGTATGTAAAGAAAACAGGAGTCAGCTTAAAGGATCAATTAGAGAAGGGCAAAAGAGGAGGCCAGTGGACAGCATTACAGTGAACAGGAAATGTTTAAAAACGGAGAATAAGAGTTGTTGATATAAAAGCAATATTAGTTGTTGATATAAAAGCAATATTATATCAATAACAATATTAGTTGTTGATATAAAAGCAATATAAAAGCCACCTGGGTGGCTCAGTGGGCTAAAACCTTTGCCTTTGGCTCAGTTCATAATCTCAGGGTTCTAGAATGGAGCCCCTCTTTGGGCTCTGTGCTCAGCGGGGAGCCTGCTTTGCCCTCTCTCTGCCTGCCTCTCTGCCTGCTTGTGATCTCTCTCTCTCTGTCATATAAATAAAATAAAAATCTTTTAAAAAAATAAATAAAAGCAATATTATTTTTCTGAATATAGTCTTGACACAATTACAAATATTTTATTACTAATTATAAAATTATGTTACTATGTAATAGGAGTAATGAAAAATCCCTAAAGCAATTTTAATCATGTCCTTGTTTTCCAAAAATAAATTATTTGATTAGAACCTTGTTACTAATTTAATAATTTTTAATTGATGACTTACAGCCTAAAGGATTTTCTACCCAAGTACATAAAAAATCAGTTGTGAAATTAGTAATAACTTAATGATTCAAGTAACAATTGCCTAAATTATAGCATATAATAGGTTTCCTGGATTAAGCCTATTATACTTCATATTATTTTTAAATTTTATTTTGAAACTATCATAGTTTCTCTGCTTTAAGCTGTAAAGCTTTAGAAGATGAAATCCCCCTCCAGATAGATTCTATGAATACAGGAGATAATATAAAAGTGGCTTCTTTTGTTTTTATAATCCATAAAATTCAAAGTTAATTCCTCTAATTACTTAATACCCAGGTACTTTTATATTTCACAGGAATCCTATTTGATTATAAAATTTTGGCATTATTTTAAAGACTACATGAAGAAATAACGAATAAAGCAAAGAAAGCACACTATTAGGAATTATCTCCATATTTCTGTTTTTCCATGTCACTGTGTTAAAGCATTTTATTGTCCTATGCATTTTGGTTTAGTCCTCTGCCTTATCATTTGATAGGTACAAGATGACTTATAATTAGAGACATCACATTTTCATTGACTGTGTTCAAAGCTTGGGTAAGCATGAGGAGGGAGGAAAAGACATTTCCCTAATGACATTCTTGTCTGCATCAGGAAAGATTTTTTTTTTTTTCCCTAAAATCTTTGAAGCAAGGGCACCTGGGTGGTTCAGCTGGTTAAGTGACTGATTTCAGCTCAGGTCATGATCCCTGGGTCCTTGGATTGAGCCCTGCATTGGGCTCCTTGGTCAGCGGGAGCCTGTTTCTCCCTCTCCCTCTGCCTGCTGCTCCCCATTTGTGCTCTCTCTCTCTCTCTGTCAAATAAATAAATAAAATAAAAATAATGTCTCTGAAGCAGACTTTATTTATGTGTCATTGTCCATCCCTTGATAAATCCTTAGTAAAGACATAGGGTCTCCACTATTGACTCAGGATAATCACGATGTGTCCCTTGGAGCCGGATACATAACTTCTCAAGCAAAATAAAAAGCGATTAGTTATCTGCAATAGAAATGATATCAGCATGTAACAGGGAGGTCAACTAACATTTCCTGAAAGCCTGTAGTGTCTGTGTCACTTATTGTGCTATAAACTTTCTGTAGATTAGAAGAGAAGAGGGCAAATCTGGTACTTAAAGAAAAAGTAGTATTATTGCTATGTATTCTGTTTTTCTATTTTTTTTAGATTTAATTTGAATTCTCAGTGATCAGAATTCTTTTTTTTTTAAATACTTTACTCATCTATTTGAGAGAGAGAGAGAGAGAAAGAGAGACAGCACGATAGGAGAGAAGGTCAGAGGCAGAAGCAGACTCCCTGTGGAGCCGGGAGTCCGATGCGGGACTCGATCCCAGAACTCCGGAACCATGACCTCAGCCGAAAGCAGTCACTCAACCAACTGAGCCACCCAGGCGCCCCTTCTATTATTTTTAAACGTTAACACCTTAACATCTTTAATATATTTAAATGTTAATGTGTTTAAAAACCTGAATTCAATAAATATAACATTTGTAAATGGATGCTGAAAGAGCAGCAATATTTTAAAATCTTCTGTATTATAAATTAATTTAAACATTATTTTAGAATTCATAGTTATTTGCAGGGTATGAATTCAGGTACAAGTGAAAAGTTTCAAGAAAATATGCCAAAGAGATGCACACTTATTGAGAACCGAGTTTTCAAAATCTAAATTTTAATACAAAGTAGTAAACTGAAAAGTAAGTTTGAAAATAATAATGTATAAGATGGTTCCTCTTTCTCTACATCCTCTCCAACATTTCTTGTTTACTGTCTTGTTGATTTTGGTCATTCTAACTGGTGTAAGGTGGTATCTCAGAGTGGTTTTGATTTGTATCTCTCTGATGGCTAATGATGATGAACATTTTTTCATATGTCTGTTAGCCATTTGTATGTCTTCTTTGGAGAAGTGTCTGTTCATGTCTTCTGTCCATTTTTGATGTGATTATCTGTTTTGTGAGTGTTGAGTTGGAGGAGTTCTTTTTTTTTTTTTTTTTTTAAAGATTTTATTTATTTGACACAGAGAGAGAGATCACAACTAGGCAGAAGCAGGCAGAGAGAGAAGGGGAAGCAGGCTCCCCACTGAGCAGAGAGCCCGATGCAGGGCTCGATCCCAGGACTCTGGGATCATGACCTGAGCCAAAGGCAGAGGCTTTAACCCACTGAGCCACCCAGGCACCCCGGAGGAGTTCTTTATAGATCTTAGATATCAGACCTTGGTCCATAGTGTCATTTGCAGATGTCTTCTCCCATTCCGTGGGTTACCGGTTTGTTTTGTTGGCTGCTTCCTTTCCTGTGCAGAAGCTTTTGATCTTGATGAAGTCCCAAAAGTTCATTTTCACTTTTGTCTCCTTTGCCTTTGGAGACATGTCCTGAAAGAAGTCGCTGTAGCCAATGTCAAAGAGGTTACTGCCTATGTTCTTCTCTAGGGTTTTGATAGACTCCTGCCTCACGTTGAGGTCTTTTATCCATTTCGAGTTTATCTTTGTGTATGGTGTAAGAGAATGGCCAAGTTTCATTTTTCTACATATAGTTGTCCAATTTTCCCAGCACCATTTATTGAAGAGACTGTCTTTTTTCCACTGGATATTTTTTCCTGCTTTTTTTGAAGATTATTTGACCATAGAGTTGCGGGTCCATCTCTGGGCTCTCTACTCTTTTCCACTGCTCTATGTGTCTGTTCTTGTGCCAGTACTAACCCTCTTACACTGTTGGTGAGAATGAAAGTTGTTGCAGTCACTTCAGAAAACAGTGCGGAGATTCCTTAAGAAATTAAAAATAGAGCTACCCTATGACCTTGCAATTGCACTACTGGGTATTTACCCCAAAAATACACATGTAGTGCAAAGAAGGGACAAATTTACCCCAATGTTCATAACAGCAATGGCCACAATCGCCAAACTGTGGAAAGAGCCAAGAACCCCTTCAACAAATGAATGGATAAAGAAGATATGGTTTATATATAGAATGGAATATTATGCCTTCATCAGAAAGGATGAATACCCAACTTTTGTATCAACATGGGTGGAACTGGAGGAGATTATGCCGAGTGAAATAAGTCAAGCAGAGAGAGTCAGTTATCATATGGTTTCACTTAGGTGTGGAGCGTAAGGAAAAACACGGAGGACACTGAGAGAAGGAAAGGAAGCGTCAATTGGGGAAAATCAGAGGGAGTGAAGAACCATGAGAGACTGTGGACGCTGAGAAATAAACTGAGGGTTTTGGAGGGGAGTGGGTGGGGGGTTGGGTGAGCCTGGTGGTGGGTATTGAGGAGGGTACTATTGCATGGAGCACTGGGTATGGTGCATGGATGGTGAAACTTGGAACAATGAAAAAAGAAAAGAAAAGAAAAGAAAAAAAACAGAAAAAAGAAAATAATATTGTGAATTTAGATGAACCAAACACTGATTAAAGCATTTTTTGTGTTGTATTTCTTCTTTCCTTTCTGATCTTTAAGTGTAGAGTTTATACTCTTTTGTACTCCTCAGCTCATAGCACTCTGTATTCATAGTCCATTCAAAGTCAATCCTTTTGTATTTTATTTACTTTGTCTTATACTGTTCCATTTCATTTTGTTGTGTTTTATTTCCCCCTTTCTTCTTTCCCCCCTTTCTTTCTGCTTTTCTGTACCCCTCCATCCCCATATGGACCTACTCTCTTTATCTAATGTTAAATGGGAAATATTCATGAAAACTTACCTACTATGGAGTATTGTTGAGTAGAACTTCTTTCATTTACAGACATACTTAAATATGAATTGCGTTATTTTACTCCTCTTTAATTCTTGGCACTAATGTTTTGAGATAAAGCCAAGCTTCTTTATGTTTCTAAGTTTTTGCTCCTTACTGCTCAGAAGTATTCCACTCACATTCTATTTAAGCATTCTTTCATATAATGCTCAGTTTTGAAACCTGAGATTACTCATTCTTAAAGACTAATGATGTGACATGCCCTTATACAAGTTAATTTTCCTTTTTTCCCTACCCGTAAGTAGTATCAGTTTGTGTATCATCAGTATATTGTGAGATACCTCTCTAGGGATTTAAAAGATGGTTTCTAATACAGAGAATTAGGTTAACAAAACTCTTGGAAGGGTTTGAGATCATATAAGGAAAGACTGCAGTTTCTCTCAGATTCCCTCTTGGCTTCCATGGCATCAAGATGAAGATCTAAAAAATAAAAAAAATTAAAAAAAGGAGGAGGAGAAGAAGAAAGAGGAGGAGGAGGAGAAAAGAGGTGAGGATCTCAAAGTACCGCTAATGTTCATGGGTAGGTGACTCAGAGGTGGAATCTCAAGGCTGCTGAGAAACTTCACATCTTCTGAGTCCCATACCATTGCCTATTGCTGTCACATGGCCCCTCTACCTTCCAAATCACATGCTACCACTTCTCATTGGAGGAATCTAAACAATAACTAGTACAACAAAAATTCTGGAAAATGTATTCCCATATATCCATCATACTCCATATGATATAGGGAGGGATAGAGAAGAGAGTAGAGATTACAATTTATTTCCAAAAATGAGTATTGAGCGTATCAGGCTTCAGTGGTGGTAATATGGATCAATATTGCTTTATTGAAGTCCACAAATGGTTGGTCATCTTACATAATCTTGGTAAAGCCTGAACTTGATCTCCCATGTCCTTGTCCTTTAATTGAAATTACACACATTTCTGTCACTCAAGGTACATAAAACTAGGATATTACAAATTTTTTTCATCCTCATTTCTCTAATTTCTAGTAAATTAAGAGTATCTACGAATATGCTTATTAGCCACCCATGCTAAAATGTTTAACTGCTCATTAATGTGTTGATTATCTTCTCTTGCTTTTCCTAATTATTTTTATTTAATTTAGATGTTCTTAAAATTTTTTAGATATCCATTGCTTGGCCATTTTGGATGTCATAAATATCTTCTCCCAGTAACATTTGATTCTTAACATCACTTAACATCTATTGAATAGAAATCATCATTAATCTTAAGCTTTATAAATTTTATGTTTCTAGCCTTCGGTGTATAGACATTATTTTCTATTAATTTATTATATTTACCTTTAAGGAACTTTCATTACTATATTGCTTGATATTGTGAAATTGAATAAACATAGATTAAAGCTGGATTCTTAATCTGCCCAGCAGTAACACGACTGTCTATTTTATGTAACTGAATTTATAGACATTGCTGATTCTGTCATGGTAGAATTTTACTCTATTTCCCGAAATTTCTGATCTTTATTTATAAATTCATTTGAAGTTTGTTTAATGCTTCTTGGCATATTTGCTTATTAATCTAGAAACAGATCTGCTGGGTTACAGAATGATTTGTTCAGCTACCCCTCCCTCAAAACTGAGGGTTCTTTCTATGCATTCTATCTGCTCCCTCGTTTGTAAATCAATAAGATAAGGAAGTGCCCAGCAATCTCTTTTTGTGTGGAGGAGAGTAACTTTATGATGGAGAGCTAAAAATAAGCAAAAATAAACTCTTCCCCATGGGACAGAAATAGAGATGCCATGTCATTTCTTGATATTGTCAATGATAAACCACTCTTCCACTCACCACTCCTTCATAAAATACAGCATCTTGGGGCTGTGTGAGAGATTCAGTTACTGTTTAAAGTATCGGTATTCTCAGGTATACACTGAAAAATCTTTAAGAATAGCTATAAATTCAGAATAAAATTAAAATATTTCTATAAAAATAGTTGAAACCACAACCAGACATCTTATTTCATGGGCAGAAGTAAAGTTGAAATAACATTTTATTTTATATTCTAGAATTCATTAATTTGCTTTTACAACAGAGAACAAAAAATATATGCATTTATAGTCTTTCCACCTACCCACCCTACTCACTACAGATATTGCCTCTGCCTGCCCAGTCCCTAAGCATTTGCTGCCCCCATTGTTGATAGCGGAAGGGTAAGTAGAACTGGCAGAACCAGGAGGTCTACAGTGAGTTATATGATGAAGGCAGAGCAGCTGTAAGAAGAGAAGTTAGGAGAATAATTGGAAGGTAGAAGAGAAGGAGTAAGGGAACCAAAGCAAACAGGAGCATATGTGTCCTGAGACTGGGACTATTTAGAAAATGAGATCTGAGGGGTGGGATAGTGGGGGTGACTGTTAGGCTTGTGAAATACTGAAAGAAGACTTGTAGAAATTGAACTGGAGAGAAAGGTCGTAGAAGTCAGTATTAAAAATGTGTCTGAGGAGATTTTCTCCTTTTAATGCTTTACTGAGGCTATCTCAATTTTCTAAGCAATTCTGGTGATTATTTAATTATAACTACTCAGACCTGGCTGAGGATAGCTCAAATTTATTTGGGTTCATAATTCATTTTACCCTTAGAAGAAAATTTTCTAACAAGTAAATGTTAGATTAAGTAATATTCCCTTAACTTATAAAGACTGTGTGTGTGCATGTGTGTGTATAATTTTACAAGAATTTATGGACAATTTCCCTACTGATTATGTGGAATTCTGTGTTACATTGCTGAGGCATATGCTTAAAAAACCATGGAAAAAGACCTTTCTGAAAATGTTAGCTCAAAAGGTTACCAGAAGAGCCTGTATTCTTACAACCTAAATAGCTAAATGATTTCTATATAATGAACTTATGTTCCCTATTTTTGATGGATATAAGTGAAAAACCAAGTCTAGTTTTGTAAATAAATGGAGATAGTACACACTTTAAACTTATCAACACAATTAGTTAAATCATCCTGATTCAGAAAACTCACATTACCCAAAACTAGAATGTGGTCCTAAGACTCTGTGGTCCCAAAGACCCTTTTAGGGAGTACATGAAATCAAACTATATTCATAACAATGCTAAAATGGTGTTTGCTATTTTTACTTTCATTGTCTTATGAATATACAGTGGAGTTTTCCCACAGTTATGTTCTATATGATACTGTAAAAGATTAAATGCAGTAGATAGGAGAACATCTGTCTTCTATTAGGGAAGAAATTTAAAAGTTTTGATAAACCTAAAATAATGCTAACCTTTTCATTATTTTTGCTCCATAAAATATCTTACTTATGATGACATATAATGGTTCATTATTGCTAGTTTTAAATGAATAATGAATAACGGTTCTTACATGTGTCAATTTTAGTTTCTTATGTGGTGAATATTAATAGATATACTCACCAACAACCAAAGCTCTTCGGGATCTTCATAATGTCTTAGAGTGCAAAGTGGTCCTGAGACCTTCAAGTTTGAGCTTCTCAGTCTAAAACTTTTAGAATAAATAAATAAATAAACAAACAAACAAATAAACTTGGCTAAAGAATTAAAAATAGGAGATGATGAAAGAAGAATTCATTTTTGGAGTCATTAGGGCACAGCAGTTTGTTTTTATTAAGTTTTTTTTTTTTTAATTTTAATCCCAGAATAGTTAACATACAGTGTTATATTAGTATCAGGCATACAATATAGTGATTCAACAATTCTGTACATTACTTAGTGCTCATCATGATAAGTGCAGTCTTTAATTCCCATCCCTTATTTCACCCATCCCCCCACCCACCTCCCCTCTGGTGACTATAAGTTTGTTCTCTATAGTTAAGATTCTCTTTCTTAGTTTTTTTTCTCTCTTTTTTCATCCTTTGCTATTTTGTTTTGTTTCTTAAATTCCACATATGAGCAAAATCATATGGGACTTGTCTTTCTCTGACTGACTTATTTCACTTAGCCTTATACTGTCTAGCTGCATCCATATCACTGCAAATGGCAAGATTTCATTCTTTTTATGGCTGAGCAGTATTTAATTGTATATTTACCACATCTACTTTATCCATTCATCTATTGATGGGCACTTGGACTACTCCATAATTTGGCTATTATAAATAATGCTGCAATAAATATTGGGGTGCATTTATACCTCTGAATTAGTGTTTTTCTATCCTTTGGGTAAATACCCAGTAGTGCGATTATGGGATCATAGGGTACTTTTTTTTTTTTAACTTTTTGAGGAACCTCCAGACTGTTTTCCACAGGGCTCCATAAAGAACAATCCTTCTACTTCATGATAGTTTCAAGAGCTTTATTAATAAAAACTAATAAATGCATGAAAATAAATAATTACAAACCTTGAAAGTCACTAGTGATTTTAAAAATATGACATAGAGACAGGATACTTATGGTGGAATAAGCATATTTTTGTCTTTTGAAAGTGTATAAAATGAAATGTTGCAAAACCAATTTCCCCAGCGTATATATAACTCATAGAAAATATTAATAAGCTCATCACTGTCCTAATCTGATAGCAAATCACTAAGTCTATTTAGTGCTTATAATATAGTCTTACATTGATTTAATGATGCTATTAGTGATATTTGCAGTGATTAGACTGGCATAAACAATTAGTACTCAAGATACTGTTTCTCAGTAGAAAAAACACCTAATTCCACTAATTGCCTCTAGTTCTGCTTCTATTAACTGCACACTTTGTACATGCTAATAATCTTATTATCAGCTGTTGCTGAGTTAATTAAAAGTCATGTCTACAAGCATAAGCCAAAATAAAAATACATATTCTGCTCAGCTTTTTATATATTAAATAAAAATTTTGGAAGATCATATTTAAATATTCATCTTCAGAAAATTCTTTATTAAAAAGATGCATATGCCAAATTAATTTATGACAAGATCAGAGGTTGTAAAAATAATTTTGCATTCACATTATAACAGTTAATCATACCAGTCCATTGGGTAGTATAGAAAACATCTGCTAAGTTTTCAGAAAAGCATTGTTCATTCTTTGAATAAAGGAATGTATCCCAAAAAGACTCTTTTTATTTCCTTTTGTTTTCCTGAAAACAGCTAAGATACATTTTAATTTGGTATGCAAATCTTAAAATTAACCTGAAATACATTTTCTTTTTTGTTGGTATTTTACTGTTTCAGATTCTCCTAAATCATTTCTAAGTAAATGATAAAGACTGAGTGGAGAACTCTTCTGCTTCTCTTTTGTTCATTTGTTAAAGGGGAATTATATATGACATCATATTTGTACCTGGGAACAGTGACTTGAGTTTTAAACTTTTATTATTATAACCCATCATTGTCACAGTTTATTTTAGTTACATTCACTTGTGTTATTCACAAAGAAATAAGGATGTTAGGTATCACTAATCTTAACTGAATTTTATTCAAGTAGAATCACTCTAATTGGGACCAATCCAATGAGCAACTTTTAATATGCTTTTAATTTATTCCTTAAGCTTACAAGCTGTCTACATGCTCTCAATTGGGAATTGGTAAGTGTTATATTGCTATAAAATGATACACACGCTGCAGTAGGCTCCCTGTTATAGTGTGCTTTTGTTTAAGAATAATTCTTACAATTTAAAAGTAAAATACTATGTATATATATGGGTATATACAAAATGTATCTAATTGTATTTGGATAACATGCCAGAAATTGAATTCCTAAAATCTATTTTTTTTCCAGCAACAACAATAGCAACAACAACAGAAAATAATTAGATGATATGTTTGAGAACTATCTCTCCAGGAATAAAACAAAAACAACAATGACAAACAAAAGCCTCAATTAAAACAAAAACAAATAAAAAATTAAAAAAAACAAATTAGGACTATTGACTTCAATTTAAATTCAGCCAAATTAAGAAAGTTACACCATGTGAAACTTTTAAAAATCTTTCTCTACCTTTTAATTTCACTAAAACAAACATCAAAATTTTGATGATCTTTTCACTTTATCCATTGCCTTTGAGGTATTTTTCATAACTATAACATACCTGTGTATACCCCTAAAAGCCAAGTCAAAATTGAATGTTTATTTTTTGTTTTGTTTTTTAAGATTGTATTTATTTATTTGACAGAGAGAGAGATCACAGGTAGGCAGAGAGTCAGGCAGAGAGAGAGGAAGCAGGCTTCCCGCTGATCAGAGAGCCTGATGTGGGGCTCAATCCCAGGACCCTGAGATCATGACCTGAGCTGAAGGCAGAGGCTTTAAGCCACTGAGCCACCCAGGCGCCCAAAATTGAATGTTTAATTCCTACCTTCTTTCATTTCTCTGAACTTGATGCATTTGTGCATGCTCTACTTCTCAAAATTATCTCCAGCTTTAGCTTCCTTCACAAAGTTCAATGTTTCTCCTCTTCATGCAAGATAGTGCCTTCTCAGTGTTCACAATTGGTTCTTACTTCTCTGTGACTTTAAAACATGGCTTTCCCTGAGGTTCCATTGTTGGCCCTGACCTCTTCTCATGCCTTCATTCTCAAGGTAAATATTTTTATTCCACATGTCAGCTATCAAATGTACCTGATTACTTTAAAAACAAAATCTATGACTTCTAAACATAGGTACTCAATATTATTCAGCACATCTTCCTTAAGTATTGCACAAATGAATCTATATCACTATAAATAAAACTTAATGCACAGTGACTCTTGTCTGTCACCACCTCACATGCCCAATTAGTCCACACGTCCTCTTCATTCCTCATCCTAGAAGTCTCTGGGATCCACCACCTGGCCACATTTCTAGTCTCTGATTTTATAATCCGTGGACACAAATATTATAATAATTTCCTAACTGATTTCTCGGATTAAAGCCTATTCATCTATAGAGTTATCTTCTCATCAGAAATTTTCCATGATTCCAGTTCCTTAAGATGATATATAAGTATTTTACTAATGGAACTGCTACTTACCCCAATGTGTTCTGCTCTGCACTCTCCAGGGGCTGTATCATCTACCCATATTTACTCATTTTAATGAATTTCTGGAAAACATGAAACACTACACTGTGCTCCTGTTATAAGGCTAGATAGGTATAGATATTTATATAAATATCAATATAGATATCTATATAAATACAGACATAGAACTTGAAAGATATGGATATAGGTATGTATATATATATATATATATATATATATATATATATATAGAGAGAGAGAGAGAGAGAGAGAGAGAGAGGTGTTAAAAGGAAGCAGAATTTTGGACCTCAAAATATGTCTCTTTGGCATAAAGACAATCCTAATCTGGTTATTTTTAAGAAACTGTAGACAGAGCAGAAGTTCTGGAAACTGAGTAGAAGTTACCTTTTTGCAAAGCATTTATGTTACAAGGGAAATTTCTATTTGTAAGAATGTCTCTCTCACTGTACCAGAAAGAAGAGGATAGCCAATTCTCTGGAAACGTTATCAATGATGAAGACATGGACTTACATGTGCATTACAATCTTACTCCGGTTTACTGTGTTTTTCTTCCTATAATAACTTCCCACTCCAACAACTTCTTTCGCCTTTAGCAGAAAATGGCATTTCAGGTTAAGGCTTCAAGCATTTTGGGAAGTTTTCCTGGGTATTTCCCATGTATACAGGAAATACACAGGTTATCAGATTTCTGTATGTTTCGCCTCTTACTCTTTTTATTACAGGGTGTCTCAGCCAAAAACAGAAGAGAGAGAATTATTTTTCCTCCCCGACAATATGTGGATGTGGATATAGATGTAGTTGTAGACAGAGATATTTTTAATCACCTCTGGCCAATTTCCACTTATTTTTCTCAACCATTTCAGATGCATGTCCTTGGTGAAGGATTCCCACTAATGCACAGAAAAGTGTTCTCTCATGCTTTTGTACAGAATCCTGGGAATATCTCTGTTAAAGCACTTTGGTATTGCATTTACTGTCTTTACTATAAGCTCTTTGAGAGAAGAGATGGTATATTTTCATATATTACACAGTGTCAATAGTCAGTAGTAACAACATTTATTAAAAGAATGTGTAAATTAAAACAATTACAATTTGTATTATCATATCAATCTACCATGTGAAGAGATATTATCATATCAATCTAATATGTGAAATTTAATTTTATTTATTTAGTTAGTTTTCTACTTTTTAAAGATTTTATTTATTTATTAGAGAGAAAAAGTGAGTAAGAGAGAGAAAGAGAGTGAGAGAGAGAGCACAAGCACAATCAGGGGGAGAAGCCAAGGGAGAGGGAGAAGCAGACTCCCCACTGAGCAGGAAATCTGACTTGGGGTTGATCCTAGGACTCCAGGATCATGACCTAAGCAGGAGCCAGACACTTAATTGACTGAGTCATCCAGGTACCCCAAGAAATTTAATTTTAAATATACTTATTCAGGTAGCAGCAGCACAAAAAACCTCAAATTAGTAATCCCGTAAATAAATATTGATTTCAGAACTCTTTTCTTACATATAGGTCCACTAAAGGATAAAAAAAATCCTAAAAAAAATCAATCCCCAGGTAGGATCTGGAAGGAGTAAATATTTACTTATACAACATATAACTCAAGCAACACTTGGAATACCCCTCTCTTCTCCTGCCGTTAATCTGATAACTAATAAATATGTTATATATTAAGAAGGCTTTATAGGAAAGAATTTGATTGTTGTTAAAATCCAAATTGCTCTGAGAGTTTGACAATAAACTATTTTGAGTCTGTTTGAATTTCTTCATATGTACTTAAGATCCTTATTTAGAAATACCTTTTTTATAAGAAATAATCATAACACGGGCTTATGATGGAAGCAAAACAATGAAACTTAAATTTAGATATGTAGGAAAACATAAGCTTGAAATACTTGGTCATTTCTACTAGAGTCAGCTCCACCTTCAGTAAGACAGTAACCCCCATAAAAAGAGAAGCCCAACTGAAATATCAGAAAGAATGTCTCCTAATTTTGTATGGCATGTTAACGGTTTTCAACGTCAAAAATACTTCCTGTGCTTTCATTGAAAAAAAAAAAAAAACTTGTGTACTCAATCTGCAGTAAAGATTCAGTGAGAAAATGAAGCACAAATGTGTTTCATTCAGTGTCAGAATATATCAAAGTCAATGATTTAGACTTTAAAAAGAAAAAGAAAATATATTTCCCATTCTGTCATAAAAAAGCATATTTCATTTTGAAGTAACTAACACAATGAGAACAAATCAGGATAAGATTTGTGTTTATAGGGCGCCTGGGTGGCTCAGTTGGTTGGGCGACTCCCTTCGGCTCAGGTCATGGTGCCGGAGTCCCGGGATCGAGTCCCATATCAGACTCCCGGCTCTGCGGGAGGTCTGCTTCTCCCTCTGACTTTCTCCCCTCTCATTCTCAGTCTCTCTCTCTCTAATAAATAAATAAAATCTTAAAAAAAAAAAGATTTGTGTTTATATCAATTAGTGTAAGAGAATCAGAGGAACTGGAACTCTAATTCAGGCCATATGGGAATCCAGGTAAAGAAAAAAAAATAAGGAGGGAGAAAGAAACAATGCTGTATGTTGTGAAGAAGGATAGTTCACTGTAGGTTGCTCAACTTGGAGGCTCATCATGTACCCTCTGCTTTCCCAGGAGAATATGTGCAAGGGATAACCAACAGGCAATGTCCATCTGGGAAGCAGAGATGGTGGTCTAGAGTGGAAATTGCTATACTGTTTTAATCCTCCCAGTGAATCCTCCATGAATCTCAAAATCCTGTTCTTTTTGCCCTTATTAAGACAGTAAGTCTAGTCAGAAAAAAAAAATTCCATTATTCATCTAATATTGTAAAAGTTCTAATTTAATGATTTGTCCATTGAAGTTTTCAAACTTCCAGTCAAACATGCTGTTTTTACTAATGCTGATAGCTCCTTACACGTTAATTGTGCTGATACCAGTGTAAAATGAGCATACTTTCTACACTTCAGGGCTTCTCACTATTGGTAGCATTATCCTAAGGCTCACTATGAGTACAGAACACCACTGCTGTCATTTTTCAGGAAACATTGTCAATGTTTTCTGGTCTTGTATTGTTTTCTAGGGGGTTTTGATGTTATTTCTTCTGCTGCTACTTTCTTATCAGTATTTGCTACCTAATCAGCTATTATCATTTAGCACAAGCCTTAGCTAACATGATGCCACTTTGTTCAACCTTTAGCTTTCCCTGGCACTGTCCAACATAGACTCCTTTTACTTCACTACAAAACTGTCAGTCCTTTGTAATTAATAATCAATTAATGTTTGATAATAAAGTTGCATTATATTATAGTTTGCCAAGTGAAGTAATTTGTTTTTATCTCTTTAGGAATATCTCTCCACCAACTGAAAACTGAAAACAGGTTCACAGTGTATGATTCTTTCTTTTCATATAGAGGATGTGTATGCACACAAAATATGTGGCATGGGAAATAATGAAAAGGTTTATGAAAGCAGTGACATGTAGCTATATACTACACAGAATAATTTTTGTTTCCATATTAAATGAGCTTGGGAACCTTTTAAGAAAAGTGCTATTTAGGCATAAAATATTGTCATTGTATCTGTATTGCATAGCTTATAGATTATATCTTAAAATTTCACAGACACAAAGCAAGTTTTTACCGTTGTCAGCAGTGAAGTCAATGTAGCTATTCCAGAGGGGGCCTTTTCTGTTACCAAAACTATTCCCAGCAGAGTCCTGATCCCTTCATTGTTACCAGTTAAGAGGAGCAGAGCAATGGTTGATGGTAGGTCAAATAGAAAGAACATAATGCCATTTCTGGGTCCCAGACTTAACTTGACATGGTGACAGGAAAATGATATTTTTTTTAATTTATAAAAAGAACAAACCTGATATAAATAGAATCAATGGCAAAAATTTTGGAACCTCAAAATATGATCTTTTATGAACAAAACACACTTATTGTAAAAACTATGTATTTTCTTCCAAAATCATGGGTTGTTATATGTCATTTAGCATTTTATTATTTAGGCAAAATATTAGAATGAGAGAATATATAGTTCTTTACTTTTTGAAGTCTATGAAAAAAAAGTTTTGTTAAAACCTCGTATTCATTCATCTTGTACAGTGCTTAGAGTAGTAGTTTCCTAATAAATATTACTTGAATGACTCATATGTCTCAGAGAATATACAAAATGTCATAAACTGCCTATGAATAAATTTAATACGGTATTTTATCTTGTTATATACTTGTGCTAAAATTATTTTCCATTTATTGGATTCTCTGTACGTGGGGTCTGTTCTATGCATCTGGTATCCAACACTTTATTTTGTGATGATTTGGTTGATTTACTCTAATCAAAACAGGGATTGGTTTAGTGAACTGGTTAACAACACTCAGTGAAGGCAGAATACTTGAATTTGGGTTTTCAGCTAAACCATTAGGATAAAATAGAACAATTTCATTTAAAGCATACCTATTTCAATTCCTAGTGTATTTTTAACCCTCAACAAATGTTAAACTTTTATTTTGCCTCATAGTGCAAGATCACCTATTAAACATTTGACATTTTACAACTTGCTGATGTGTTTATTAGCTATTTGTGTTAAGGTATATATATATGTGTGTGCGTATGTGTGTGTGTGTGTGTGTGTGTGTGTGTAGTATCCATCATTAATATATATAGTATCAATCATTAATTTGGGGGTTCCTCTCCGGTCCTAAAAAATTAGAAAATCCCTAGGACAGAATCTAAATGGCATTCCTAATTGAAACACGAGTGCCATCTAGTGGTCACATTTGTTAATGACATGCTTACCGGTGAACAGAAAAATAAATGATAAAAATATTTTGCATCTGCTTCATAGTGTTGTCTCTTGGAATGAATCTCAGACAAGCAAATGAAGTGTCCTATATGTACACTACTCAACCAGTAAAAAAGTTTAAACACAGAAATTCAGCAGACTGTGTAGAAAATTTAGTTCCTGGCCCACAGGAAGCATATAGTCTAGCTCTCTATATAAAGACAAATATAAAATTCTTAAGCTAGGTTATAAATATGAATTAAGGAAAAATGAGTCCAGCTATAAATCAGACTGTGATATTGAAAGATTGGTAGTGTATTACAGAGTAAAATTTATTTTGAGGAAAGATAACATTCTGATTTAGTGCAAAAAATCAAAGTCAAAGCAATGCATCTGTAAGACTAGAAAGAGATGGAAAATGAGCAAAATACAACACACATCTGAAACTCCTTTAATATAAGACACAACAATTTAAAACATAAGAAGTCAGTAATGATTTTTATTCCAGATTGGAAAGATTGGTGTGTAAACAGAGAATACTTAAGACACATACCTGATCCGGAACTAATGAATCTTAGGTTTTATTTCTCTACAGAAAACAATTGTATATAAGATCTTGGTGAAAGAACACTATGCAAAACGGAACTTAGATATGTATAAAAGTAAGTCTATTAAAACTTGTAGGCATACTGATACTGAGGATATGTTCAGGAAAAAATGCAGGTGCTTATCTGACAAGCTACTGGGTAGAAACAAATAGTGAACTTTACTTTTTAATTAATAAGATCTCAACTTTTACTCCTGTTTTGTAAAATCTTATTTTAACTGACAGTGGTTTTTGTTCTTTCCTAAGAAGAAACATTTTTGTTAGACCAAACTATCAGAGAGGATGAGCATAAGGACCACTTAGAGAGGTCAGTCAGGCCCAAGGCTTCCATCAGCAAACATTCTCACTATAAGCACCAAAACAGTCAAATTAGAGCTCTTCTCTCATACCTCTTAATGCTTTTGGTTGCAGATGTTATCAAGACATCCACAAAGTAGGCTATGTTCTTTAGCGTTGGTTACTGAAGCAGCTGTTAATTAATTAAGTCAGTATATTTTCCAAGTCTGATTAAGATATGTTTATTTTTGCTTTCACTAAACAGCTGTGATGTAAGTACTAAAACTGATGTTCTATGAAACCCAAAATAAAATTAAAATCATCATATTTTGTCCAGTTCAAGTAAAAGTTTACTTTTGGATCTTCATTTTTTAGTCATATTCATAGGGAATACAGGTGTATATTGACAATGCAAGATTAACTTAATTTCTAAGTACTTTCATGTACACATTTTTTTAACATATAACATGGCAGATTAAAACATCAAAACAGAAAAATGCAAATGCTGAAAGTGGGTGTAAATAAAAAAAGCAGGTTACTCAAGAAAGAGGATTATACTTGATTTGAATTGAGTATTGTTGTTTCCCTACAATTTTGGTACAATTTGTTGACAAGTAACAGTAGTAATAGTCTCTTAACTAGAACCTAGAACCTTATTTGAGTCAAATGAAAAGAGAGGAAAAGGAGGGTGTGATTTAAACAAAAAAAGATCTGTAACACAAATAAGACAAAAGCTTAGAGGCAACTCAGCTGCTACAGATGTGCTGCATCTGCTCACTTGCCCACTGGGGACCAGGAGATTAAGAGATTAAGACATTTACACAAAGATGGTTAGACAACAACATCAGATAAGCAACATGACAGCTAGGTCAAGGTACTGTAACCATAGCATGGAGAAAATGATTCACTAAACCACTTAACCCACTTACACAATATTTTTAATTCATTTAATATTCAAAAGGTATTTTATCAGGGTAGACAATGAGCTGGTTATTTTTAAAATGTCACTAACATTCTGAAATAGAGAGAAACAAGTGAACTTTTTAATAATGACCTTTTTAAAGTAAATAGCATTGCAATTTTATAATGGGGCATGAATACCTATGACTTTTAAAGATAATTTTAAGAGCAATATTTTAAATCCCCATTTTCACATGAGAATAAAAGAAATGATTAGTTATGATGCATGTGGAAATATTTGACAGGTACTTGGAAAACATGAGTTAGCTTGTTTCTTCTTGGCAGACTTCCTGCAAGAAAATTTTTCCTGCTTCTTACTTTTATCACTGCTGTTTTTCTCTCTAATTTCAAACGTTCACCTGCTTATATCTGAACCCTGTGGATGTAATAAGATACAAAAGCACATGACCTATAGACCAATTTAAAAATCTGCAGCACAAACACAAAAAAAGTACATTCCATGATAGCAAAATTCTACATTTTTCAGAAAGCTTTAGAAGTCAGACTCATATTGTCTATAGTACATATTTAGATGTTAATATAGAATATATGTAATACTAATATAGAATATATAGTTGCATATTATAAAATTAAATATTTTTAATTATAAAATAAATGAAAATAAACAGTCATATGTCTTGATGAAATATATCCATGTAAGCTAGTCACTCTTACATTATGACTTGAAATTAACATTCTAAATTTGAACTGACAGAAATAGACCTTACTATTCCTAATTAGCCAGATTCAACATCTCCTTTTTCTCCATCTGAATTATCAGATAACCTCAAAAGGAAAAATGCTCTACATCATCTATTTGTTACAAAAATATCTTCATACCCAATTCCTATGATAATTATCTTTTTTTATAAAAAGATTATATGCCTTTAGATGATTTTATTTAAAATAATTCATCTACCTATATCATTTGGAACATAAATTTCCTTGCTCATGTTAACTGTGGGAGGTTACCACAAATCACATGACTGGTAATGTTTCCTTCTTTATATTGGCTACTCTCTTAATGTAAAACTTAGTGCCATTTTTAAGAAAATATAAATGAATTTTTCTGACTCAACCCCACTCCTGGCTTCCTATCTCTCCTACTCTTTATCATTTTACCCTATGTCTTCATTTGACTAACCTACATTTTTTACTAACTTTAAAACATTTTAATAAGCAAACTTAAATCTTTTCTGAAATGATAGTTGAAAGAAAATATATGAATTACATGAGGTAATGACACAAGTGCCAAAATTATCAAATCATTTGCATTATAAAGGTACTGAGGAAGTAAAGAAAACTATAAGCAAGCTTGCCTTCTCTATCTATTAAGGCTGAATGTGCTCAATTATAACAAACATTTAAAGGCAAAAACCTCATTGCACAATAAAAAAATGCTTTAAGCTCTTAGACTTTGAATCTATTTTGTGACATATTTAAAGAGGTTATAAAAGTCCTGGTGATTCTCTCTGTGAACCAACAGCCTAACACAGGAGTAGAGCTAGTGAAGCAGAGAAAAAGCCCAGAGAAGTCAAATTTCGGCAACAATCCCTCAGTTAACACATAAAGAAAATAACCTAATTACTGGAAAGCAGGAAAAAGAAAATAAAAAGTGTGGAAGAGTAGAGAAGCTTTAAATGTGAACACACAAATCTGTCTTTGCTATGGAACAAGAAATCAGCCTAGATCCTGAGGGTAGCCATTAAAAGCAGAGACTGGGTGAGCATACAACATGTGTGGATGAATGAAAAGCCAAGAAACAGGAAAAAGGCTAATTTTAATTACCAAAAAAGCAAAAGAAACAACACAGAGCTAGTGGTAGGAAGGATTCCAGCTACAGGCTGCATGGCACTGTACCATGGCACTCCTTACCAATTAGAGCCAGTCAGACCCCACTCCGCCTCAGTGCAGGGTCAGGCTGGACTCAAAGGCAGATGAAAACCAGACCCTGACAACACCAGGTGTGACCTGAAGCTCTGGCACAATATCATACATAGGCGTACAGAAACAGAAAACAGTGTAGGGGATATCTTTTCCATTAAATAAGGTGCTAGTCACATTATCTATGGAAATCCATTGCGATAGAAATGTAATATCATTTTTGTAACACTCAACATCAAAGGAATCCAGAGAATTTGAGAATGACTCAGAGACTGAGAGAGGAAAAGTAGAGGGGAGGGCTCATAGAACAATGGCACTAAAGCTGCCACACTGTGGATTTACTACCTGTGTTATTTTTCCAATTACATCCACTGTGATATGAAATTTCAGGAAGAAAAGGGGCTGCTGTCTGATACTAAACTATTTCCTTAGCTGATTCAGTACTGACACGGGGGTCAAGGAGAAATAAAAACAGTCAAAGAGCCGAGTGGTCCTTAGGTAAAACTCGCAAGTGTATGAACAAAGAGAAGTGCTTCCCCTTCAGGACACAGGGACATTCTCTAAAGTGAAAAGTCCACTCCCAGCCAACCTAAGTGAAGCATCAATGGTGCCTTACTCAGCTGCCTGGGCTAACAGCGACTGAGTCGGAATCAGAAAGAAGACAAACAGCAGCCGGCGAGCAGGGGAAGGAACACTTGTCTGAGATCTCCCGTGCAGTCACCAGCCAACACGTTTGCTCTGTAATCTATGAATGTTAAATTTGGGAAGGTTGCAGAGCAGAAAAGCAGGGGGAGGGGAAACCCTCCGTACTTGGGCAAGAAGAGAAATACCGGTTGACTAGTGAGAAGAGAGAAACATATAAAACCCTTCTGGAGGCAAACAGACCTTTCAGCCCGGGGACATGCTAAATGAACCTTTTCAGCGAGAGGCAGTGAGGCGCAGGGCGCGGGCGACAGCGACAGCGCGGGCGAGCGGGGAGGGGCGAGGGACCGCTCCGGGAAGGACACAGCCAGTCAGAGGAGCGGGGCGCGGGGCGCGCGGACGCATTGGAGGAAAACACGCGAGCCCCAAACGCACCAGCTGGGGAGGCGCCGCACCTACTTCCCAATATAACCAACTACGGAGTGGGGGCGCGTAACTGCGAGGAGGCAGCAGCCAAAGTGCCATTAAAGCTCGGGGCGGAAAGGATGAGTTACCTGGGTCCCCTCTTCAGGGAGAAGCAGGGCAAGCCGGAGGATTCCCTCTGAATGATTAAAAACTCCGCAATTCTCTTCTGCCACTGGCTGAGTAGGACTCAAGCAACTGCTCTATTTGAATAGTGCTGACGGGCAGGAGGATGGGAGAAAGGAATTGAGAGTCACAGAGGAAGGACAGGGGAGTCTGGCATCTCATTGGTAAGTGGCTGGCATTCCTTTGCCAGTGACTGCTTTCTGTGATTGTGCACTTCATCTCCCAGGCACTTAGAATTTTTGACACACTCGGTTCTGCAAAGCCATCTTTTCTTACCCCGTTGCCAGAATTTAAAAACTGTAACGTAAAGCTTTTTTTTTTTTTTTTAAACATGCATGTATATATTTTTTCTCTCTGTTGGGATTTTATGTCAGAAAAGTTAAAGAGTAACTATAACCTATTTGTATATCTCATAATGTCATCCAAAACAAGAGTAAACAATTCCTACAAGTAAATGGCAAGATAATAAATGCCAGGTGAGGGTAAGAAATTTTCTACAAAAGAGACCAAATGCTCAGAAAATAGGATGTGGTTCACAGATACTGAATGTTTGCCTTTTGATTGAGAAATGTATTTGTGAGAAGAGAGCCCAATAACTGGGCATCTGGCAGTGCAATAACTTGTTAAAATTCAGGAGGGATGCTCTGTAAGTGGAGTTCTATAAAGTTCCAGAGACCAAAGAAAAACAGTATCTTGGGTTATGCTGTGGTGTTTTCTAAATGTTGTGTAGGAATGTGATAGTTTTTTTTTTAAGAATATAAAAATATGTTCAGGCATCCTTATTGAGGTTTTTATTGAAAAGTGGAAGAGAATATTAATTTGCATAAATATGAACATGGTGTACAATAAGCTGAGAATTACTCTGACAATCTCAAAATTTTTTAATTGTTTAATTTTATTTTGGTAAAACAAGAATCCACTGAATATTTTTGAATTATTTTATTTTAAACTCTTATAACCTCTTTAGCATGAAAAATACAATACATTGTGGTAATTTAAATCCAGATTTGGAAGCAAAAACTTTTAAACTGTTGTATGTGAAATGCCTTACCTATATTCAATCATCTGTATTTTTTTTT